>JAKCOZ010000079.1:1463180-1798180 GCA_022605955.1 Rallus limicola
TCTTTTTTCTTCCTTTTTTTCCTTTTTTCTTTTTTTATTTTTTCTTCCTGTTTTCTTTTTTCTTTCTTTTTCCTTTTTTCTTCCTTTTTTTCTTTCTTTTTTCTATTTGCTTTCTTCCTTTTTTCTTTTTTTTCTTACTTTTTCCTTTTTTCTTTTTTCTTTTTTTTTTTCAATTTGCTTTCTTCCTTTTTTCCTTTTTTCTTTCTTTTCTTTTTTCTTCCTTTTTTCTTTTTTCTTCTTCCTTTTTTCTTTTTTTCTTTTTCTTTCTTTTTTACTTTTTTCTTTCTCTTTCTTTTTTTCTTCCTTTTTTCTTTTTCTTTTTACTTTTTTCTTTCTTTTTTCTCTTTTTTCCTTCCTTTTTTCTTTTTCTTTTTTCTTTTTTCTTCCTTTTTTCTTTTTTTCTTCCTTTTTTCTTTTTCTTCCTTTTCCCTTTCTTTCATTTTCCCTTTCTTTCTTTCTCCCCTTTCTTTCTTTCCTTTCCCTTTTTTCTTTCCATTTCCTTTTCTCTTTCCTTTCCCCCCCCCCCTTCCCTTTCCTTCTTTTCCCTTTCTCTTTTTTTTTTCCTTTCTCTTTTTTTTTTTTTTTTTTAAACCCAAAAAAAAACCTTTCAACTCCGCCATTTATTTCCCTGAGGAAAAAAAAGAGGAAGGGGGGGGGGACACAAATTAAAAAAAAAAAATTAAACCTCAAACAACCCAACCCCACCAAACCCCAAAACCCCCCTTTTTTTTTTATTTTTAATTTTTTTTCAATTTTTTTAATATTTTTTAATCCTTTCCCCCTCTTTTTCCTTCCCCCCTCCGAAAACGAAAACATAAAATTAACACTGTCTAAAAATAAAGCCGTGCTTAAAACCCTCTCTCTCTCCTCCCCCCCCCCCCCACACAACACACACACCCACCCTCTCCCAATCTCCCACCCCTTCCACACCCCCCCCCACTCCCTCTCTCCCTCCCTCCCTCCCTCCCTCCCCTTCTCCCTCCCTCCCTCCCCTTCTCCCTCCCTCCCTCCCTCCCCTTCTCCCTCCCTCCTTTCCCCTCCCTCCTCCCCCATCCCCATCCCCTCCCCTCTCTCTGGTTCGACAAAGAAACGATTTGAGCTTCTCCCCCCTCCACACACACACACACACTCCCCCCCCCTCCCTCCTCCTCTCCCCGCCTCTCAAAAAGGGAAGCAGAGGGAGCTCTCCTGCCACATGGATGGGATTCTTTCCTCCCCCCCCACACCAGCACCGGGGGTTGCGGCTCTGAAAAGGGAGTGAAGTCGCTTCGCTTCTACCCTGGCTCCTCGGGTTGTGTTTTTTGGGAGCTGCCAGGAGAATTCCAGCATGAGGAAGCGAAGTAAAAGACCGGGTTGCCTCTTCGTGTGCCTCGCTGGCTGAAAAGAGTGGAAACAACCGGACCCAACAACTTTTTTTATTCCTTGGAGAAACATTGAGTTTTGGAAGGAGGGGGTTGGGTTTTTTTTTTTGGGGGGGGGGTGGGGGTGGAGGGGTGGGTGGGGTGGGTGGGGGGGGTGGGAGGGAAGGAGGAGAAGGAGAGGGAGAAGGAGAAGGAGAAGGAGAGGGAGAAGGAGAAGAAGAGAAGGAGAAGAAGGAGAAATCCTCCTCAACATCATCATCATCATCATCATCATCAACAACAACATCATCATCATCAACATCACCATCAACATCACCATCATCATCATCAACATCATCAACACATCATCATCACCACCACCATCATCACCATCACCAAGCGGAGGGTTGGAAGGACCTTCTCGTCCTCCTACTGCCCTGAGCGAGCTTGGATGCTGGAGGAAGAAGCCTCTTGGATATGGGATCCGATCTGGTTTATCACAGCCTGGGTTTGATCCTCTGCTGCTCCGTGCTGAGCTCAGTCTACGCTCTGGTGAGTCCCCTCCGAACCTTTTCCCCTTCACCTCCCTCAACCAGCCGAGCGGCTGCTTCCTACGATGAGTAATTTACTACAGCCAGGATGTAGAAAGCAGAGCATTAAGGGGGGGGGGGGACGACTTCTGGGGGGGGTTATTTTACTTTATGGGGTTTATTGGGGGGGTTTATTTAATTTTGGGGGGGTTTATTTAATTTTTGGGGGGTTTATTTTATTTTTGGAGTTTATTTTAATCTGGGGGTTTAGTTTCCTTTCGGAGTTTATTCTACTTTTGGGGGGGTTAATTTTAATTTTGGGGGGTTAATTTTAATTTGAAGGGTTAATTTTAACTTTGGGGTTAATTTTAGTTTGGGGGTTTATTTTCCTTTTGGAGTTTATTCTACTTTTTGGGGGTTATTTTTAATTTTGGGGGTTATTTTTAATTTTGGGGGTTATTTTTAATTTTGGGGGGTTTATTTTCATTTTGGGGTTAATTTTATTTTGGGGGGTTTATTTTAATTTGGGGGTTTATTTTATTTTTGGAGTTTATTTTAATTTTGGGGGTTTATTTTAATTTTGGGGGTTTATTTTAATTTTGGGGGGTTATTTTCTTTTTGGAGTTTATTTTATATTTGGGGGTTTATTTTATATTTGGGGGTTTATTTTATATTTGGGGGTTTATTTTCTTTTTGGAGTTTATTTTAGGTTTGGGGGTTTATTTTAAGTTTGGGGGTTTACTTTGTTTTGGGGGTCTTATTTTATATTTGGGGGCTTATTTTATATTTGGGGCTTATTTTATATTTGGGGCTTATTTTAAGTTTGGGGGTTCATTTTATTTTTTGGGGGGCTTATTTAAATTTGGGGGCTTATTTAAATTTGGGGGCTTATTTTATTTTTTGGAGTTTATTTTATTTTTGGGGAGTTATTTTATTTCTGAAGTTCTCTTTTTTGGGGGGCTTTACTTCATTTTTGTTTTTTTTTTTTAATTTTAGGGTTTTATTTCCTTTTTGAGGGTTTATTTTATTTTTTGGGGGGGTGGAGGGGGACACACAGGAGGCAGTTCCTTGCTTTGCTTGCTTGGGGTGTCCTTTATTAAGCAGCTCAGCCCCAGTGGCTGGGTTCAGCTGGCAGGCAGCGGGGCTGCAAATCGGGCTCCAGAGTTGCCTCACCAGATGAAATTTAAAATGTCTGGGCTTCCCTCAAGAGTTTGGATCACTTTTTAAAACCCCTCCAGGCAGTTTGACAGGGGATCTGAGGAGAAACCTTTTGGGGAGATAACCCAAAAGACACCTATGGATAGAGAGCAGTTTTCCTTTTCCCTTTCCCTTTCTCTTTGCTTCTTTCTAATCCACCCCCTCCTCCCTCCCCCCCCCTTCCCAAAACGACCAATTTAATTTTAATTTAACCTTCTTAATCTGCCTTAATCTCAGGGAAACAGTGCCTGGAAACAGTGTCCTCTTTGCCAGTGGGTTTGGAGAGGACCTGAGGGCGCAGGGCTTGCAGACAGTTTACACTGGGGAGCGTGGAAGTAGCAGGAACCCTTTGCTTCCTTACACCCTCTTCACCCTTCCCTGAACACACCAAGAGAGAAAAATCTTCTCAGGGATGTGGCTAAAGTCTGTCAGAAGCGTCTTGGTGCCGGTGATGGGCTGAGATCTGCAGGTCCTGAGTGGTCTCCAAATCCCTCCTGCAGAAAGGGGATGGGTAATGCCACAGGGAATCAGCCACCAGATGTTAACCCACTGATGGGCAGGCTGCTTTCTTTGCTCCCTCCATCCCTGGAGTCATCATCACCTCTGCTGGTGGTTTCTCAGAACCTTCTGGTGTAAGGAAGGGGCACCACCACCAGCTAAAGCAGCCTCTGCTTCCCACATGGGATGGAGATGGATTTGGAAGGGAAAGGCTCACCTTAACCCAGGCTCCAGCCAGGCTCTCCCTGACCCCTCCAAGAACCTTGGGTCCTGTCCCTTAGGTTTGGTAGGCACTGCTTGGGAAACAAACCTTCTAAACCCCAAATAAGCCTTTTAACCCCCAAATAAAACAGAGGAAACTAAGGGTGGGGGGTGGCACTTGTAGAATTGTGGAGGTTTTAGAGATGCTTGAGGTTTCTCACAGCTCTGTGAGACCATGGGTGACTTTGGGGCCATAACATGACAGGGGTTAGTAGGTCCTGTAGCACCTGCTACCCACCTTCCACCCCAGCTCCACAGCCCTGCTGCTGCTGAAGTCAGCATGGAGATGCCTGCTAGCTCCAATGTCTCTGTTGGTACCAGTGAAAACCAGGTTCTTGAAGGAACTAAATTGCAGCTGGACAAACTTCAGGAACCAGAAAAGACAGGTGAATGCTGCAGAACACATCCCCAGTCCCAATCCCAGGTTGTTCCCCTCTTCCAGTACATCCCAGTACCTCCAAAAAAAGTGCAAATGACCAGACAGTGAACTGAGCACCGTCTGTCTCTTGTTCCCAGGGGGTATTTTGGGTTTTATTACCTCCCCCCCCATCAAAACAGACACTGTCAGATCACAAGCAATTTGCTCAGCAGCACAGGGAGGCGTTGGGGGCTCCTGGCTGGAGCAGCTGGACTTGCCCTCACACCAGCTCAGGGTGAGCTGCCCTTGGGTGTAAATCAGGATTAGTTGTGCCAGGATCACACAGGGGACAAGAAAAGAGGGAAATTTCCTACAAAGTTCTAGGTGAGGAAGACACAAGAGCCTTTGCTCTGTTGTGTTTCCCCCAGCCTGACCCCATCCTGCCCCGATTTAGAGTCCCCACTGCTGGAAACCCCACTTGGTTTCATCTGGCCCAGGCTGGGGTTGTGTTTTTCAGGTGCATCCTTTGCTTTCCAATCCCAGCTCTGACAGCTGAAGGAGCTTGAGAGTCTGAGAAGTTTGAGAAGTCATCCTGCCAGCTCAGGGGGCTGCAGAGATGTTGTGTGTCCCTTTTGGGGACACAGCTTGGGCAGAATAAGGTGGTCAGCCCCGTGTCACCCTGCTGAAGAGCATCTTGCAAGGCAGGGGACAACTTGCAGGGTGCCTAGAGCCTGGGGATTTTTAATTTGCTGCTGTTATTTCTTTCCCAAACGAACTTGATTTTTAATATGGACTTAAAAAACCACTGTATGGTGTTGCCTGCATGCTTCAGGACGGTGATGCTTTGGTTGTTGTGATATAAGAAGGATCATATATGAGGTAGGTAGGTGGGTGGGTAGGTAGGTAGGTAGGTGGATGGGTAGGTGGGTGGATAGGTAGGGTGGTAGGTGGATAGGGAGGTAGGGTGGTAGGTGGATAGGGAGGTAGGGGGATAGGTGGATAGGGAGGTAGGGGGATAGGTGGATAGGGAGGTAGGGGGATAGGTGGATAGGGAGGTAGGGGGATAGGTGGATAGGGAGGTAGGGGGATAGGTGGATAGGGAGGTAGGGGGATAGGTGGATAGGGAGGTAGGGGGATAGGTGGATAGGGAGGTAGGGGGATAGGTAGGGAGGTAGGGAGGTAGGGAGGTAGGTGGATAGGTAGGGAGGTAGGTGGATAGGTAGGGAGGTGGATAGGTGGAAAGGGAGGTAGGTGGATAGGGAGGTAGGGAGGTAGGGGGATAGGGAGGTAGGGAGATAGAGGGAGGTGGGTAGGTGGGTGGGTAGGTGGATGGGTAGGTGGGTAGGGAGGTAGGTGGATAGGTGGGTAGGGAGGGAGGGAGGTAGGTAGGTGGGTAGGTAGGGAGGTAGGTAGATAGATAATATTTGGCTAGCAGGTCTGAGTGTGTTTTACATGCTGCCATCAATAGAAGTGACCAGGTGCCTCTCTCCTAGAAAGAAGCAGCAAAAAATCCTGCAGAAGGATGGAGGGTGCAAGGACTTAATTCAGAGAAAGGCTCCGTGGAAGCTTTGGGTTAGGCTAAAAGTGGTACCTGATCTTTCACTCCCCCAGCAGAGCAGAGCAAAGCAGAGCAGAGCAAAGCAGAGCAAAGCAAAGCAAAGCAAAGCAGAGCTCTGTTACAGGGTTTGAGTCAGGAGGATTCCCACAGACTGAGGCAGTCAGCCTCTCAGAGCTTCAGGGCACAGTTCATCTGTCTGAGGCTGGAAGGCTCAGAGCTGGAAGACTTGGGAGCTGGGTGGTTATTTGTTTTTTTGGCTGGGCTCTTTGCAGCTCAGTGGCTTTGCATCTGTGAGCTGGTGATGCTGAGATGGGGCAGAGCTCGATGAGGTCTAACCATGAAGCTGCTGCTCCCTTTGTCAGCAGCAAAGATGATAGTAAAGGCCCTTTTTTTTTTTTTTTTGGAAGCCAGGGTGCTGGAGTAGGGATGGGAAATGTCTCCTTTGACTGCCTGTGTACACCATGGGGCAGGGTGCTGGCAGCTGAATCACTTCCCTGCAGCACCCAGGCTGTGTGTCCCTGCCTCCACTGGGTGGGAAATTCAGTGCATGGAAAAAAATGCTGTGGAATTCTGGCCTGACAGAGGCAAAGCCACACAAAATCCGGGGCAAGATCAACATCTCTGCCCCTGAGGGGCAGCAGAGAGGGACAGACAGTGGTCTGTAAGGGACAGACGATGTGGGGTGAAGTATTGGGTGAAGCTTCACTCTTCTCCAACCCCCCTGACCATCCATAGGAGCCCTCCCCCCAGCTCCACTCTTCTCCAACCCCCCTGACCATCCATAGGAGCCCTCCCCCCCAGCTCCACTCTTCTCCAACCCCCCTGACCATCCATAGGAGCCCTCCCCCCCAGCTCCACTCTTCTCCAACCCCCCTGACCATCCATAGGAGCCCTCCCCCCCAGCTCCACTCTTCTCCAACCCCCCTGACCATCCATAGGAGCCCTCCCCCCCCAGCATTTCCCTGGGGATGTCATGATTGACACCTGCCTGAAGAGAGGGGGGGGGGGGGAACTTCTCTTGTCGGCTGAGTGCTGAAATCTGGCAGGCTGAGGGTGTAAATTCAGGTTCATTCTGCTACTTGATCCAAGGGCCAGGGCTTGAGCCACACAGCCCTGGCAAACAGGGGCTCAGAAAGAAGGTGTGTGCAAAAAGAGGTTGTAGAAGTAGGGTCCAACACCAGCAGAGCCTGGGAGAAGTTCAGCTTGAAGGCACTGTGATTTTTTTTTTTATCTGAAAGGTGCTTGCCAGAGCTCCTGGCAGAAAACCCTCCCCTGTGGTCCCACCTCAGTCCCTTTCTCTTGCCTGTCTCAGCCTGGCAGCCCCCCAACCCAGTTGTCACTGGAGGAGATGTTGATGACAGCAATAATAATGACAAGCATGATGGGCCACCAAGCCTTCTGCAGGGCTTTGGATGGGAGCAGCTCTGCTTTGGGAAGCAGGTATCACCCTGAGCTGCCTGCAGTTGGTGGAGCTCAGTATGACCCAGGGCAGCAGGTCCATGGAATGAAATAGGCAACCAAAAGACCTCCACTTTAAGGTGGGGGGTGGTCTCACTTTTTAGCAGGGCTCAGTGCCTTGCAGAAGGTGCTGCACACTATGAGGGGGGGGGGGGGGGGATCATTCTGGCAGCAGGCAGTTCTGCTTTGCTGCAGCCTGAGGTCCTCCAGCTCCTGGGGAGATGCTGAAGTTTCCCTCTGGTCTTGCAGAAGAGCTGTAGCACTCCCTGCAGAAAGCTCCCAGCCCCTCTTCCCAAGGGAATTAGTGTTAAATCTCTGGCAGGAAGGTCTGGTATAAATTAGAAGCTTCACACCAGAGAGATAAGATGCTCAGGTCACCAAACTGCTCAGGCAGCAAAGCACCAGGGTTAAGGAGGTGCTGCTCAGTGTTTTGCTCTGGTTCCTCTGATCAGACCCACATGGTTCCTCTGATCAGACCCACACCTTCCAATCTTTCCCCTTTCCCAGTTGCTGAAGTTGAATAATTTATAGTTGGACAGGAGAGATAATAACATTCTGCCTCCAGAGTCAGCCCATAATGAAAAGAATAACAGCAATAAAACAATCTTGTATGGAGATCCTGCAAATCCCAGCTAGCTGTCTAACTGCATTAAAGAAGGACAAGCTCCAAGTGCAGGGAGGAAACAATGCCTGAAATGTTCTTTCCTCTGGACATGCTTGGGAGCTTGCCCATCCCTGCCCTGGTGTATTTATGAGAGATAGGGGTTTTAGTTATTGTACTTCAGGATTAGCAGATATCCCTGGCCTATAAAACACTCAACCACAAAACAGAAAGCAAACAAGCCTCCTTGTCAGGCTGGGATTTCATCCCCTGCAAGCCAAAATTATTCAGTGGCAAGCCTGACCTGAGCAAGATGGGGTTTGGTGGGAGCTGCTTGCATTGGGGGAGAGGAAGGGAGCAAGTGGGAGCAAGGCTGGTGGAGGAAGGGAAACCCAAGGTGTTCCTTTTCAGGTCCAGGCAGTTGTTGTTGTTTGGTTTCTGGCTTCCTAGAAATAGCCCCAGAGCGATGCTTTGAGATCAGGGGGATTATATCTGGCTAGGGTGGTGTGTCTGCAGTCCCTGCAAGGGGTAACCCCCTCCCTGCTCCCCAGAGCCCAGACAGCTCAAGCAGAGACAGCTGGTGCCCCTGCCACCACCCCTCTGTGCTCACATGTCCCTTTGAAAAACGATGCTGGGAGTCTGTCCCACAGCTGTGTGTCTCCTATCTCCTCTTTTCCTGGGCTGGGTGGGCTGATAAGGGCCTCTCCTGGGGTGAAAAGTTGCTGGCTGGAGGATTTCCCTCTGCTGATTAAACTCAGTGGAAATCAGCCCCTGGTTTGGAGAGTTATTTGGGGCACAGGCACCACACTGGAAGCCCTAAATCACAGCTAAGACTGGGGCAGCCTCCCCACCGAGCAGGGTGGGGTGAGGTGGGAAAGCATCTCTCCTGGCACTGAGATACTGAGCTGGGGAAATCCTGCCCCCCCCCTCCCCCCCAGAGCTGGTGGCAGAGCTCCCACTCAAACCTGCAGCCCTTGAGTTTCCCTTTGTGCCTTAAAGGCCAGGAGGAGGGAGTAGCAGAGCCAGGCTGTGGCTGCCTCTGACCCTGGCCTCAAGCTGCACCAGGGCAGGGTCAGAGCAGACATCAGGAAAATAGTTCTTCCCTGAAAGAGTTGTAGGGCTGTGGCCCAGGCTGCCCAGGGAGGGGGCTGAGTCCCCAGCCCTGGGGGTGTTGAACAGAGGGGAGATTTGGTGCTCAGGGATCTGGGGCAGCACAGGACAGGGATGGTTGGACTCCATGGGCTTCAAGGGCTTCTCCAACCTGGTGATCCTGTGACTTAAACCCCTCCTGAGACCTGGCCCTTTTTGCTGCTGAAGGGCTCCATCCTCATCCCACAGTGCTGGGAGAGGCTGATGAAGCCTGGTGTGTCTTTAGGCACTGATCAGACTGTGTGGCTCTTCAACCCCACGGCTGCTGCTGGGCTCACATCAGCCCTGGTCCCTCCAAACCCCCTCTTCCCTCTGACACTGTCTGGGTCAAAGGGAGAAGCCAGCCAGGATCCCACCACCCCCCAAAAAAAAAAAGGCTGTGGGGATGCTGAGGGCACCAGAACATCTCTCTGGCCCAGAGGTATGGAGAGAGGGGTGGGCAGCAGGGCAGGGAGGGGCTCCTGCCCCTCTGCTCTGCCCTGGGGAGGCCTTGTTGGAAATAGTGTGTGTGGGGCTGGACTTCCCAGGGCAGGAAGGCCAGGGAGCTCCTGGAGAGGGGACAGCAAAGGGCTGTGGGGATGCTGAGGGCACCAGGACATCTGTGTGTCCCAGAGAGGCTGAGGGACTCAGGGCTGGAAGCCTGAGGGGGATCTGCTCAGTGCTGAGCAAGCCCTGAGGGGTGGGCTCAGGAGGGGGGCTCAGCCTGTGTTCAGGGGGGCCCAGGGACAGGACAAGGGGCCATGGGCACAGCCTGGAGCAGAGCAAGTTCCCCCTGAGCCTGAGGAGGAGCTTCTGTGCTGGGAGGGGGGCAGAGCCCTGGGCCAGGCTGCCCAGAGAGCTTGGGGAGTCTCCCTCCATCTCTGGAGCCATCCCAACCCCCTGATCCTGGGCGCTGTCCTGTGCAGCTGGAGGGGACCCTGCTCTGGGGGGGTTGG
Organism: Rallus limicola; assembly: GCA_022605955.1. Lineage (NCBI taxonomy): Eukaryota > Metazoa > Chordata > Aves > Gruiformes > Rallidae > Rallus > Rallus limicola. Next base: position 1,473,066 of record JAKCOZ010000079.1, read on the forward strand.
ATGGGATGATCTCCAGAGCTCCCTGCCAACCCTGATTGTTCTGTACATCTGTGATGTGGCAACAGACCCTTGGGGCTGAAACTCAGCTAGCAGAACACCCTCTGGGTCAGACTGAGCTTTGCTGTCTTGTGTCCTGGTAAGAAAACATCCTGACTCATGCTGGGTGCACCTGGCTTTGCATTAATCCCTGTGTTCCCACTGAGGACAGCCTGACCCTTGCTGGTGATTAGAAGGACTCTGTGTTTTAGTGTTTCCCTGTCCCTTCAGAGATTTCACATGGGTTGACTTCCAGAAACCTCATTTTCAAGAGTGGCCAAATTTGGACTGATGGTTCCCTCTTATCAGGTCATACTTTGATCCTCCTGCAACGTGAGTTCCCCTCAGCATTCAGGTGATGGTTTGGTTGTTGCAGTCTTCTTGCAAGGCTATCTTTTCCCTTTGCCCTCCAGAAAATGGATTTCTCCACCTCTTTTCCTTCTCACCTCCCCAACAGCCCTGGCTCAAGGCATTTCAGCATCACTGGGGCTGTGTCCCTGTCTCCTTCCTTCCCTCCTGACCACGTCCACCTCTCCATGAGTTGATTCAGCTCACTGAGCTGGCACCAGACTAACTCAGGGTGGAAAAGAGAAAATAAAGGTAGAAGACCTGTTGCTGGGTCAGTGAATGGCATCTGCACAGCAAAGGCTCTGATGAGTCCCCAAGACACGTGAGGGAGAGATGGGGGTCACAGAGGTGGGGACAAGAAGGAATGAGCAGCCAGAGCTGCTCACCCTCACACCATGGTGGCACAGTGATGTTAGTCTGGCACAAAGCCACCCAAATCCTGGGTTTGACAGACCCCACACACCCCATCCCTGTTGTTCCTCCTGTCCCTTGGCAATAAATACACGTCCAGCAATGTGAGCCAGGGGGCCAGCAGCTGAGGTCAGTATGGGCTGACCTACCTCCCCTCCAGCAGTCTCACCATCTAATCATTAGCACGCTGCTTGGCAGGGTTGTCATCTCAGCAGATGAGTCCTGCAGATGGTTCCAAGTGGTGGTGCAGGGCAACATAGGTCAGGGGTGTTGGTATTCCTTTTTTTTTTAAGGGAAGAATAAGTTTAGGCATGTAGATGTGCCATGCCACTTGACTTTAGGGACAGAGGACAGTGCTTGAATTTAGCAGCAGAGACATAAACAGGGACTTCTAGCATCCAGAACATCACAGTTGGTGCCCACTTGCCTGCTTTTTGGTGTGTTGCTTGCAGGGACAGTGAAATGGTCAAGCCAGAGCATCACCCCTATGTACAAGGTGTTGAGCAGCACAGCCATCCTGCCCTAGCCCACCTCTCTGTCCCTATCAAAAATGAGTCTATAGGTGTTTGGTGTCTTTGAGTCTTCCCAACCTCGAGGATCAGCTGTCTGTCAGATAAGGGCAGCTCATCAAAAGGAGACTTGGCCTCTCAAAAAAGACCTCCTAGATCAGTGTCTGGGGCAAGGGATGGAGACAGGAGCTGCTGCCTCAGCACACAAGGCAGGCAGGTTATCTCCTTTGTCCCATTGCTAATCAGGGTTCCTTGATGTTCTCTCCACTTCAACCTCCCTTCCCCTCACTCCAAGCATTTCAGTGTCTTTATCTCCTTGGTCTTGCCACACTGAGAGCAAGAAGCAGCCTCAATTGCCTCTGTAGAAGCAGGTTTGAAAGTCACTGGGTGTCCTTAGAAAACCTCCTGTTCACTGAACTCTGGCTTGGGACCTACATTTTTCTGTATGTTTTAACAGAAAAAGTCAGTGGTATGAAAAACCTGCTTCAGGCTTGCACTTTGTGAGCAGGTGGTGGGAAGTTACCACCTCTTGGGCACGTAGCAAAGGACAAATGATTGATTAACTGAGACCCAGTGGTGCTTTGAGGAACTTCTGCTGCTCTTCAGGAACACTAGCAAGTTATTTAAGCCATCATCTCTCCATGGCTTGATTTAGTCATTCAAGGGAGCCTCTCCTAGGTGCTTTATGCTATTAGATGAACCCATGGGAGAGGGAGAGGAAATTGAATTGAAAATTGATCTGCTCTACCTCCTGGGAGCTCCACAAAAAGCAGCATCCCAGCATTTCCTGGGTAGAAAAGGAGGAAGGAGAAATAATAACCCTTGAAAAGGAGGGATAAGCAGGGTAGGAACATTAATTAGACTGAAAAGATACCCAAGTTGCACTGCCTACGTGTTTGTTTAGTAGATAAGGTGTTGCACTTGGGCTGGAGGAATCCCAGGCACAGATACAGACTGGGAGAGGAGCTCCTGGAGGGCAGCCCTGAGGAGAAAGACCTGGGGTTCTGGTGGATGAGAAACTCAACCTGAGCCAGCAGTGGCTCCTGCAGCTGGGAAGGGCGATGGGATCCTGGGCTCCATCAGCAGAGGGGGGGCAGCAGGGTCAGGGAGGGGATTGTCCCTCTCTGCTGGCCCCAGCTGGAGTCCTGTGCCCAGAGCTGGGGCCCCAACACAAGGAAGATGTGGGGCTGTTGGAGAGGGCTCAGAGGAGCCCCGGAGATGCTGAGAGGGCTGGAGCAGCTCCCCTGCAGAGAGAGGCTGAGGGAGCTGGGCTGGCTCAGGCTGGAGAAGAGAAGGCTGCTTCTGGGGGGGACCTCATTGCAGCCTGCCCGTCCCTGAAGGGACCCGAGGAACAGGAGGGGAATCAGCTCTTGGGAAGGGCAGAGCCTGGCAGGACAAGGGGGCTGGAGTGAAGCTGGAGGAGGGAAGGGGGAGAGGAGACCTTGGGGGGAAGTTCTGTGCAGAGAGAGTGGGGAGGGGCTGGCAGGGGCTGCCCAGAGAGGGGGTGGGTGCCCCGTCCCTGGGGGTGTTGAAGGCCAGGTTGGCTGGGGCCCTGGGCAACCTTGTGGAGCTCCAGGCCTGGAGGTTGGTGGCCCTGCCTGTGGCAGGGGGTTGGAGCTCTGGGACCCTTGGGCTCCCTCCCAACCCAGCCCAGGCTGGGATTCTATGATTCAGACCAGTCCCTGTAGGTACATGGGAGCCCATCAGAAAGCAATGCTGGCTCTGGCTCACACACAGGCTCACTTGCACCCACACCATGTCACTGGCTTTAGGTGACGTTTCCCTTACCCACAAGACCAGAGAATGGTCTCTAGGCCACTTTATTCAGTGACACAGTGGGGCTGGGGGCTTCTGACACTGCTCAGCCCTAGGAAACAAGAGGCCAACCTGCAAAGTACCTAATTCATTGTCACTGTGAATTAGAACATATGAGGCAATGCCTGATGCTCTCCCAGAGCAAAGGGCCAGGAGCCTCTTTTGTTCTGCACAGATACAAATCAACTTCCAAACTTCAGTGGAACCACTGGGCTGATTTCCATGAACTTCACGTGCTGTTTCCATCTGTCCCACTTTGTCTAGACCTCAGCCTTGCCTCAGCATTACCTTGACTGTCCTCTCTGCTCCTACATCCCAAACCTCTTCTCCTTTCAGACATCCAGCAATCAGAGTTAAAGCAGCTTGGAGATGCTGGCTATGGAGAGTGGTTGCAAGGATGGATCTGGGGGTGTTGGGTGACTGCAGGCTGAATATGAGCCAGCAGTGTGCCCAGGTGACCAGGAATGGCATCCTGGCTTGTGTCAGAAATAGTGTGGGCAGTAGGTCTGGGGAGGGGATTGTGCCCCTGGGCTGGGCACTGGGGAAGCTGCAGCTGGAGTGCTGGGTCCAGTTCTGGGCTCCTCATCATCAGAAGGACATTGAGGTCCTGGAGCGAGTCCAGAGAAGGGCAACCAGGCTGGGGAAGGGGCTGGAGGGCAAATCCTCTGAGGAGCAGCTGAGGGAGCTGGGGGTGTTGAGCCTGGAGAAGAGGAGGCTACAATGACCTGAAGGGAGGGTGCAGAGAGGTGGGCGCTGGTCTCTTCAGCCAGGGGCCAGGAGCTGGCAGGAGGGGCAATGGGCTCAAGCTGGGCCAGGGCAGGCTCAGCTCAGCTGGGAGGGCCAAGTTCTTCCCTGGCAGAGCTGTGGGGCTGTGGCCCAGGCTGCCCAGGGAGGGGGCTGAGTCCCCAGCCTTGGGGGTGTCGAACAGAGGGGAGATGAGGTGCTCAGCGATCTGGGTCAGCACAGGACAGGGATGGTTGGACTTGATGATCTTAAAGGGCTTTTCCCACCTTGTGATTCTGAGATTCTGTGCAATGACCTGTTTCTCCCAGCCTACTCAAAGAGTAAGATCAAGAAAGCAACGTCATGTAGTGACTATCTATTTCATCAGCAGCAATTTCACTCAGCTCCATAAAAACACAGGGGGGGGGAAAGAAGATTAAAACAAGACATGGAGCTGCTAAGAGATGACCAACACATACAGTTTCAACACCTAGGACTGCTGGCTTAGTGTTAACCATCAACTTTTAACCTCTCAGAGCTGAGATTTTCTCCAAGCTTGTGTTTTCTCCTAATGCCCTCAAGGTTTTGCTCACTGAATTGCCACTCCAGTAAAGAGAGGAGACCAGGAGCTGAGATTTAGCTCTCCCATTGACTTTCTGCATGTTTTCAGGCATTTCTTGCTCTGTTTTCTCCTAATGCCCTCAAGGTTTTGCTCACTGAATTGCCACTCCAGTAAAGAGAGGAGACCAGGAGCTGAGATTTAGCTCTGCCATTGACTTTCTGCATGTTTTCAGGCATTTCTTGCTCTGTACATGCATGGAGGACTTGAGGGAAGTGAAGGTGGACACTGCATTTGGAAATATGATTCATTCTTGGTGGCCCTGCCTGTGTCAAGGGGGTTTGGAACTGGGTGATCCTTGGGGTCCCTTCCAAGCCAGATCATTCTATGATTCTGGGATTTTTATTCTTCTTCCCAGAAAAGGATAAAAGAGAGAGAAAGAAGAAGACAGACACTGAGGTGGAAACGTTTTCCCAGTGTAAATAACCATGGTGGTGGTCAGAGGGTCTGATGCACCATACCTAATGCAGATGTGGATTCTCCTCCCTCATGTTGAATTACTAGGACTGTTTACCCAGTCCTGGCTGGCTGCTGGATGGGGACAGAGCAGGATAGGGCTGATTTCCCGTGCTTGGCTTCAGAGGTCAACAGTTGGGTGCTGAGGAATCTCTCAGCTGCCCTATATTGTCAAGGGGGCTGGCTTGGCTGCAGAGCATCCCACCACAGATCAGCCACCACTGAGACCACAGAACCTGGGTGGGCACTGAGGTCTTATTTCCCCACCTGACAAAGGCACAGGGGTTAGCACCCAACTGTTCTGCATGTGTGTATAGACAAGGGAGTGGGAGGGCAAAACTGTAGGGCTCTGACTCACCCCATAGCCTTGTTAAACAGTCTCAGAGCATCCCACCAGATGATCCCACTGCAGAGCACCAGCTTCATCTCCAATTCCTTTCCCACCATGACTGGTGTTTCTCCCATCAGCCTTTCACCACCACAATGAAGCATGTTTGTTTTGGGGTTTGGGGGTGGGGTTTATTTTTTGTTATTGTTGGTGGGTTTTTTTTCATTCCTGGGATCAGATTTTCTCTGTGATTTGCCTTAACCTCATCACAGAAACCACAAAGCCCAAGGGGCCAGAACCTTCTGCTGGCACAAATCTGTGGAGCACAGAAGGGCCAAGAGAATCTCATCTGATGCCAATCAGCATCACTGCAGGGAAATAAGGAGAGAGCCAGAGGGTAAATCAGAGAAGCCCAACTGGCACAAGCTGGTCCTGGTCTCCTGGCCCTGGGTTGCAACTGGATGGGAAGGGAGAGAATTCTGCAAATGGAGAGATCAGGATCGGATGACAAGCCCCCAGTTTCCAGATGCTTCTCCAAACCATGCTCAGCCATGCTTCAGTAGCTTCTTTTTGTGGCTGGCTGCCTTGTGCAATGAATGCCTTCTTGAAAGCATTCAAGCAATTTGGGGAGAGGGGTCTGAAAGTGTGTGTATGTGTGTGTGAGGAGGGGGGAGCACCACTCTTGTTCCTGGCTATGGTGGTGGTGGTGGGGAAAGATGGGAAGCATGCTGGCAGGCTGGGGTTTACAAACCACAGGACAGAGCTGGCTTCAGCTGTGGGTTTTTGGGTCCATTCTTAAAGGATGCCAAAATCATGATGTCTGAATCAGTGAGATTTGAGCAAATAGTGTGTTTAAAAGCTGACTGCACAGTAGATGATTGCTTTTTCTTCTCCCCTACCCACATTTTTGGTACTGATTTTTGCCTTTTTCATCCCTTGGTGTCTTTGACAATGTGATCAAGAAATTGAACTTTAAGTGGATTTTGCATATGCTTTGTAGGCTTGAGAGAGTGGTAAATCAGGCCTTCCACAGCCCCAGCTACTGTGCAGCCCTAATTTACTCTGTCATCAGGAAAAGGTGACTCAGGTTTATGGAGGAGCAAGGGGAGGGAAGCATGCTTCAGGAGGTGAAAATGAAACAGAGTCAGGCTGTGTTTTGCATCCTGGTAAGGATCCATCCCTGGTTCTGTGCCAAGAAGTCTGAACACAAAGAGGATCTCCATAGAGGTCAATGTGGGCATGTGCTTGGCTGAGCTGACTCAGCACTTCCTAGGGAGATAAGGGCTCTGACTTAGCCAGATAAGCAGAACAATGGCCAAGCCAAAGGGAGAACAGACTGCTATCCCAGGAACAAAGCTGGGTGGAGGAGAAGCCTGAGGTGGAGCAGGAGAAGACAGACCAGGTGGATCCCTACAGCCTTCCACTTGCCAGTTTTCCTCTTCCTGCAGCTATGGAGATAAATCCCCCATCCCACCTGTAATTGCTAAGTAGCCAAATTGCTTAATTGCTTCATAATAATTGTCAACATTGTTGCTGGGTGAGAACCCAAGGGGTGTACACAGAGATCTAGTAGACCTGGGTACAAGCTGGCAAGAGATAAGGTTGGTTGGGGGAGGATCAAAGGCCTTAGCTTAAAGTCTTGAGTTGGTGTCTGAGCCCTGGAACAGGTCAGGGGTATGTACAAGCATACAGGGAGGGGACATGTCCCACCCTAAGGGCAGCCACTGCTTGGATAGAGCAAGAGGGTCCTTTTGAACTGGCCAAAGGAAGGAAAGCATTGAGGATCAGGGCTGTTCCTCCAGTCTGGGCAGAGGATGGACAAGGGAGGACAGATGTGACTTTGCCTCTGCCAAGAGAAGCTCCCATCTGACAGAGATTTGCCTTTACTAATAAAGCATTGGCTCTTACTGACCTGCATCACCCCAAATAATGCTTAGGCACAATTTAGGTGTATTACAGGTCATAGGAGAACACAGAATCCCAGAATGACTAGGTTGGAAAAGACCTTTAAGGTCACTGAGTCCAACCATACCTGTTCTTTACTAAGCCATATCCCTGAGCACTTGATCTACCAATAATGGGTTGGATGAGACCACACTGCTTTGGGAAAAAGGTATTGTAGACATATGGGTGAGAGCACCACCAAAGAGGACAGAGAACAGGGGCCAGCTGATATATTTTCTCACAGAAAACGAGCTGGTGCTTGTGGTCCCACGGGAGGGCACCCACACTGCAGCAGGCCCTGGTTGGATCCCTGCTACTGTCACATCCAAGCCCTGAAAAAAGGCTCTTTTAGGACTCCCACCACCATCCCCCACGTGTTACCCCTGTGCTTTTCAGTCTGGGGAGCTTCCTCCTCCTTCCTCTCTGCCTCCCACCGAGGCATCCACAGCCACCACAGCTTTCCTTCCCTGGTGGCTCTGAGGCCATGGCTACCCTCAGGCCCAGGTGAGCAGCATGTCAAGCCCCTCCCAGCCTCTCCCCAGCAAAAGGAGGAGACGAGGGGGAATTGCTGAGCTGAATGGCTGGAGCTGGGAGAACATCATGGCCCAGAGCTGCCTGCACCACACTGAGGCCTTAATGTGCCCTAATCACAGAGCTGGCCTTGTTGTAACAGCACCCTGACCATGCACAGCTCCCAGCCTCTGCTGGCAGCTCCCGTGGTTGCTGCTGGGTAGGGTAGGGGGGGGTTGGAATGGATGCCCCCTCCCCTTCCCCTCAAGCAAAGAGAGAGGGGTCTGCAGGGAGAAGGAGGAGGAGGAGGGGAGAGAGACTGAGTTGGGGTGGCGTCCCATCTTTGGCCAACCCTATCAGGTTGTGAATCAGGACATTAATCAGTGTTATGGGGCTTGGGACAGGGTCAGATACCTGTGGTTTGAGGCGTGCTGGCAGGGCTCAGCATCCCCAGAGTCAGAATACCACACACTGCTCATGAAAGAGCAAGAAGAGCAAGTTCCAGGAGGCATGGTGCCTGAAGGGACGAGGGGGGGACGGGCTTGGGGGGCGGTTGCTGATGGGGGCAGGAAAGGAAAGGAGAAAGGAAGAGGAGGGGGGGGGAAGATAGAAAGGAAAAGAAAGCAAGCCTCTTGGTGGGTTTCCTGCCTGCTCTGCCTGCAGAAGTAAGAGACTTGCCTGCTTTATGACCTGCCTGCTGAGCATTTGCCTTGCCTCGTGCATCCTCTGTGCAGGGAGTTTGCTGCTCATCCCTTCCCACAAGCACTGGCAAGAAAAGTAGGGATATGAGAGCATGAAAATGAATTACACCAACCAGGCAGGAGGAGTAGGAGAGGAGTGTGGGTAGGCAGGACCCTAAAGGCTGGGCCAGGAACTGAGGAGAGAAATAAATAGGATTCCTGTTCCTGGAAAGAGGGGAGGCAAGAGGAGACAGGGTCTCCTCATCGTCCCCATATCTGAGGGGGCTTTGCTTTCCAGGGAACCATGAAACAGGTTTTCAGCTGCATCTGGCTTTCAGCTTGTATTTGTTGTTAGAAAGTCAAAAGAAAGCTGTCAGGAGCTCAGGTTTGGGTCCACCCAGGCAATTTGCAGAGCTTTCCATGCTGGTTTCTCCCCACCATGGATGAGCTCACAGGATGGGATAAGGTTGAGGGATCTGCTATGGCAAGTCACATGAAGACAGTGGTGTGCCAGCCAGGGTGTAGCCACATCTGAGGGCTGCCCCTGAAAAAGCTATGTGAAGTTGTGTCTTCCCTTCCATCTCTGCTGCTTGAGCTGGAGAGAGGCAGGAGTTCCCATAGCAAGCGTGGGGCTGACCATGACAATGTCAGGCTTGGTTGGAAGTCAGATGAGATGGATCTTGCCACAACTGCTCCATCTCCAAGAGAGGGAGGTAACCCAGTTTTCATCTGTAGGCAGCAGAGATCCAGCAAGGAGAGAGATGCTACAGCAGGCACCTAAAATGGGAGCAGATAAAAAACACCACAGCATCACAGAATCATGAAATTGGAAAAGCCCTTGAAGCCCATGGAGTCCAACCATCCCTGTCCTGTGCTGCCCCAGATCCCTTAGCACCTCATCTCCCCTCTGTTCAACACCCCCAGGGCTGGGGACTCAGCCCCCTCCCTGGGCAGCCTGGGCCACAGCCCCACAGCTCTGCCAGGGAAGAACTTGGCCCTCCCAGCTGAGCTGAGCCTGCCCTGGCCCAGCTTGAGCCCATTGCCCCTCCTGCCAGCTCCTGGCCCCTGGCTGAAGAGACCAGCGCCCACCTCTCTGCACCCTCCTGGCAGGGCAGGGCAGGGCAGGGGGAAGAAGGTCTCCCCTCAGCCTCCTCTGCTCCAAACCAGACACCCCCATCTCCCTCAGCTGCTCCTCAGAGGATTTGCCCTCCAGCCCCTTCCCCAGCCTCGTTGCCCTTCTCTGGACACGCTCCAGGACCTCCATGTCCTTCTGATGGTGAAGAAATCAGCATTGCTGATTCCTGCCCTACCCTTGGGAGAGCCACGTGGTGAGCTCACCATGCCATGGGTATCTGCAGTGAGGTGAGCTGAATCACTGGGTCAGGCAGAAGCAGAGCACCCCTTCTGCCAGGGACCACCAGTGCTAACCACCACAACTCTGCTTCTGCCTGTGGTTTAGGCCGCCACCTCCAAAGAGGAGGTGCCAGGCCACCCTCCAAGGCAAAGGCCAGGCCTACTGACTTAGCTTTCCCCTCTTTCCCCTCCTTTATTCTGTTCTTTCCCTGTTTCTGCTTTTGTAGCCTTGTTGTTGCATCTCCTGCCCACAGTGAGCTTTAGGCCACCCTCCCTGTTTTTAAGACAACACTACTGTGTGTGTGGAATGATGGTTGGTGGTATCAGCAGGATGTTCTCAAAGGCTTCTGGGTTTCCACGAGCACTGGCTGCTCTGAGTTTATTTTGCCAGTTGATGCCACTGATTGACCTGGTAGGTCTTTTTCCCTCTGCAATGTAGAAAAAAACCACCCAAATCCCTTTGTTCTGTGCAGTAAAATGGACATCTCTTTCTTCTAATAAAAGTAGTAATCCACTGCTGCAGAGAGGGAGACCCTGTTGTAGCAACCCATGACAATAATTACAGGTGGAAACCATCCCCAAAACCATGACAGTTGCTTAAAATAGCATGAGCTTTTCAAAAATGGAAAGTTTTTATTCCTCTCCCTTTTCCTTCCCTTATTCTGGCACTCTAGAGTTAACTCTCCAGCTTCTGGAGATGGTCTCCAGCTTCTTTCTGCTGAGATGGCAGGTAAATGCTTTTATTTAAAAAGTGAGCTGTGTCCCCCTCCAACACATGACTCCAGAAGCTAAGGCTCAAAGAAAAACAGGCTTAAAAAACACCAGATAAAGGAGTGAGAACTTCCAGTCCCAATGCATGGCTGGATACCCAGGTACTTAAAGGGTCTATGCTATCATCTTACTCCTCCATGTCCTCCAGCAAGTCACCCTCTGGAAGCAGTTGACAAAGAAGATGTCTAAAGAGTTTAGGGGAAGTAACTGAAAGTAAAAGCTCTTTTTGGGGTTATATCTGATGATATCTCTCTCTGGGATTCTGTGATTTTGCTTTTTTTCCACATTCATCTTCCAGCCAGTCACTGAGTGGTAGAGGAAAGCATCAGGGCAAATGAAAAGAAAACATTAATCTCCTGTGGTTTTACTGCTCTGGGGGCTGCTGGTGTTTGGTTTGGTTGTGTATGAACAGGTGTTCTTCTACAAATGCCTCAAAAGAAACTTGGTTTCGTTTCTTTGGTGTTTTCAGGGCAATTTGGTCTTTTTTTGCTGCATTTGTGATGTTAGGAGATCTCAAGGCTGAAGTTTCCCTGTTAAGGTTTGGGTGATGGGCCTTTGGAAAGGGCAAACTCCTGCATTTTGGGCTTGGTTTTATTTATTTGTTTGGCTTGTTTGGGTTTTTTTTTTAAAAAAGGGAGTCCTGAATGTGACTCAGAGTAAGAACCTGAGAGCTGAACGTGGTCTCTGAGGAAGGCAGAGACTGTTTTGGAGTGAGAGCAGGGACTGCAAGTAGCTGTGAGAGCATCTCACAGGGGTATACTTAGGAAGCTGCTTTCTCCTCCCAAGTGCTTCTGTTTCCTCTTGGCTGTTGGAGCTGGAAGCTTTTAGAGGCAGAAGCTGCTGGCCCAGGTTTGTCATCTCTTCCCCTGGGCATCCTGAGTGGAAGACTCCCCTTGCCTATTCTGAGATGGTGGTTACCTGGACTTTTTGGTCTGAATTTGTCTGTGGAGCTCTAGCCAGCACAGCAAGGAACCTGGGGAGAAGTTGAGTTCACTCTACCTAGGAATTGAAGGCTCAATTCATTTACCCCCCTGTAATCATCCAGAGGCACTCAGGGTGTCCAAGATATCTACCAAGGGCAAGTAGACGTGGCAGAGGACCAGCAGGAAGCCACAGAGTAGGAGCTGGAGACAAGTGAGCTACTGCAGGGCATCAAGTTGCACTCAACACTCTGATTCTTGCCTCTGGCAAAGCAAGATTTGGGGTCTTAACTGTTGGAGAGGGGTCAGAGGAGGCCATGAAGATGATTAGAGGGAGCTGGGCTGGCTCAGGCTGGAGAAGAGAAGGCTGCTTCTGGGGGGGGACCTCATTGCAGCCTGCCTGTCCCTGAAGGGACCTGAGGAACAGGAGGGGAATCAGCTCTTGGGAAGGGCAGAGCCTGGCAGGACAAGGGGGCTGGAGTGAAGCTGGAGGAGGGAAGGGGGAGAGGAGACATTGGGGGGAAGTTCCGTGCAGAGAGAGTGGGGAGGGGCTGGCAGGGGCTGCCCAGAGAGGGGGTGGGTGCCCCGTCCCTGGGGGTGTTGAAGGCCAGGTTGGCTGGGGCCCTGGGCAACCTTGTGGAGCTCCAGGCCTGGAGGTTGGTGGCCCTGCCTGTGGCAGGGGGTTGGAACTCTGGGACCCTTGGGCTCCCTCCCAACCCAGCCCAGGCTGGGATTCTCTGACTCCACACACCAGTAACCCAGAATTTATGGGAACAGAAAAAGCCCTTCCTGATATTTTGGGGTCTTGGAGGGTGTCCCCCAGCCCTAGAAAGTTTTATAAATGAAAAGCTGGTGTCTTGGGAATCTCTCCAGCTGCTTCTTCCAACCTTGTGTAGCTCCAGGCCTGGAGGTTGGTGGCCCTGCCTGTGGCAGGGGGTTGGAGCTCTGGGATCCTTGGGGTCCCAGAATCATAGAATCCCAAAACAGTCTGGGATTCTATGATTCTATGATTTTCCCCTCCATTGTTAGTGGATCAAGAGAGAGCCCTGGAAAGGCTGCATCACCCCTCACAAGCAGAGCCTGTCTTTGTTGACTAAGTTGGAAGGACTCACCCTAAGCCAGCACAGGTATGTGAGGTGGGTTTTGGCCTAGGAGATTAGGCTGTAGTAATTTCTGGACAGTTCCAGGGCAAAGCCCAGAGCTCCTGTAGTGATGCAAGTGGTTGTTGCCAATACAATTTCCCCAAGAGTGTGTCAAGGTGGATTATTTTCATCCTTCCTTTCCATCCATTACTGGGTTTCAAATCTAATGGTGTGTTTTAAGTAAAAAAATTGTAATCCTTTTGTTGGGGGGAAAAAAAAGCACCAGAAAACATCTATTTATCTGCTTGTGAATGAACCTACTCATTTCAAAGACCAGAAGGAAAACATCCACTGGAGGAGGAACTTCTGCAGCTTGGATGGAAGGTCCACACCTCCACCAAGAAACAGTGAAGGGCTCACAAAGGAGTAAGCTGAAAGCCACTGCTCAGCCAATAGTTTCCACATTTCTGTGGCCAGGAAAAATGTTAGCCATCAATATTTTCATCAGATCACCAATGATTTGAAGAATTTTAAATTAAAAATGCTACTTTCTACTCTGGTTCTGTAGAGAAACTGGGGATCACTTAGCAAGACACTGTCAGTTGATGGCTGGTGTGGAGAGTGAACACCAACCTAGGTGGAGACTTGAGTGTGCTTCTGGCCCCTGCTGATCTTCAGACCTCACCTTACCTAGCCTTTAAAAATAACTCCTGGAGGTTTCTTCTATAGCCTCTCAGCCAGCCATCTCCTCTCACCCCATGGGAGGTGGTCTGTATCACCTGCTGCTTGTTCCTGCTTCTCTTTGTGGTCTACAGCAAAAGCCTTGAACGACACGCTAGGTCAGATGCTTAACCTTTATATGGCTGAGGATGGGGATGGCTCTGCACCAAAATAACCTGTGGGCTATTTCTGGCTCTGTCAGTCACCCTGGAGTGACTTTGAGAAGCCCCTTCCTTTTTTGGTTCTTCCATCCTTTGTCCAACTTGCTTCTTCAGGCTTAGGCTTTCGAAGCACCTAGGTACCAACTGCAATCTGAGGGAGTTATCACCAAAACAACTTTATACCCTGGTTTCTGGGCCCTGAGCCAGAAGTTCCTCAGAGGAGAGATGTGTTTTGCTGCAAGCCTGCAGGAAGATAAGCATAACCACAAACAGACTCTTATCTGTGGCCTCAAAATGTGTTTGTCCTACAAATGCTGATGTAAATCTCTAGCCTGTGCCTCCCACAGGAGTCACTAATACAGATCTATTGGCTTTAGAGTGGTGGCTGCTTTTGCTGTAGGCAGGCAGCCAAAAATAACACCTTCCTGTCCTCCTCCCCCTTCAAAATCTATTGTGTGGATGCAGTGTCTCCTTTCAGATGGGGCTTCTTTATTTTCAGTTGCAAATGATCCTCAGCATGGATGGAATCACATATGGAGAGACATGTATCTGGCTGTGCCAGCTCCTGTTCCAAAGGTGTTTGACTCCAGCAGAGCAATAGTGGATGATCTGGGGGGTGAAACAAGGATGTGGGCTTGTGTTCTCCAGTGTTTCCTTGCTCCTGTTAGAGGATGGAGTCTGGCCAGAGAAGCTTTCTGCTTTCTCATTGCCTTTGCTGCAAATCACCCCAGGATGGGAGGAGGGATGGTGTAAAAGGATCACAGTTAATGGGTTTGAGAGACCATTACAAGGGGGAACTGTGCATGATGGCTTTGTGGTTTCAGCAGCCACTCAGAAATACCTTCCCTCTCCCCCTGTATCTGAGTGCTCATGGATATTGTTTCAGACTCCTGCTCAGCTGAGCAGGATGAGCTGTTTGTTCAGGGCATCAGTTGGTTTTCTCCAAAAACTGCTTCCTCTGTCTTCTTATTCCTCATGAAAAAGTCTATGAAGCTTCTGAATGTTTAGGAAGAGCATCCTCTGGTAGTCCTTGGGTGAAAAGGCTTCCAAATTAACTAGGCTAGGCTAGGCTAGGCTAAAATACCTCTCCCTTGTGCTGGCTTTTTCTATGCCAATGAACATTTCATCTGGGGAGCTCCTTGCTGTAACTCCTTCATCTGGGGAACTCCTTGTTCTACCTCCTTCATCTGTGGAACTCCTTGTTCTAACTAACTCCTTCATCTGTGGAACTCCTTGTTCTAACTCCTTCATCTGTGGAACTCCTTGCTGTAACTCCTTCATCTGTGGAACTCCTTGTAACTCCTTCATCTGTGGAACTCCTTGTTCTATCTCCTTCATCTGGGGAACTCCTTGCATTATGGCCAGGGCTAGAGAAAGAATTGAGTGTGGGCATAAAACCAGACAGAAGTATCACTAATAACACATTTGGGAAGTGATCTATACTGTGATGCTACAGGATATAAGCTCTAAACAAAGGTCAAAGAAGTTTCTTCCAGTAGAAGACCATCTAATAGCTGTGCATCACGAAATCTCTTTTGCCTTCAGCTGAAGCCAGTGGTGCTGGCCAAAATCAAAGGCAGGATGTTAGAACTCAAGATCAAGGGTATCACAACCAAGCATGGCTTTGCAGCTCCTTCAGGCAGAGGTCAGAGACCTGCCAGAATCCCAGGCAAGGAAACAGAGCATTTAATGTGATGCAGTCATGAGGATTCAAAACCTCCAGCAAATTCCAGAGCTCTTTAAAGAGAAAGAATGTCTTGCCCACAGGAGAAAGTGAATCAAGGGTGGGATCCATGGAGCAGACTCTGAGGTATGACCAGACCCAAGTGCAAGGCTGGGCTAATACAAGATGGTTGTTCATGAGAATGACTAAGCTGACAGCTGCTTTGCATCACTGGAGCCCTGTGAACCAGCTAATGCAGGCCAGCCAAATCACCCCCTGAAATCATTGTGTTTAGGGTTCTGGTGGTGTTTGACAGTGTGTTTATTTAGGCCTCATGCTCTGACTCTCTGGGTAGACACCTAATGTCACTGCAGAGCATGGGTGTGTGGGAGTTGGGTGCATGACCACAGTGGGGACCTGAACCAGCCTCTCTTTGTGCTTAAGGAAGGTGATCCATCAGGAAATCTGTATCTTTTGTGCCTGGACCTGATTTCCAGGTCTTCCTGCTCCACGGTCCCCACACATGCACATGGATCTGCAGAGATTTGTGTCCCTCTAGAAACGCTGCATGTCAAGACCCTGAGGCATTTGATATTTTTCTAAAAATTCTGGGCTGTTATCACCTGTCTATGAACCAACACAACTGGGGGAACCAGCTCCCTGTAAACTGGTGCCAGCCCTGCTCCTTTCGTCACCAGTGCATTTTGGAAAAGCACCTGTCATGCATCTGGGTAGGGTCATCTGTCTGGTTATCACAGAATGGTCTGGGTTGGGAGGGAGCCCAAGGGTCCCAGAGCTCCAACCCCCTGCCACAGGCAGGGCCACCAACCTCCAGGCCTGGAGCTCCACAAGGTTGCCCAGGGCCCCAGCCAACCTGGCCTTCAACACCCCCAGGGATGGGGCACCCACCCCCTCTCTGGACAGCCCCTGCCAGCCCCTCCCCACTCTCTCTGCACAGAACTTCCCCCCAAGGTCTCCTCTCCCCCTTCCCTCCTCCAGCTTCACTCCAGCCCCCTTGTCCTGCCAGGCTCTGCCCTTCCCAAGAGCTGATTCCCCTCCTGTTCCTCGGGTCCCTTCAGGGACGGGCAGGCTGCAATGAGGTCCCCCCCAGAAGCAGCCTTCTCTTCTCCAGCCTGACCCAGCCCAGCTCCCTCAGCCTCTCTCCCCAGGGGAGCTGCTCCAGCCCTCTCAGCATCTCCGGGGCTCCTCTGAGCCCTCTCCAACAGCCCCACATCTTCCTTGTGTTGGGGCCCCAGCTCTGGGCACAGGACTCCAGCTGGGGCCAGCAGAGAGGGACAATCCCCTCCCTGCCCCCCCTCTGCTGATGGAGCCCAGGATCCCATCTCCCTTCCCAGCTGCAGGAGCCACTGCTGGCTCAGGTTGAGTCTCTCCCCCACCAGAACCCCAGGTCCTTCTCCTCAGGGCTGCTCTCCAGGAGCTCCTCTCCCAGGCTGTATCTGTGCCTGGGATTCCTCCAGCCCAAGTGCAACACCTTATCTACTAAACAAACACGTAGGCAGTGCAACTTGGGTATCTTTTCAGTCTAATTAATGTTCCTACCCTGCTTATCCCTCCTTTTCAAGGGTTATTATTTCTCCTTCCTCCTTTTCTACCCAGGAAATGCTGGGATGCTGCTTTTTGTGGAGCTCCCAGGAGGTAGAGCAGATCAATTTTTAATTCAATTGCCTTTCCCTCTACCATGGGTTTATCTAATAGCATAAAGCACCTAGGAGAGGCAGAAGACTGGAAAGAGACAGACACATTTGCTAATACCCAGAAGGGTGGGAAATAAAGGCAGGCCTGGCCCTGTGTAATTCTGTCTGCCTCTCAGAAGAAGAGTGTCTTATTTTCCTGCAAGAGCCCCCAGGCTGGCAAGGGAAATTGGCCTTGCAGTGGTCATAGTTTTGTGCCTACACTCTTTAAAACCCAAACCCACACCAGCTCTTCACGTGGGCTCTGGCAGCTGTAGGAAGAAGTGGGGAAGAAATAACCTCTTGAATCAATAAAGGCTAGGGGGTGCTGCTGGAGAGGAGCTCTGTGGAGAAGGACCTGGGGGTGCTGGTGGGGGACAGGGTGGCCATGAGGCAGCAGTGTGTCCTGGGGCTGAGAGAGACACTGGGATCCTGGGGGCATCAGGAGGAGTGTGGGCAGCAGGTGACAGGAGGGGATCCTCCCCCTCTGCTCTGCCCTGCTCAGGCCCCAGCTGGAGGGTTGTGTCCAGCTTTGGGCTCCCTGGGATCAACCAGCCAGGGATCTGGAGAGGGTCCAGAGGAGGCTCTGGAGATGCTGAAGGGCCTGGAGCATCTCCCATGGGAGGAAAGGCTGAGGGAGCTGGGGCTGTTCAGCCTGGAGAGAAGAAGACTAAGGGGGGACCTAATTAATGTTTATAATTATCTTAATCATGGGCTGCAGGGGGAAATGGCCAGCCCCTTCTCAGTGTCTGTGGGGACAGGACAAGGGGCAATGGCTGCAAGTTGGAGCCCAGGAAGTTCTGCAGCAACCTGGGGAAGAACTTTTCCCCAGTGAGGGTGAGGGAGCCCTGGGCCAGGCTGCCCAGGGGGGTGTGGAGTCTCCTCCTCTGGAGAGATTCCAGCCCCTGTCCTAGGGACCCTGCTTTGGCAGGAGGTTGGACCCCACAGGCTCTGGCGGGCCTTTCCAACCCCTGTGAGTCTGTGATTCATGGGAGGTCAGATCTGTCCTCCACTGGCCCAGAGGTACAAGAAGAAACTTGGTCAGTGGTGATGGGACTCCAGCTTGGGAGATGCAGCTCATGCAAGTTCCCTCCCTCCCATATGTGAGGGGTCATGAACAAAGCTAAAGCATGTCTAGGACATCAGCAACCTCAGGTAAATCTGAGGAAGGGCCAAGGGGCCACCTTAGAAGGGGATCTCCTGCCCCTCTCAGTAGTGATCCTTCTCTCTTCACCACAATAAATAGACATGGAGTCACCAGCATCTCAGGGGCTTAGTCTGGGTGTCACTCTGATGGCACATCATCATTTCCTGGCGACAGGGTTCTGATCTGTGGCAAGGAATCTCTGCAGGGCCTATGTAGGTAGTGGGTAAAATATTTATGAAGCAGGATTGATCTGCTTTGCAGGCCCTCCAAGGGCAGGGAGGGCAAGGGAGGAGAATGAAGCAGAGGGAGCCCTATGATTGCAGAGGCTGCTATGATTTCTAGCTGAAATACACCTCCAAACCCTCCATGAGATGTTTTCTTTAAACAGGAAAGCTCTTACACACATGTGGGTGGCCCAGATACCAGCACAAAGATAACAGTTCAAACCAAACCCATCTCAGGGGATGGATTCACTGTGCACCTGGTTTGTGGTTAAATAACAGCTTGGCATGTCAGTGATCACCACAGGAAGCAACCTGTGGTACCAACCCACCACAGCAAGTCCAGGCAGTAGCTGTAGCAGGGAAGATGCAAGACTATGAGGACCATGCAAGAGCATGAGGACCATTCCAGACATGAGTCTCCTGGGAGTCCTGTCTCTCTTCTCAGGACAAAATGATTTGGTCTTTGTCCCCCACCTACTCTTATCTCATCCTGCAGTCTATCATGCAATGCCTTGTTATACCAGAAGCTCCCTGGGTCCTTCTGTTAGCATAAGGTCCTGATTTGGATAGGCACGTGCATTGGGGTTTGCCCAGCCTGTGGTTCAGTCCTGGGCAATGGGGGGTTTCATCCAGGCAGGAGAGGAGGTGGAAAGGGCTGAGTTTCAAGCTGAGGCACATCTCCTTTCTCTGGATGTCTAAAAGACAAGCACTTCTGTCTGAGCTGGTCACCCCGACCCACACGTAGATAGGTCATGGAGGGGATATCCAGCTGTCAGAATCTCTCCAAGATCAAGCTGTCCTCCTCCAGCACTGATTTCTCTCAACTGCCTGCAGAGAACAGCTCAGATGAAACATCTACCTTTCTCAGGTGCTTTCAGTTTCTGAAGTAGGCTGGAGGAAACTCTGCTCAGGTCCCCAGAGAGCGTTAGCACAAACAGCACCCAGTTCTCCCTGGGGTCCTCCTAAAAACACACAGAAAACACAGCATTGGCCTGCCCTGCTTGGTGCAATACTCCAGATGGATTTGCTCCAGAGGAAACACTCCTGGTAGAGAGAGCAGCTTATCTGCACAGCTCTTCTACAGAGAGCAGCCCCTACAACTCAGCAGAGTTCCTGAGTCTCCTCTCAGTAGGTGGCCAAGAGCAGTTGGCTTTGGAAGGATGTAACAGGTCAAGCATAATGCACTGTTTCCTTTCAATATCCAAACTGGACAAAGTTCAAGGACTTCCTGAGCAGGACTTTTTTTGTTCCCATGGACATACCAAGCCTGAGTGGCTGCCTTGGTTTGTTTATTTGATCTGTCCAGCCTCCCTTTTTTAAACTTTTAGCATCCACAGGCTTTGACATCAAGAGGTTTTCCAGCTTTAGCAGAACTCAGGCAGAGCTTTGCTGAGTTGAGTTGAGTCAGGCTGGTGGGGTGGGATGGAGAAACCTGATTCCTGCACTTGACTTTGCCACAGATCTGCTGGGGGAGGGGGCTTTTGGGCACACACTTCTTTGACACAGTCCCCCACCACATCCTTACCTCTAAATTGGAGAGATGTGGATTGGATGGGTGGACAACCCAGTGGATAAGAAACTGGTTGACAGAACGTAGACAAAGGGTGGTGGTCAATGGGTCTGTGTCCAGGTGGACGCTGGTGACAAGTGGGGTCCCCCAGGGGTCTGTCTTGGGACCAGGGCTCTTTAACACCTTTATCAATGACATGGATGATGGGATTGAGTGCAGCCTCAGCAAGTGTGTGGGTGACACCAAGCTGAGTGGTGTGGTTGACACCACAGAAGGAAAGGAGCCATCCAGAGGGATCTTGACAGGCTGGGAAGGTGGAACTGGGTGAAACTGATGAGCTTCAACACTGCCAAGTGGCAGGTGTTGCACTTGGGCTGGAGGAATCCCAGGCACAGATACAGCCTGGGAGAGGAGCTCCTGGAGAGCAGCCCTGAGGAGAAGGACCTGGGGGTCATGGGGGATGAGAAACTCAACCTGAGCCAGCAGTGGGTCCTGCAGCTGGGAAGGGAGATGGGATCCTGGGCTCCATCAGCAGAGGGGTGGCAGCAGGGACAGGGAGGGGATTGTCCCTCTCTGCTGGCCCCAGCTGGAGTCCTGTGCCCAGAGCTGGGGCCCCAACACAAGGAAGATGTGGGGCTGTTGGAGAGGGCTCAGAGGAGCCCCGGAGATGCTGAGAGGGCTGGAGCAGCTCCCCTGCGGAGAGAGGCTGAGGGAGCTGGGCTGGGTCAGGCTGGAGAAGAGAAGGCTGCTTCTGGGGGGGACCTCATTGCAGCCTGCCCGTCCCTGAAGGGACCCGAGGAACAGGAGGGGAATCAGCTCTTGGGAAGGGCAGAGCCTGGCAGGACAAGGGGGCTGGAGTGAAGCTGGAGGAGGGAAGGGGGAGAGGAGACACTGGGGGGAAGTTCTGTGCAGAGAGAGTGGGGAGGGGCTGGCAGGGGCTGCCCAGAGAGGGGGTGGGTGCCCCGTCCTTGGGGGTGTTGAAGGCCAGGTTGGCTGGGGCCCTGGGCAACCTTGTGGAGCTCCAGGCCTGGAGGTTGGTGGCCCTGCCTGTGGCAGGGGGTTGGAGCTCTGGGACCCTTGGGCTCCCTCCCAACCCAGCCCAGGCTGGGATTCTATGATTCCCTAGGTAGTCAGGACATCTCTGTGTTCAAAGCCATATGAGGGCTCTGGATACATCCTGGCTTCCAACAGGTGGTCCTTCAGAGGACCATTTCTCACTGTCTTCCCTGCTGTGTCCAGCTCTGTCACCGAGCTGCAGTTTACTTACTGAACTCAAGTGGCCAAGTTCATTACACCAGGAGTAAAGAACTGGGCTGAGCTGAGTTAGCAGCTTGGTACACCTTGGTGGTGCCTCAGAAATCAGACCAGAGAGAGAGAGCATCAACAAACCATCTTTCAGCTCCTCTGAGGTCTGAGACACAGGTAGACATCACTGTCCTGCCCCACAGCAATGGGTTGGAGCCAGGCATGCAGAATTTCATACAGCAGGTATTGGTTATGTGTGGGACTCCTTGCCACAGGATGCTCTGGAGAAGGCTTAGTGGTCCTGTGGAGGAGACCATCTCTCCCCACCAGCTACGTTCTTGACACAAACTTCACATGGGGTGGGTTGAACTGAGCTGGAAGAACGTGGTGTTTCCTTGGGGCTGTGGAGGTAACTCTGTCACCCCATCCTGGTTTCTGTTCCTCTGCTTCCTGAGATTAAACACCATGGTACCCACACCAGACACACCGACTCCAGGAGACCCAGACCATGGAGCTCATTTAGGAGCTTTGCCACAGAAGTGCCCCAGATGTCAGAGGGTCACAGGGCCACAGGACTTGGGTTTGAGGAGGGGAAGGGAAGGAAGGGAAGAGGGGAAAGAGGGGCTGGCCTGAGGGTCCTCTGCTAACACCAACTGGCTGTCACAATAGCAGCACTGTTGCCTCGTGGGCTGGCTGGGTGATGGGGTTTCACAAGGCTGTAAATCACTTTCCTGGCCTCTGCCTTCTCCTGCCTGTGTTGAAAAGGCTTAGGTTTCCCTGGAGCAGAAGCAATGGCAAGCTCAGGGAAGGAGAGGGATGCCAGGTGCTGGAAACATTCAGTGGGGGCATCCCCAAATCACATCCCTCTGAAACCTGACCCTGGCAGGGAAGTCCATGTGGTTCAACTGACTTCAGGACCTCTCTGCTGCTGCTGCTGCTGCTGCTGCTGCTGGTGCTGGTGCCAGAACAAACAGCTGCATTGAGGATTCCTGGGCCATTAGCAGTGGCCATCCACACTGGGAATGCTTTCTCCTGCCTGGCCAGGAAGGAGTGAGGAGGCATCACACGCTTGCTTGTGCAGTTCCCAGATGCTCACAGGCAGCCCCATGCTCTCAGGGCATGTGTGTATGTGTGTGTGTAGCAGCACCCACACTGGGAACTCCTTTCAGGCATGGTGGGGGATGCAACCACCCTGAGAGATGCACAGATGCAGGCAGACTCCCACATGGGCAGGCACTAAGGGACAGGCTGAGCAGGACATTGAAGCCCACTCAGATGAGCAGCCAGAGGTTGGGCCACAGAGCTCTGCAAAGTGCCAAATCTGTGAAAAGCAGGTGGAGAAGGCTTTCCACCCCTTGGGAAGAGCTGTACCATATGGCTGCAGGGCAGGTGGGCGTGTCTTCTGGAGGGACCTCCTGCCATGCCTCAGTCCCTGTGTCCCAATCCAGGGGTCCATGAGTTGAACCCAGTCTGTCCCAGGGATCCTCTGACTTATCTGCATTAAATACTTGGGAATGGGATGGAGCACTGAGAGGTGGCAGCTCTGAGAGACAGGAGTGGCAAGCAGCCCTGAGAGCATAGATATGGTCCTGTGAAGTTAGGCTGTGTCTTAGGAAGGGAGCAGAGAAACAGGAGGGGAATCAGCTCTTGGGAAGGGCAGAGCCTGGCAGGACAAGGGGGCTGGAGTGAAGCTGGAGGAGGGAAGGGGGAGAGGAGACATTGGGGGGAAGTTCTTTGCAGAGAGAGTGGGGAGGGGCTGGCAGGGGCTGCCCAGAGAGGGGGTGGGTGCCCCGTCCCTGGGGGTGTTGAAGGCCAGGTTGGCTGGGGCCCTGGGCAACCTGGTGGAGCTCCAGGCCTGGAGGTTGGTGGCCCTGCCTGTGGCAGGGGGTTGGAGCTCTGGGACCCTTGGGCTCCCTCCCAACCCAGCCCAGGCTGGGATTCTCTGACTCCACACACCAGGAACCCAGAATTTATGGGAGCAGAAAAAGCCCTTCCTGATATTTTGGGGTCTTGGAGGGTGTCCCCCAGCCCTGAAAAGTTTTATAAATGAAAAGCTGGTGTCTTTGGAATCTCTCCAGCTGCTTCTTCCAACCTTGTGTAGCTCCAGGCCTGGAGGTTGGTGGCCCTGCCTGTGGCAGGGGGTTGGAGCTCTGGGATCCTTGGTGTCCCTCCCAACCCAGACCATTCTATGATTCTATGATTAGGTTCTTCTGATGGCTCTTTGGCAAGAAGGACAGTGGATGGAGGCCAGGAGCATAAGATACCCAGTATTTCAGGTTTCTGCCTTGCAGAGAACAGGAGAAAGCATTCACACTGGCCCAGCCCAGGAGGAGCTGAGGATGGGTGGCATGTCCTCTTCAAAGGACAGGAGGGTAGAGTTGACCTGGAGAGGCAGAGAGCACATGGAAATCTGCATGGGTGAATGGAATGGCTCACTGAAAGAGGAGAAAGATTTTGATCTGTTGGGTGATGGTGATGCTTGTTAAGCTGTTAAGAAAGATGCTGCAGTCTGACAGCTCAATATCTGCTGCCTCTTGGGTACAGTGGTGCAACCCGTGTTGTTGTTGGAGGGGTGTAGTCAAGGAGAAGACCACGCTCTTGGAAAGTCAGATACTTTGCCTCTGGGCTCTCAGGGTGACTGAAGGAGAGCCCTCACACACAGCACAGAAGCTCTGTGTCTCTGCTCACCCCTTGGTGCCTCATCACCCAGCTAACCCTGCGTGCACCGAGCAGAGGTGCACACAGTGATGGTATCTCAGGAGGAAGCTGGAAAGCCCACAGTGATTCCACTGTGCATTTGCTGGTAGAGCAGCTCAGGTAGATGTCTAGCAACCTTACAAACAAGCCCACATCATATGCTGGAGCTGCCTGTACACACCCCCACGTACACCCACACGCTCTCTCTGCACAGGGCTTTGCTGGGTAAAGGAGATGTGTAAGGCAGATCAAAGGGATCCTGTCCTAACAGTGTCTGGTTTCCCCTTCTGAATGTCTCCAGTGGGTCTGGTGATGGTCTGGAGACACACCCAGTGTCTCTCCATTGCTGATGCCTTGGTGCTCCTCAAAGCACCCCAGAAGGTGAAGGGCTCCATGCATGGTGTGTGCTTCCCCATCAACCCTTTGTATCAGCTGTGTGGAGCAACACAGACTTTGCTCCTCTCTGGGTCTTGCATTAAGTGGGGTGGATTGATGTTTCCACACCTGATGCAGTCGTGACAGCACGTGGCTTCGGGGTGTCTCAGCCACCAGTGGGGATCCCCCATGGGCTGTCTGTCCCCAGAGCAGCCTCAGCTCCCACACACAGCCATGGAGCAGGAGGCAGGTCTTTGGCACCTGAGATCATGCTGATGTGGGGTGAGGAAGCAGTGAATACAGTGAGGTTGTCTAAGGAGAGCATTGCCCAGGTCCTACCTGCCATGAAGACCCAGTGCAGGCTGAAGGTGCCTCATGGTGACTTCCAGATCCCATACAGTCAGGAGCCACACAGGCCAAGACCTGGTGAGAAAAGCTCATGAGACCTGCCAGGTTTTATATCCACTGTGTGGGGAAACAGAGACCACACAATGGCCTTCCCAGCAGGACAGGATGTGGTTGGTGGGCTACAACACAGCAGGACCTCCCCCCACACACATCTTACAGTTCAGAAAGGAGGGTTTCCCTGGTCTCTGGGGTGATGGGAAGGTTTTTACTCACTTTGTGTTGTTACTTGTCAGAAGCTGCCTGTGGATCTTGGGCAGATCCACAGCATTAGCAGCATCACTTGCTCCTCTGAGCTTCAGCAGACATCAAGCCTTCAGCAAGCTGCAGCTGGCATGTGGGGTGGTGAGGAAGAAGAGGGCTTTCAGCTCTCATTTGATTTAGGATATACAGCCTAGTGTTCAGAGAGGGCTTCTTAGAAGATCTAGATCCCCAGTCTATGACCCAGAAGCACATCCCATTCCCCAGTGCCTGACCGTGCCCACGATGCTGGCAGGGAAAACCCTCAAGAGCTTCATGTCCTGGCAGGACAAGGGGGCTGGAGTGAAGCTGGAGGAGGGAAAGGGGAGAGGAGACATTGGGGGGAAGTTCTGTGCAGAGAGAGTGGGGAGGAGCTGGCAGGGGCTGCCCAGAAAGGGGGTGGGTGCCCCGTCCCTGGGGGTGTTGAAGGCCAGGTTGGCTGGGGCCCTGGGCAACCTTGTGGAGCTCCAGGCCTGGAGGTTGGTGGCCCTGCCTGTGGCAGGGGGTTGGAGCTCTGGGACCCTTGGGGTCCCTTCCAACCCATATCTTTCTATGATTCTAAGGTCCCCAGGGTCATTCCATGAGTCTGGGACCCCTGGGCTCCCTCCGAACCCAGCCCAGGCTGGGATTCTCTGACTCCACACACCAGTAACCCAGAATTTACGGGAGCAGAAAAAGCCCTTCCTGATATTTTGGGGTCTTGGAGGGTGTCCCCCAGCCCTAAAAAGTTTTATAAATGAAAAGTTGGTGTCTTTTGAATCTATCCAGCTGCTTCTTCCAACCTTGTGTAGCTCCAGGCCTGGAGGTTGGTGGCCCTGCCTGTGGCAGGGGGTTGGAGCTCTGTGATCCTTGGGGTCCCTCCCAACCCAGCCCAGTCTGGGATTCTATGATTTCTGTAGCTGTAGCCAGAGAAAAGTACTGTGCTACAGCAGTGGCTGCAGCTGATCTGGTAGGAAACCAAAGAGAGTGGAGAGATGATGTATGATCTGGTGCCAAGCCTGCCAGGACAAAACCACCACCTTCAAACCTTTTATGTACGTTTGAAATCCCTCTCTGAAGTTTGTGGCATGCTGATTCAACAGCAGTCCCACAAAATCCTAGAGCTGGATGTTCTCTGGACATCACTCTGTACACAGCAGGGTGCCAAAGGGGAAAGAGAGAGAAATGACACCAAGAGGAAGGGACAGAAAGGTTTTCCAAAGTCCTTTGAGTGTCTGTCTGTCTGTCACCTGTGGGGCAGCTGTGCAGCATCATTTGCAGCCCCCAGACTGTCACAGATAGTCCCCTTCTCTCTTGTCTCTGTACTTAGGAGCTATTATTAGTGAGCACTGAGTCAAGTGGCTGGCAGAACCCTGCTTCTCTGCCCAGACAGAAGCTTTCCATGGTGTAACTGTGCTTAGAATTGCTGTAAAGCCCCTTTCAGACAGCATCTCCCTGCCTCCTTGTACAGATTCCTATGGCCAGCCCTGGTCTCCACAGGGGAGAAGCACCCCTGTGCATGCAGAGAGCTGTGGGAAGTCCAGCCTGCAGCTGGATCCCAGCTCTGAACTGCCTTTGCATTATTTATTACTGGCCATAGATGGCAGCAAATGTCTCACAGCATCCCGCTGTGCTGGCTGGCCGCAGCTGGGAGCTGCAGAAAACAGAGGCACAAGCCAAGGGAATTCCTCTATCCCTTTGCTGTACAGGCATGTCCCTTCTCCAGAGGTAAAGAGGGTCACCAGGGAGAGGGGCAGGTCACCAGGTGGCTCCCATCCAGGGATCTCCAGCAGAACAGGTCTGCTGGACAAGAGCAAGAAACCCCCTGGGTCTCCTCCTGGCATGCTTCAGGGTGCTGGGACAAACTGGGAGACTGGGACCCTCAGGGAATGGTCCTGGAGCAGACCAGGGCCTGTAATGACAGGACAAGGGACAACAGCTTTAAACTGAAAGGGAGTATATTTAGATTTCACTATAAGGATGGTGAGACACCAGAAGAGGTGGCCCAGAGAAGCTGGGGCTGCCCCTGGATCCCTAGCAGGGTTCAAGGCCAGGTTGGATGGGGCTTTGGGGGTGAAAGAAGGGTGTCCCAACCCATGGCATGGGGGTGGGCAATGGTAGCCCCAGGATGGATAAGTGCCTGCAACAGGGCCTGGTTTGGTTCATTTTGCCAGTGTAAACACAGCTGTTGTGCCCAGGCATAGAAAAAGAAGATAAAACTGAAGGTTTTCCTACTCCAGGTCCACCTACCCACCTCTACACTGAGGCAGCTTGGACTTTACCAACCCAATTTTCCAGCAAGTCTACAACCCTGCTTGACCTCCAGCAGCAGCTTTGCAGGGGTTGGACCTGTGCATCTCCCTGCCCCTTGTGTTTCAAGCTCTAGGATCTGAGCAGGAAAGCTTCCCACTCATTCCACCACCAAGGAGAAAGCCTTGCAGGACCTGTTGTTTCTCACTTTGCCTTGAGTTGGCCAGGTTATTGGCTTCTCCCTCTCCAGCTCTTTGCTCTGTATTTTGTTAGCCAAGCTCCAAACCCATGGCTCTTCTCCAGAGCCTGGAACGCTGCTTCTCTGCCAGGTCCCCTTCTCTTCACCATCCTTTAATTATCATTTCAGGAGCATAATCATCCAGGGAAAACACAGAGAGAGAGCAGGAGGGAGAGATGGAGTGAGCAGGAGCATGAATTTCCCCCCATCCATTTCCCCCTAGAAGCTGGGAAGAGGAATGCTGTGGTTCTATAGGTTTGCTCCTGCAATTAGCACAGCCTGTGTAATTAGACCAAGATAGACAGTGCTGGCAAGGAAACACCTCATCAGTGTAATTTCAAACTGCTATAAAACCAGGGAATGAAAAACCAAGAGGGCCCATTTGGTTCCAATTTTGAAAAGGGCAGGGGTAAGGTTGGTCCTCAAACTCCAGCTCTTGTACACACACACAGAAACAGATACACAGACAGACACACAGACACACAGACACACACAGACATACAGACACACACACACAAATGAAGCCAGAAGGGAGCAGGGAATATACAGCTGTGACAAACCTTCTTCCTTCTCAGGACACAGGGAGGAAAGGCTGAGGGAGCTGGGGCTGTTCAGCCTGGAGAGAAGAAGACTAAGGGGGGACCTAATTAAAGTTTATAATTATCTTAAGCATGGGCTGCAGGGGGAAATGGCCAGCCCCTTGTCAGTGTCTGTGGGGACAGGACAAGGGGCAATGGCTGCAAGTTGGAGCCCAGGGAGTTCTGCACCAACCTAGGGAAGAACTTTTCCCCAGTGAGAGTGAGGGAGCCCTGGGCCAGGCTGCCCAGGGGGGTGTGGAGTCTCCTTCTCTGGAGAGATCCCAGCCCCTGTCCTAGGGACCCTGCTTGGGCAGGGGGTTGGACCCCATGGTCTCTGGAGGTCCCTTCCAATCCCTATGATTCTCTGATTCTCTATAATACTGAGGCTGTAGTGTCAAATCCCAAATCAAAACACCCCCTGTTGATTTGGTTACACCCTTTGTTTGTTTATATGTATTCCTTCTCCACATCTCCTCCTCATTAGTGTCTCCAAAGGAGGTTGAGCTCCCCTGTGCTGGCCAATTTTCGAAGTTCTTTTTACTGCAGAGAGCTTATGGCCTGAGCAGTGAAGGAAAGTGGATGAGAAACTTCCCCTGAGCCAGCAGTGGCTCCTGCAGCTGGGAAGGGAGATGGGATCCTGGGCTCCATCAGCAGAGGGGGGGCAGCAGGGACAGGGAGGGGATTGTCCCTCTCTGCTGGCCCCAGCTGGAGTCCTGTGCCCAGAGCTGGGGCCCCAACACAAGGAAGATGTGGGGCTGTTGGAGAGGGCTCAGAGGAGCCCTGGAGATGCTGAGAGGGCTGGAGCAGCTCCCCTGGGGAGAGAGGCTGAGGGAGCTGGGCTGGCTCAGGCTGGAGAAGAGAAGGCTGCTTCTGGGGGGGACCTCATTGCAGCCTGCCCGTCCCTGAAGGGACCCGAGGAACAGGAGGGGAATCAGCTCTTGGGAAGGGCAGAGCCTGGCAGGACAAGGGGGCTGGAGTGAAGCTGGAGGAGGGAAGGGGGAGAGGAGACCTTGGGGGGAAGTTCTGTGCAGAGAGAGTGGGGAGGGGCTGGCAGGGGCTGCCCAGAGAGGGGGTGGGTGCCCCGTCCCTGGGGGTGTTGAAGGCCAGGTTGGCTGGGGCCCTGGGCAACCTTGTGGAGCTCCAGGCCTGGAGGTTGGTGTCCCTGCCTGTGGCAGGGGGTTGGAGCTCTGGGACCCTTGGGCTCCCTTCCAACCCATATCTTTCTATGATTCTATGATTCTAAGGTGCCCAGGGTCATTCCATGAGTCTGTGTCAGAGGAGAGATGAGTTTCTGGCTCTTAGCTGTTCCACCTGAGCTACACAGTATTAATCTTCTCCTGATCTATTGATCCATCTTCTTTTAATTCATCTCTTTCTCAGCTTTATGGCTTCATTTCCCTTCTCCCAGCTCTCCTCATCATCGCTCTCCTTTCCCACCAAGCTTTTCCTTCCCACTTCTTTTCTGTCCCCAGCTACAACTGCCTTACACTGCCTGGGGGTGTTTCTCCATTCATGTCCTGTGATGGGTTAAGGCTGGCTGTCTCTGCAACTAGTGCATAGCTTGAGATGGATCAGGGGAGCTGAAAAGTATGGGTCACAAAATAGGATTCCCCCCCTCTTTCCCTAGAAAACAGCACTGTGACTGTCTCACCCTTGATTTCTGCTTCTCAGAAGCCCTGTGCTGGTAGGACTCACTCATGCCAGCGTTGAAGACAAGGCTCTGAAGTTGTGTACTTCAAGGGCAGATGTTGCCCTTTAAAACCCAGGGCTCAGCTTTGCACTGAAATGCCTCCAGCTCAGCAGGATATCTTCCCAGAATCAGGCAAGACACTCAGTGTCTTGTCCAGGCACTGAGGAACCATACACAGCTTTTTGGAACAAAATCCCACCCGGGCAGCTTCACTCATCTTTAGGTTTTGTTGCAAACTTCAAACTCCTGCCAGGTCCAAGTTCACATGTGCCAAGCTCACTTAACCTTTTCTGCTCACCAGGACACAAGGTCTGGGAGGGGAGGGGATAGGGAGCATCTTTTAAAATAGCTCACAGCTCAGGTTTTTGCCATAGGGTCTTTGAGAAGCTCCTGGAGAGTGGTGTGGACAAGCAAGGGTGCATGTGGACAAGCTGGTGCAAAGGGAGTGGGCAGCTCTCTCTGGGATCCAGATGAGTCTGTGTGGTTGCTTCATGTTATTTCTGTCATGCCAAAAGCAGAAAACAAAATGAGTTGATGCCTTTGGTGTCTCCTTGAGGATTTCTCCCCCCCCCACCCCAGTCCAGGCTCATGATCTCCAGGCTGGTTCCTCTCACTCCAGTGTTGATGGACTGAACTGAACGCCCAGGAGGAATGGCTGGGGATGCTTTTGTGTGTGGTTTTTTTCCTAGAAGCTCTTCACTTAGAACCCATATACCAGCAGGAAGCCCAAAAGATGAAGTGGAAACTTTAAACCTGCCTCTGGGTAGAAAACCATCAAGATTCAAACAGTGCCATCTCACTTGCCCCATTTCTGGGAGTAGTTGGAGTAATTTTTTCCACAGCACTAGTCAGGAACACATAAATAATGATCCATGGATAACTGCTGTCCATTTTGAAGGGAGAGAGGAGGGGAAGGGTTCATCAGTTTATTTGTAGCTGAGAATTTCTGGACCAAAATTTACATGGGTTTCTGGGTTTTGCTAGTATATATTCTCACACCAACAAGTGCCAGTGGTGTTTTACAAAGGAAGGGTTTTCCATCTAAGCCAACAGCTTGAAGGCTATTTGTAGACATGAAGACATCACCCCCCACAATGTAGAGAGGTCCCAGGAGGCCCAAGTCAAGATCTAGTCAATTGAGCTTTTCCCAGTAGCTTTTCCCAGTAGCTTTTCCCAGTAGTCAGTGTAGGGCCCTCCAGCAGGAGTCATAATTTAAGTTGGGATGTATCATCCTCCAGAGCCCATCCCTTGCCTTTTGTGAGGGATGGGGGGTTGCCATAAAACTCTGCTCTTAATTTAGGTGGTGGAACAGTTAGATGAGAGGCACTTGAGTTGTGGAAATGATGATTTTAGATGGAAACATAAACCTACATCTCATTGACTTCTCATTACTTTTACACACAAGCCAAAAGACCCAATTTACTCAGGAGATTTCTGTTACCCACCAGTAAATCCTTCCTGGTTCTTCAAGGCATTTCTTACCTACCAAGCTATGTGCTGCACAACATAAGCCCAGATTTCTCCTGCACACCCCCAGCATCCATAATTTCCATCTTCTGCCATTTCAAATCGTTCAGAAAGTCTTACAACATGTTTCAGTTGAAAGTAGCTCTCTTGGGGACCAGCTCATTAGCCTGATGTATGCTGACCAGATGGTCTGAGGCCATCAGTAGCAGCGATCTCCTGGTCAAGATCCTCTTCTGGAGCTTCAAGAGAAGCCCAAATCCTTCAGCATGGATTGGTGCTTTCCCACAGCAAGTGTGAGGATGCCTGATTCATCTTCACACTTGGTGTGGGAAAGCAAAGTGCTGTTGGACCACTGCCTAAAGTGATTGGTGTTGCTGCCATATTTCCTCCTCAGTTCCCACTGAAAAGGATAAAGTAGCTCCAGAGGGTGGGTTGAAGGGGTGAGGGGAGATAAGTTGAGACAGGAAACACATCCACCCTCTGCTCAGGTACTGTGCAAGCACAATGAGACCCTGAGCAAACGTTCACCAGGATCCTGAGCAAAGGTTCACCAGGCACCTCCTGTGTCTCTGGAAACCTGAGATCCATCCTTTCCTGGGTGAGGAGCGAAAGCTGCTCCGGTTTGGTTTCATCATCCCTCCTCCATCTGCTTTACTAAGCTTGGCCCCACTGACAAGCAAAGACATTTGGCTTCTGCCTCAGGCTGTCGACCACAGTTGATGGAAGCGGTTTCCTGTTGCAGGCCTTTGTCTTTGAGTGACCAGCTTTCCAGATGGCAGAGGCCACATTTCCCCTCCTCTCCTACCGAGGCCTGTTTCCTTTCTTGTTACCTGCCAATTAGGACTCATTACCTACTGGGGAGAGCTGCTTTGGGTGGGAGTTAGGAGGCCATGAGTGCAGGCCTGAGGGCCTTGTGGTGGTAGTCGTGGGTGGTAGTCACTGCTCTTGCTGTGTAGTTCTCACAAGAACAGAGAGAGGGCTCAGCTCAACCCAGCTGGGGGCTTTTCACCACAGTTCCTGTCTCCAAAAATGGACAAACCCACCCCCCATTTCAAAAGAAGTGGAAGAAACACCATGTTATTTATATAAATAATATTTCCTCCCCACCCCCCCTTCTCCATCCAGGTTTGTTTTGTAATCTCCAACTCCTGAATAAAGTCAGGATCATGAGGGGTGTCAAAGCTGTCCAAAATCATTTGGGTTTGGGGTTTTTTTTTTAATTTTCTCCTGTAAAAAAGAATGAGATTTACTTGTAGACACGTAACCAAATGTTACACACGTGCATCCATGTATTTCCCTCTGCAACTCCAGCTTTCAAGGAGCTTTGAGTCTTTTTGAAACCTTCCAATAAATCTGGCTCCTGGTTGAGCTTTTGCAGCCAGCCAAGACCTGCAAGCACTGTAAAAATCAGCCATGGGTTAGAGGAAAGTGATTGAACCAGCCAGTGACCATGCAGAATTAAAGCTGAAACTTGCATTTTGCCTTATTAGCAAGCAGAGCATCCAGAGTCCTGCAAATTCCAGGCAGTAGAAAACTAGCACTGACTCCATCCACTCTTTATTTGACTGTTGGCATGAGCTATTCCTAGATCCAAAAGCCAGAAGGCTTTTCTCTATAACTGAAGGCAGAAATCCACTCCTTTATCCCAGCACAAAGCCCATTTCTCAGCCCAGATGGGGGTGTCTCTCGCACCCGATCTGCTTTTCTCAGATGAGGAATTGTCTGCACCCTGTGCTAAATTTAAGGTGCAGACACATTTCTATGCATCAGCAAAATAGTCACAGGGATTGGGTGTGCACCAAAATGCTCAGTGCCCCTCTGAGGGTTTCTAACCAGGGAAAGAGTAATTGGATCTTTGCACGTGCTGATAGCCATATCTGTCTAGATGTTAGGGGATATAAATCATGTATTGTGATCATGGGAGCACTGGTATGCTGAACCAGGCTCTCAGTAAGAGATCCTACCCCAGCATAGTCCAGCTGACGTCAGTGGGGCGGCTCGGTTTACAGAGGACAAAATTCTGGGTCCATTTGTTGTGTCTCGGTTGGGTCACTGGGGCTGCTGCTGAGGGGAGAATTTGCGTCATTCAGCTGTGGTGGGCACTGGAAAATAGCACTGGGGGGGTCAAATGCAGCACTGGTTTTCCCAGCTTCAGGATGGGAGGCAGCAAAGAGAATCATAGAATCCCAGGGGTTGGAAGGGACCTCCAGAGATCATTGGGGTCCAACCCCCTGCCAAAGCAGCTCCCCAGCTCATATTGCACAGGGCTGGAATCTCTCCAGAGAAGGAGACTCCACATCCCCCTGGGCAGCCTGGCCCAGGGCTCCCTCACCCTCACTGGGGAAAAGTTCTTCCCCAGGTTGCTGCAGAACTTCCTGGGCTCCAACTTGCAGCCATTGCCCCTTGTCCTGTCCCCACAGACACTGACAAGGGGCTGGCCATTTCCCCCTGCAGCCCATGCTTAAGATATTGATAAACATTAATTAGGTCCCCCTTAAGTCTTCTTCTCTCCAGGCTGAACAGCCCCAGCTCCCTCAGCCTTTCCTCACAGGGGAGATGCTCCAGGCCCTTCAGCATCTCCAGAGCCTCCTCTGGACTCTCTCCAGGAGATCCCTGGCTGCTTGAGCCCAGGGAGCCCAGAGCTGGACACAACCCTCCAGCTGGGGCCTGAGCAGGGCAGAGCAGAGGGGGAGGATCCCCTCCTGTCACCTGCTGCCCACACTCCTTTTGATGCCCCCAGGATGTAAATGGATGATGCTATTCTTTTTTGTGACCCCTGGACTTTCTTGTGCTTGGGTAGCTCTAGACCAACCCTGGAAATGTGATGTTTAAATATCCTTCTTTTCCTGGTGAGTGGCAGCTGGTCTAACTTCACGTGTGCCTGAGGTGAACATATCAGTGGTCATCATGTTCTGCACCCTGTATATGATGAATGGATTGAGGGACACCTCCAGATCTTGAGTGGAGTGGTATCTGGCTAGAAGGACTCTCCCCACAGTCAGCGTTGGGGGTGACAAGCTGACTATCAAGGTGTATTTCCACTGTGTTTGGAGATAGGTGTGAAGAACGTAAGCTGAGCAGTGACCATGAAAGGTCAGCAAGACCATGGTCCCACAGCTTTGGTGTCAGTGCTGACACAGTCAGGTCTGAAGTGCCAAACAACATGGGTAGAAGTTGAAGGTTGAGATCACAGAAGATTCTGTGTGCAGAGAAGGGCTCCCAGCACACAAGAGTATCTCAAACACAGGGTCACCTAGGAATTGCTGGGAAAGCAGTTGAACATAGGGCATTTACTCAGTAAAACCAGGAACAGAAAGAATAAGGTCTTAGGCTAGTGCTGACAAGTTGCATGCACCCTGCTTTCAAAACAAAAATTAAGGAGAAATGGACATTTTCAATGCAACTATGAACCCAAATCTCCTGGAAGCATCTCTAAAGAAATGCCCCCAAATCATGATCAAGATGTGGCAGAGATGGAAGATTTCCAGAGCCAGGAAAAATTGTTCCTTTTGCCTCTAAAAGAGAAGTTCCCCCCCACCCCTCATCTTCCCACCAGTAAAGCCAGTTCACCTGCTAGAGGATAGATGCAGGCTGAACCTGCCTGCCTTCAGGTTTCCTTTCCCAGTTTTGTTTTCCATGACCCCAGCATCCTGCTCCAGCCTCCCCTTCTCTCCCTGTCTCACAACCCTCCACCGTCCTCCCGCTTCCAGTGAAATTCTTTCCCTTCTGCTTCTTGTTGACACACAAGCTCAGCCTCCAAACCAGGATGTGAGCAGGCACTGTTTGGTCATAATCCCTCCACCAACCTCACCCCACAAAGAATCTTGTTTTTCAAGCAGACAAAAACTCATTAGCTGTTTTACAGGCTTGGTGATGCACACTGGTGGCTCACTCCTTTCTGAATCCAAAGTTCCAGTTTTTTGGAAAAGCTTTCAGCTGTAGAGAACTTGGGCAGTGAAATACTGAGAGGTATTTTGAGGTGGGTTTGGGTTTGTTGGGGTTTTGGGGTTTTTTTTTCCTTCTCATAAATAATTATAATCTGCCTTTTCTACATGCTGGGGGACAATCAAGTGTAGCAGAGAGGCTTGGCTGTGATGGATCAGTCATTATCCTGGGGCAGGTGGTGGGATGTCTCCCCATCATTTGTAGGAGAGCCTGGGGATTAGTGAAGTGGGTTTTTACACAGGGCAAGGCAGTAGCAGGAGAAAAAAAATATCTCAGAACCAGCCAGGTGATCCACTATTTCCCACCACAGAGCTCTGGCTCCAGAAGAAGGAGGACTGGAAGGAAAACTTTGTCAAAACACTTGTGAAGGAGGCTATGGCTTATCTGGAGCATCTGTCCCTGTGCAAGCCATGCCTGTTGACTTTATAAACTCTGAGAGGGGTGGTTAGCAAGGAAAAAACAAGAAGAAGAAAGGGAGTTGTATTTAAACCAGCTATTGTGAGACAGAATAGGAGGAGGATGCAGAGGTGCAGGAGGAAGGAGAGCAATTCACCCACCTCGCTTTCGGTGACAAGGGTGGGGACCACTCCCTCTGAGCTCATATCCCAGGCTCCCTTTATAGCTGCTGAGGAAAAACAGGCACTTTTAAGGCATGATTCATGTGCCCTGTTTACATGTCTACTTTAGGAGGAGATAAATCATGCCTGGCACTCCAGTCAACTCAACAGGCCCTAGTAAACTAAACACTGCCAGTGTCCTGACACCAGTTAGGACTTTTCTTCAGCATTAAATTCTTTTCATCTCCAGCATCTGGTGGCCCAAGGCCAGAAATCTATCAGAGATGGTGCTGATCCTACTGCAAAACCCAGTAGGAACAGTCTGAGAAAGTTTCTCAGTGCCCCCCATGGCCCTGTGAGGAGAAGGGTGCAATCACAGAATCACAGGGGTTGGAAAGGACCTCCAGAGATCATGGGGTCCAAACCACCCCTGCCAAAGCAGGGTCCCTAGGATAGGGGCTGGAATCTCTCCAGAGAAGGAGACTAAAGGTAGGGACTGGGCAGACCATCTCTCCATTCCCCACTCCAGGGCAAGGGGAGGAGGGGAGGGGGGGTTTCCCCAGCAATAACTCCCTCATTAACAAACACAGATACCATCTATTTTAAGCAAATCTCTGCTGGCACTGAAGAGAGAGCCCAAGGTGACTAGTTCCAGTGGAGACATCTGCATTTAGTCAGCCAAATCCTTTCTAAATGTTATTTTAAAAGGCTGCTGGCAATTTATACTTGTCTGATTTTTTTCTTTCTCTATTTCATCCCCCCCCCCCCCTTCCCTTTCCAAAGCACAGTAACAACTGCAAAGATAATAATGAGAAAGCAAATAGAGGAAAATAATACACAGGGATACACACATTCCCCTGTGGCCTGTGGGTTTTGCACCCCCAAAAGTCCTTTTAGATACATTATTTGTAAAAAGCATCAGGAGGGATTATCCAGAGACATTTATTCTGGTTTTTCAAGGGGATTTAAAGCCCCAGTTGCAGAAGAGAGTTGCCTTTGTCTCAGTGTTTCAGTAAGGCTTGAAAATAGAATTAGTGTGCAAGGAGCCCCAATCCCTGGTTGGATTTTCCCAAGAGCACAGTGTTCTGTGTGCTAAGCTTGTTTTAAATCACAAGATGCTCAAGATATCGGGGTGCCAGGAGGCTGAGCAGCTGGTGTCAGCACTGCACAACTGCTATCCCACAGCCCAGGATGGTGAGACCATCATAGGGGTTGGAAGGGACCTCCAGAGATCATTGGGTCCAACCCCCTGCCAAAGCAGCTCCCCAGCTCATATTGCACAGGGCTGGGATCTCTCCAGAGAAGGAGACTCCACACCCCCCTGGGCAGCCTGGCCCAGGGCTCCCTCACCCTCACTGGGGAAAAGTTCTTCCCCACGTTGGTGCAGAACTTCCTGGGCTCCAACTTGCAGCCATTGCCCCTTGTCCTGTCCCCACAGACACTGAGAAGGGGCTGGCCATTTCCCCCCTGCAGCCCATGCTTAAGATATTGATAAACAGTAATTAGGTCCCCCCTTAGTCTTCTTTTCTCCAGGCTGAACAGCCCCAGCTCCCTCAGCCTTTCCTCACTGGGGAGATGCTCCAGACCCTTTGCTGGTCATGTTTCTGGTTTAACACAGACAGGCATGGAGGAACTATTTTTCAATAGCTCTGGTACTGAGGGGGGGAGGGCTAGAGATGCTTTCCCATGCTACTTGTAGGCAAACCTGTATGTACATAGACTGATGTAGTACAATGTCATCTTGATTTCAAGAGCAGGGTTGGACCACCCATCACCTTGCATCATTGGACTATTGTCCTATCCCTGTGGAAACACACCCCCCCCCCCCCCCCAAATAAACAAAAAACCTCACCAGTGGTTTCTTTAAGGCCACAGGGGATGATGTGATTCATTAGTGTAGTTGAACAAGCACTTCTTGAGACTCCCAGGGTCTTGGGATATGAGATGCAGACAGACTGGGATGGGGAGGGGGCCTTTTAACTGAATTTGTGTGCACTTAGAGTCTCACCCTGGGACAATTATGTGTTGCTTCTAGTGCTGATTCCTCTATTAAATTGAGTTTATCCTTCCAGTGTCATTCAGCCCCTCTTACCCCAGGTGCTGTTGATCTTGGTTGACAAGCCATTTCCCCCATCTAAAGCATCAAACTCATGCATGCACTGAATCATACCAACCTCAGTTCAACCAGCTTTATGCTCCAGGCTGCTCTGAGATGCAACTAGTTGGCCAACTGTCAGTCATGGTGGCCTTGGTGCTTGAGAATGGCCAAGTCCAGCAGCGAAGTTACAGCAGTGGTGGTCAATCTCTCTACCACACTGCACCACAGAAACACCACTCTGTCCCCATTTCAGAAGCTCTTCCAGGTAGAAGAGGAGTGGGGAATGCAATCTGCCTCTTTGCTAATTGATTTCTTCTTTGCACTCAGCACTGCTGTGCTGTTGATCAAAAGGTCATCCTTGGTCACTGTGATTTAAAGGGTTTGCAGATCACAGCCTCACACCCA
Source organism: Rallus limicola (assembly GCA_022605955.1). Classification (NCBI taxonomy): domain Eukaryota; kingdom Metazoa; phylum Chordata; class Aves; order Gruiformes; family Rallidae; genus Rallus; species Rallus limicola. The sequence continues at coordinate 1,510,856 of JAKCOZ010000079.1, forward strand.
GATCTCCCATGTTTAGGTGTCTCCACGCTTTTGAGGAGCTCGTCTCCTTGTTTCTCAGTGCCCCCCATGGCCCTGTGAGGAGAAGGGTGCAGTCACAGAATCACAGGGGTTGGAAAGGACCTCCAGAGATCATGGGGTCCAACCCCCTGCCAAAGCAGGGTCCCTAGGACAGGGGCTGGGATCTCTCCAGAGAAGGAGACTCCACACCCCCCTGGGCAGCCTGGCCCAGGGCTCCCTCACCCTTACTGGGGAAAAGTTCTTCCCCAGGTTGGTGCAGAACTTCCTGGGCTCCAACTTGCAGCCATTGCCCCTTGTCCTGTCCCCACAGACACTGAGCAGAGGCTGCCCATGGCCCCCTGGCTCCCACCCTTCAGCTCTGGAGAACCATGGAGCAGATCCCCTCTCAGGCTGCTTCTCTCCAGGCTCAACAGCCCCAGCTCCCTCAGCCTTTCCTCACAGGGGAGATGCTCCAGGCCCTTCAGCATCTCCAGAGCCTCCTCTGGACTCTCTCCAGGAGATCCCTGGCTGGTTGATCCCAGGGAGCCCAGATATTTATAAACATTAATAAGATCCCCTCTTAGCCTTCTTTTCTCAAGGCTGAACAGCCCCAGTTCTTTCAGCCTTTCCTCACAGGGGAGATGCTCCTCAAGAGACTGCCAAACCCCAGCCAGCCACACAAGCAGCAGAAGAACCCAGGATCCACCAGGCAGTTGGGATAATCATTTACCAGCGTTTCCCATCAGAGAACCGTGCAGCACATTGCTATCCTAACCACTAATTAAAATTGCAAACACCCTGCTGAGGTGGCAAGATGCAGGGTAGCAGCTGCTCAGAAAGTTTCCTTCAGCATTAGGGTTTGGTTTTTTTTTTTCTCCAATGAAAAATGACTTCTTGATGAAATGTGAATGGTCATTGAAGACCTTTTTTTTTTTAATAAAGGAAAAAAATTATCCTTTTTTCTTCTTCTTTTTTTTTTGTCCCTGAAAGAACATAAAATATTTCTTCTCTCTTCACAGAGAGCAAAAATTTAAGCCTAGAAAACCAGTTATCCAGGGAAAACAGATTTGTCCAGTATTTGTGTGTGTGTGTGCATTTATCTTTTTGTAATGAAAACCTACAAGGGTACAAAGAAACAGCAGCATTCCTGGTGGTGCCTATTTCTTTTGTTGCAGAACTAATTGCTCCTCAACAAGCTCTGTGTCTTCTTCCTTATGGCCAAAACCCACAGCCCCACCAGCAAAGGAAAAGAAAAGAAGACCCCAGAGCCCTGGCAACAAGTCCAATGTGTATTAAAGGATTTTACCTCCATCCAAACCAGTGATTCCCTATGAACTGGCCTTGCAGCTCTTAGGAATGACATAATACTTTGGCATCCTTTTGATTGGGTTTTCTGTTTCTAAAGTTGCTCATCTGCTAAATGCAGAAGAACATGCCAAGGTTAATCTTGTTGTTGATGTGACAGTGTAGAAAAGAGGCTGAGGATGCAAAGAATCCACACAGTGTAGGAGTCTTTCTGCATCCTTATAGGTAATGGGGATCTCATTGATGCTGCCAATGTAGGTGAGATAATATTTAGGTTCTCACAAAAGAAGATCTTTAAAAGGATTGATCAACCATAGCTATGAACTGCTTGTTTCTCCTCCTTGGCTTCAAGGGGTGAGCAGAGCTCAAATCTGAACACCTGAGCTGCAGGTGTGAATCCCTGTGATGCCTTAGAGAGATGCAGAACTCAAAATGTACACCTTCCTTTTCATGTTGTGTCCCACCAGGTGGTGTTGGGTACCCTTGTTAGATGGAGTTCTTCATAGTGCTTAACATGAAGGTGGTGAGAGGAGGAAGAGAGCCTTGCTTAGCTCCAGATTCTTGTCACTGATGTGTTTCCCCAATCCTTTACACCTGTTTTGGAAACCCTACCCCCAACCCCTTATCTTTGCCCACTTGCATTGCTCCAGCTTCTGCCTGCTACACCGTGCCTTGATGCAAGAACTTGGCTTCTGGAGATCCACCATGTTTGCCCTATTGGGGTTAAGCAGTAGAGATTATCATTTCTGATCATCTACCTGACCCCTCCTACCCAAACCAGTTTATGATTCTGTATTCTTTAACTTGACTCCAGACTGACACACTGAGTGCAGCTGCTGTCTTGGATGCTGCTTCATAGGCTTCCTGGGTTCCTGGCTTGATTGCTGGCCAAAGAAGTGCTGTTGGTGTGACAAGCTTTTGCAAAGCCCACCTTCAAAAGAAAACCACTTGCTTTGGGTTTTTTCATTGCTGGTAGAAACAACCTTGATTTGCAGGGTTTTTACTGTCACAGTGGTCTCAGCTAATATAATGGACACAGACATCAGGGTCAGGAGAAACCTGGTTTTCCTGGAAAGCTTAGAACCATGAGAGAGCTCTGTGGATGTTCTCCAGGAACAGCAGCTTGCTGGTGTGAGCATCCTCTGGCACAACACAAGCTCTGAATGCCTGTGCTTATCACACTGGCTCACAGCAATTAGGATCAGCTCAGCAGTGTCTTCTCTAGCAGGTGGTTTTCCACATGCCAAAGGCAAGAGGCTAGTCTGAGAGACCATCTAGATATTCAAAAAGTCTTGGGCAAGCATCTAGGCTCTCAGACAAATAGGGAGAAATATCCTTTGGGGGGAAAAAAAAAAGTGAAGTCACATCTGCAGCAACCTGAATGTGGGTTGGCAAGTCTTCTCTGTTCCTTTAAGGTGTTTTCCCACCATCCCAGGACTAGGACCCAAAATGGATCTATGCTCCTAGGACCTCCTTGAGTCCTAAGGAAAGCTGTGCTTCTGCAGTCAACAGAGCTGTTTCCAGCTCTCTGTTTTCAGGTCCCAGGCACATGGGAGGCAGGCTGAGATGGTGTTCTTTGTTGGCTGTGTCTTTTTGGCTTGGCACCTTTCCTCCCAAGGACACTAACAGCAGGCATTGTGATAGACAGGCAGTTATCTGGGTAAAAATCTGGCATACACAGTCATTTCAGTACAAGATCTCCCTTCCCATTAATGCAGATGGTCTTGATGGTCCATGATGAGATGAGATATAGACCTGCTAATTATTATAAGGCCTTCAGGAATCTAAATGAAATGGAGTGAGGATGAGTAAGGATGAAATGGCATGAGGATGAGGATGAGGATGAGGATGAGGATGAGGATGAGGATGAGGATGAGAAGGAGAAGGAGAAGGAGAAGGAGACGGAGAGGGAGAGGGAGAGGGAGAGGGAGAAGGAGAAGGAGAAGGAGAAGGAGAAGGAGAAGGAGAAGGAGAAGGAGAAGGAGAAGGAGAAGGAGAAGGAGAAGGAGAAGGAGAAGGAGAAGGAGAGGAGAAGGATGGGATGGGAAGGGAAGGAAAGGGAAGGGAAGGGAAGGAGAAGGAAGGGAAGGGAAGGGAAGGGAAGGGAAGGGAAGGGAAGGCAAGGCAAGGCAAGGCAAGGCAAGGCAAGGCAAGGCAAGGCAAGGCAAGGCAAGGCAAGGCAAAGTAAGGCAAAGCAAGGGGAAAGAAATGGTTTTAGAGCACAAGAATTAAGTAATTTGTCTAAGGCCATAAAAGAAGGCAGTGCCAGAGAACCAATCTCATCCCTGCTGTACAAGTGGGGAAAAGAGGGGAAGCTCACCCAGCACAGCAAGGAATAGCAACCACACTTGTGGTGGACTAATGTAGGGTGGTCCTCAAAGGGTCTAATCCACCCCGTGCAAGTCTGCCCTGGTGCTCTCAGTAGCAGCTGAGAGGGCAATGGGTCCAGTGCACTGCAGTGGCACAGGGACTAACCCCTCCCCAAGGAGCCTCCTCCCACATCCCACACCATCCACAAAGCCTCCTATGGACAGTGAAGCAGATGATGTATTCCAGCAGCAAAGGCTGGGAGGACCTGAGAGTGCCTCTAGTGTGATCCCTTAGGGGAGCCAACTCCTTGTGTACTTTCCTGGCACATCCAAGGAATGCTGGCACGCTGGCTCCTCCAGAGCTATTAGCAGTGCTGCACACTCCAGGGCTGCAGAGAATACTTGCACTGTGTTGCAGCTGCCCTGGAGATCCCACGAGGCCATGGTCTTCCATGCCACCTGCCACACAGCTCCACCTCACCAGAGCAGGGCTCTGGGTTTGGGTCCTGGGACTGGGAGGGGTTCTGGCAGGTTAGAAATTCAAGTTCTCCCAAATTCTTGCAACAAACCTCATCAACTTCCCTTCCTTGCCAGGAAAGTTTGCACTTGCATACGTGCAAGCAGAGGAGGGGCTCAGGCTAGCATCAAAGCAATGGGATTCCATGCAGCCTGCCTCAGAGGGCTGGCCACCCCAAACTCCCTGCACAAGCCACAGTAATTCTTATTTCCTTTCCTACCAGAAGTCTATAGCTTGTACTGACTGTTCCCAAAGCCACTGAGACACAGGACTTGGATCCACAACACTATTCAAACTCTCAGCACACATCTAGGTACCTGCAGAGGCTGAACCAGGACCATGCTGCAAGAACTCAAAGTGAAGACAAGGTCTCCCTGTACCAAAGATATTTTTAACCAAACCAGCCTAGCCCAGACTCTCAAAGCTTCCTGCTTTTGGACAACCCCTCTCCCCCCCAGTTCTGATTTCAGCCCTGGAAAAGCAATGGCTCTGAGACAGAACTGCTACCACTAGAAGTTATATATAAACTGGAAAAGTTCCTGGCTCTGGGTTCATGACTATCTCTCAAATTAAATCTCAAGCCTGATTCCTTGCACTCCTTTCAGCTGGGTGAAAGATTCCTCTCTGCAGCTCACAGTCATTGGGCAGCAGGGCTCATTCCCTTGTTCCTCTTTTAGAGGGTTCAAGAGATTGACAACAAGGATGTGCATCATCCCATGCACCTCAGGGGTAGACAGCAGTGCCAGATTCACCCATGCAGACCCATAGCATCTCTCCTAAGTGTGAGGCTCTCCCTTGTGACTGGAAGGACACCTTCTACCTTGGGCAACGTCCATAACTGATGCCCTGCCTGTGCTTGCAGTGATGCTCAGACACAGTTGGAAAGCCAAGAGGCAGTGCAGACAAACAGGCCTGATTTGGGTGATACCTAGTTCTGGAGGTGGTCCCTCTCACCCAGGAAATGCTTATTTCTCTGTATTGACCCTAAACTCTATGATCCTTGGGGTCCCTTCCAACCTATACCATTCATGGATTCTAAAGATAGGTGATAGGAATGCCACCCATGTGCACAGGGCAGTCACAGCAGCCTGACCCCTACCATGGCAGCTACCCCCACTGAGGGACTATTTTCCTGGCCAAACCCATGCTTGTTCCTGTCCTTGCTGTGGCCTAAACCCCTCATTGCTGTCTGTCACTTGTACCCAACCTCAGGCTGTCCTATACAGGAGGGCAGGTGGAGGTGCACTCCAGAGAGAAGGGATGTCACCCCTGGGTTGTGAGCTACCTGAACCACCACGTTTTCTCTGCCTTTGGCTGTGGCTGCTGGCACACTCAGTACAGAAGGGGAGATGGCATTGAGCCCATACCTGCCTGGCCCACAGCCTTGGCACAGCATGCACAGGGCATGAATTCCTCATCTCCCTGTGGGCCCTATGTGGTAGCATCCCACCAGCAGACGTGACTTGGCATGAGTATAGCCCAACCCTTAGTACTGGGGCAGCGGGCTGAGGGATGTGGGGTTGACCCTTTGCAGCAGAAACACCTTAGGAGCATCCACCAAACCCCTTTCTGGGACATCAAAGATGGGAAGACTTAATTTAGCTTCTAGCTGATTTCTTCCCCAGATAGGAAAGAAGAGAGGGCTGCACCAAGCCAGCTTGGGGTTGTGTCTCTCTTACATCTCTGTGTGCTTCTGGCTGGGGGATTACTGGGACTGAAGGAATCTGGATGATTCAGAGAGAGAGCAAAATGTGCACAGAGCTCTGGAAAGGAGCAGGTTAGCCTGACCTAAACTGCTTTGTGGTATCCAGTTCCCCAAGCTGGAGGAGGGAAGGTGTGCCAAGACTTCGCCTCCCTCCCAAAATCCACGGGCTACGTGGGGGCTGCGGTGTGATTTGGTGTTTGATGGGTGATCAGGGCTCAGCAGCCTGCTGGAGGATGAAGGGTTGGTGGTTTGGAAGGAGGGGAAAAAAAGGATTTATTTTTAAAAAAAAAAAAAGAGAATGAAAAAAAAAAACCCACCCAAAACAACCACCCAAAAAAATAAATCAATCACAACGTGGCCCAGAGCAGCTGCATTGGAAATTCAGTCCAGCTTTTGAGCAAAAAGGCTGGTGATTTGCCAACATAAAGGCTGAAGAGCTGCAGGAGCTGTTTCCTCCTTCCCACTGCAAGCAGAGCTCCCCCTGACACCAACAGAAAAGAGCTTAATGCTCCTGCTCGCTGCTGCTGCCTGCTCTGAAATCTGCCCCTTCCTCTCCTCCCACTGCTCTCTCTTCCCTGTTTGACATATATGAACACACACACACACCCCAAAAAAAAGAAAATGTAAAAAAAAAACCCAAAAGTTAGAGGTATTCAAAACAGATAAGGCAAGGAAAGGGGAGAGGGCTTGCTGTGCCCAGGGGAAACTGAGGCAGAAAGGCTGAGGCACTTTCCAAACTCCCAACAATGCAGGACACAGAATCACAAGGTTGGAAAAGACCTTCAAGATCATCAAGTCCAACCATCCCCATCCTAAGCTAAAACATCTCCCTAAGTACCTCAGTTACTCTTTTGTTAAACACCCCCAGGGCTGGGGACTCAGCCCCCTCCCTGGGCAGCCTGTGGCACAGCCCCACAGCTCTGCCAGGGAAGAACTTGGCCCTCCCAGCTGAGCTGAGCCTGCCCTGGCCCAGCTTGAGCCCATTGCCCCTTGTCCCATCTCCTGGCCCCTGGCTGAAGAGACCAGCGCCCACCTCTCTGCACCCTCCTGGCAGGTCGGTGTAGGCAGTGATAAGGTCTCCCCTCAGCCTCCTCTGCTCCAGCCTCAACACCCCCAGCTCCCTCAGCCGCTCCTCGCAAGCTTTGCTGCTCTCCAGCCCCTTCCCCAGCCTGGTTGCCCTTCTCTGGACTCACTCCAGCACCTCAATGTCCTTCTGAATGGTGAGGAGCCCAGAACTGGACCCAGCACTCCAGCTGCAGCCTCCCCACTGCCCAGTCCAGGGGCACAATCCCTCCCCAGACCTACTGGCCACACTATTGCTGACACAAGCCAGGATGCCCTTGACCTTGGGCACACTGCTGGCTCATATTCAGCCTGCAGTCACCCAACACCCCAGGTCCTTCTCTGCCTGCCAGCTCTCCAGCCAGTCTCCCCCAGCCTGTAGCGCTGCCTGGGGTTGTTGTGTCCCATGGGCAGCACTCTGCACTTGGCCTTGTTAAACTTCATCCCATTGGTCTCAGCCCATGGGTCCAGTCTGTTCAGATACTTCTGAAGAGCCTCCCTACCATCAGATGTAGTGATGTAGAAGGCTTAGATGACATGCAAAGCTATGTAGGTCCCTGAGCACCTTCAGGGTTCAGTGCCAGATTCATAAGATCACCCTGAACTCCCAGCTGGGGCTATTTGGCTCTTGGGGAGTGTCCCTTTCAGCTGGAAATATTGGACCACTGTAGGGTTGAGAAGTATGAGGAATGACTGCAAGGGCAGGTGGGATATAAGGGGATTCAGATGATGAAGTGCCAACATCCTCAGTGGAGATCTAGTCCATGAAGTCAGTGAACCCTCCTTCATTTTATAGCCTGGCCTTGCTCTATCCATCACTCTACCTCTTCTGTCCAGATCAACCTCTCTCCTTTATAGGTCCTTCTCAGCTCTGCCTTGAGTTTTTTCAGTTGTCCAAGGGTAATGCTCTGGTTAAGGCATGTTAAGGATGATGCTACACAAAAGCATCACCAGCTGGGCCTTTCCCTTCCCTTGAGGTGAGAAGCAGCCCACACAGAATTGCCTCATAGGTCTCTGGAATAACCATTCCATCTTGTTAGTGTATGGACATCTCAGAAGGTAAAAACCAACAGCAAGTCCAATTATGGGAGTCAGGATCCTGTACAGCAGAGCTGGCTTTTCCAGCTAGGATTGACTGACAACCTCAGAGCTGGTAAACCTGTAACACATACAGGGCCACATTCCCCCCAATAGCCAAAGTTTCGTGTCCTTTGGTGTCAGAGGTGGCTTCCTAGCTGCTGCACATGCATGTGGTTGCACCAAGAAAGGCAATGTGATCATGACTGTACAGCTGAGGAGGTGCTGAAGTGGCAGTTCAATGGTGTCACATCCCACCACCATCCATAAAAGACAGAGGCAGCTGATACACCTCTCTCTGGCCTTCACCTGAAGGCCAAGCCCAAGCCCAAGCAACAGCTGGGTTTTGAAACTCCTGATCCCCACTTTGTTTGAGAAATGTATTCAAAAAAGAGAGGGCTTTGTGTTGCCAGGGCTGTCTTTCAAGCAGCACCTGACCTCACTGCTAAAATAGCTCCATGGCTTGGATCATGCATGCCAAAGAGGATGCTCTGGTTGGCATCTGACTGCTCAGCTGGCCTCAGGGATTCAGCGGCTGTTGTTGGCAGGATTGCTGGGACTCAGGCTCTGAACTGGGGATGGGGAGTTGAGAGCAGCCTCCCCAGTGCTTCACCAGCATTTCCTTGGACTCTGTTCAGAGCTCAGCAAAAAACAAAGCAGTTTGTGGTTACCACTCCCAACAGAGGGCTGCTGCCCACCTTATCTCCTCTGGGACTGGTCCAAAGTCCCCACATTTCTTGTGACAAGGACATTTCTTTTGGAAACTGGAATTGCTCATCCTGGAGAGACAAGTTCTTTGTCATCCTGCGAATGAGGCACTGGGGCCTCCCTTGCTGGGGTCTCAGGTCGTTCAGTTGGGCGATCATGGGAAGAGAAGTGGGGGACCAGCAGTGAGAGCCCCCACAGTGCCCCCCTGCTACAGTCAGGGATACCCTCCAGCAGCCCACGCTGCCCCAATCCCCATCCAACCTGGCCTTGAACCCTGCCAGGGACTCAGGGGCAGCCCCAGCTTCTCTGAACACCCTGTACCATGGCCTCCTCAATCCCCAGGAAGGATTTCTTCCTCATGTCTGATCTAAATCTACCCTCTTTCAGTTTAAACCCACATCCCAAAACTAAACCCACATCCCAAAACTAAACCCACATCCCAAAACTAAACCCACATCCCAAAACTAAACCCACATCCCAAAACTATCCAGCCTTATTTAGTCAACAAAGGGGTTCAAGCACCTAACTGATCTGTAGGTAACAAATTCTCACTCTTACTCCCTAAGGAGGGCAGATCTGACTCCAGTGCAGGGGAGGACACCATGGTCTCTAGCACTTTAGAGATGTTTTGCAAGTCCCACACACACCCACAGGCACACTGAAACTCATCTTTGCTGGATAACACCTCCAGGAGGAACAGCCAACTGCTGAGCCCTCACCAGGTCTAAGCAACATGATGTTCTCATTGAAATGTAAAGCTTCTGCATGCTCACCTCAGAGGAAAGCAATGAAACCTCTGCTTGTGGACATCTCTTCTCATAGCCATGGATTAAGAACAAAGGGAGATGTTCACAGTTTGTGTCCCTTGATACCATGACAGGTGATGAGTGCAGAGAACCTAAAAAAAAAGGGTTAGGCAGATAGAATCATAGAATCCCAGAACCACAGACTGGTCTGGGTTGGAAGGGACCCCAAGGATCTTAGAGTTCCAACCCCCCCTGCCACAGACTGGGTCACCGATCTCCAAGGCGTGATCTAGACAAGGTTCAGGGCCACCAACCTCCAGTCTTGGATCTACACAAGGTTGCTCAGTGCCCCACCCAACCATATAAATATGGAAAAAAATCAAATGAATAGAGGAGGAGGAAGGAGGAATGGGAAAGCTCATCATCTGGAGCAAGAGTTGGCTCTTCACTTTGCTCCTTTTTCACCCTGTGTGATGCTACTCAGTAAGAACACCAGACCTGCATGCTGCTGCCAGGAGATTGCATTAATCAAGAGTACTTGTGATATTGCATTCATCAGCCATGTGAACTCCACTAGGCCCCATAGGGCTGACCAACATCCTCATCAGAAGCCTACAGGGGGGAAACTGAGGCAGGAAGAAAGGATTTCTCTAATTGGACTCAATAACAGGATGATCTGGTTTTCCTAGACAATAACAGTTATCTGAAGGGTGCAGCACAGGGCATGACCACAAGTTGATGCTGAAGGGGTTATTTTCCTGCCCATCCCCTTTCCTGCCCCCTCTTCATCTGCATTGTGTGTTTGCAGTGTCAGTTATTTGAAGACCTGACTACATAAAGCCTGGTTACCCAACCTCACTTCTTATCTTGCTTCCAGCAATGAGCTGGACTAGTGGAGGCCCTGAGGTCCCTTCCAACCTGAATTGTTGGAATCTATGCTCTGATGAGACCTACCCATCAGAGCAGGCTGCTGAACTAAGCCCCCATGTAGCCTCCAGGCACAATGCAGGGGAAGGGGAACCAAAGATGAACTGTGACAGTAGCTGGCTCATGAATCTCAAAGCATTTGGCATCAGGAGAGGGATCTGACTGCTTTGGATGCTCTGACATCTCTTTATTCTTCTGCAAGCTTGGAAAGATGAGTGCAACACTACCATCACTTACTGACAGTAGTACTGAAATTGTCCTTAAAGGATCTCTTCTAGATGGTAACCCATGATGGCAGAGAGCTCAGGGCTGCCTGGTGAGCTTCATCCAGCCCTGGAAGACACAGGGTCATGGGAGGAGAGATGTCAACACTGTTAAAGTTCCAGGCTCAAACCCTCACATGCTGTATGGTAGTTGCATGGTCACTGGGGGCAGATGATGAAAGAGGAACTGATGTGACATGGATTAGCTATTCCAGACTGAATTCACCCCCAACTTCTTGTACAGTCAGTGGAAAAGTAACCAGTACAGCTAGTAGAGTCCAGAGCATGATCCATCCCACCCTAGCGTCAAAGTCCTAATGCAGAGCAGAACAGCAGCTCCCCTGAACGTGCTTATTTCCCTCCTCTTCTTCTAAAGAGACCTTGAGTATCAAGTTCTGATGACACATCTGCCTTGTAGATGCATAAGCAGGGTGAGATGTCACCAGCCCTTCTAGCTGTGTGCCTCAGTTCCCAGCAGCTGCTTGTGGTAGGGTCACTGCTCTATGGTAAACGAATGCAGAGCAGCTCAGATATGTTCCTATCAAGACCTTTTCATCAGTCACTAGACCCAAATATTATTGTTGTTCTTCTTCTTATTACTACTACTACTATTTGTCCTGAAATACCAATTCCAGCCCAATCTTGACAAAGGAGAGTGATTGACACACAGGAACAATGAGCTGCCACCCAGAGAGACATGGCCAGGCTGGAGAGCTGGGCAGGGAGACACCAGAGGAGGCTCAACAAGAGCAAGGGGAGAGTCTGGCCCCTGGGAAGGAAGAACTGCTGGGATCAGGCCAGGCTGGGGGAGCTGCTGGAGAGGAGCTCTGTGGAGAAGGACCTGGGGGTGCTGGTGGGGGACAGGGTGGCCATGAGCCAGCAGTGTGTCCTGGGGCTGAGAGAGACACTGGGATCCTGGGGGCATCAGGAGGAGTGTGGGCAGCAGGTGACAGGAGGGGATCCTCCCCCTCTGCTCTGCCCTGCTCAGGCCCCAGCTGGAGGGTTGTGTCCAGCTCTGGGCTCCCTGGGCTCAACCAGCCAGGGATCTCCTGGAGAGAGTCCAGAGGAGGCTCTGGAGATGCTGAAGGGCCTGGAGCATCTCCCCTGTGAGGAAAGGCTGAGGGAGCTGGGGCTGTTCAGCCTGGAGAGAAGAAGACTAAGGGGGGACCTAATTACTGTTTATCAATATCTTAAGCATGGGCTGCAGGGGGAAATGGCCAGCCCCTTTTCAGTGTCTGTGGGGACAGGACAAGGGGCAACGGCTGCAAGTTGGAGCCCAGGAAGTTCTGCACCAACGTGGGGAAGAACTTTTCCCCAGTGAGGGTGAGGGAGCCCTGGGCCAGGCTGCCCAGGGGAGTGTGGAGTCTCCTTCTCTGGAGAGATTCCAGCCCTGTGCAATATGAGCTGGGGAGCTGCTTTGGCAGGGGGTTGGACCCCATGATCTCTGGAGGTCCCTTCCAACCCCTGTGATTCTGTGATTCTATGTTTCTATGATCTAAAGACAGCTGAGGTGTGGCAGTGCCACATCTACCATTGGTACTTGTGGACCACAGTCACCAGCCTGGTTTTTGCTGCTGTTGCTACTTAATAATAGGTGATTAATTCTTGCTACTTCATAGCAGGTGTTGACTCAAAGACCTTTCTTTAAGTCTTAAGTGACTTTCAACTAGGCACTCCAACGGGAGTCTCCCATTCCCAAGCATTAATGGTATTGACCTGGCTTCAGACAAGCAGTGGTGGTTAGCTGTGAAATGGAGAGAATCCCATTTCTGTGCTGCTTGGAGAGCTGAGTAAAGGTTGCTGGAATTCTCCTCCAAAGCACTCTCCCCCAGGGCACATTATACTTTCTAACCCCCAGTTCTTTTGCTGCTGGGATGACAAATACAAGTAAAATGTGCTCTTTTCCTAGAGCTCTCCAGTCTTGTAGTTTGATACAGATCTTCCTCCTGGACTTCTTATCAGTGTTTTCCACCCTGGGAGGATAAAAAGGGAATATGTGTCAGAGTGCATCAAGACAGCTCTGTTTGCATCCTTGGCCCAGCTGACTGCAACCATCTGTCTTTGAGGACAATTCTGAGTACTTGAGTAAAAGACTGGATCCCAGCTCCCTCATCCAGGGAATGTATTCCTAAAAAGGCTTAAAAAACCCCTCACAAACAAACAAAAACAACCACTGCCTGAAGCTTTGAGAACTGGGGGAGAAAAGTTGGAGTTGTTTTTTGGGAGAAGCAAAGGATCTGGGGAGATAAAGGGGAAGAAGTTGTGCTTTTTCATGGAGAATACAGAAAAACACACCCCTTCTGTTGCTCAGTCCAAGTGGCATTAACAACTGCAACAGACTTTCCTTAGGTACTCAGATGGTTCTCCTTGCCTCTGTGGTAGGAGCTTGGGAGGGAGGAAGGAGGTGTCCATGGTCACAAGGTTGGCCTTGGTTGGCCTTCTCACTTGGTTGGCCTTTTGGACCCTTGTACAGAATAAAATGCTAAAGGCAGTTGAAAAAGAAGAGCAGAAATCAAGCCTTGAGAGTGGTGAAATGGTTGTTGGAGACAGCAAGGTATGCAAGTGAAGGAGTCTGCTTTCAAAGAATGAGGGGGGAGATGAGAGAAAGAGAAGCTAGGCCCACCAGCTGGGGGCCTCACATGGTGGGTCTCACAGCACCCTTGTTTGTACCATCCCTAGAAGGTGAGAGGAAGGAACTGGTGGGAGCCAAGAAGGAACAAAACACATTGTCAGAGTGACCTCTACTTCTTTTATGGGCCTCCCAATATTTCAGCCAGTGGGGTACAGAGAGAGGACTCCATCAGCAGTAAACAAGGGGAGCCCAAGTCACAGGAGGGTGAGACATCCCATTCAGCTGCCAAGCAGGTACCAAGGAGCAAACATCTCTCTCTCTGGCAGCTCAGAGAGCACAGAACTGCTTTTCTAGCTTGGGTTTAAGCCTGCCAGCCCCTCCTTGGTCTAGGCAGGATGACAGTCCTTGGGATGTGTCGCTCTCAAGCTTGAGCACCCAGCTGAGACATTCAGACTAGGGTTAGTCTCATCTCACGTGAGAGATCTGGACATGGGGATGCCTCCAGCTGAGTGAATCCTTCACTGGACCCCTGTAGTCAGAAGGGAGAACTGGCAGTTTCAGGGAGTGATTCCATCTGAATATTTTAGACATTAGGTTTAGGTTGGGATTAATCATTCCTGACTGCAGTGATCCCGTTGCACAAGTGCAGAGTGGGAAGCATGCTATTTATCATCCAAGCAAATAAAATCAGTTCTGATGATGGGTGACCTCTCTACCACCAGCTCCATCTTCTAATCACTGAGAAGACCACCTCTGCTTGGGCAGCCCTGGTAACCAGTTGTGGTGAACTACTTTCTCCTTGCTTGAAAAGATCTTTGCTTACAGCTCAGCCTCTTGGGTTACACCTTATTTTCTCCAGGGCTGTAAAGCAGACAGCAGACAGTTTTGGTAAGACAGATGTTCTCCTAAAACTCCAGGTCCTGGAAATGCATCATAAATATCAGTTCTCCTTGATATATGACATGTGCTGACCATAAATCATGAGATCACTCAGTAACAGAGACATTAGCATGCCAGGATGGCTAAGGAATGAGATCCATACAGGTAAACAACTTGAAAAGTTTGGAAGTGACAAGGATGATAAAGTTCCTCTTATATTGCTGTCATGGTATCACCCTATGCCCAAGAATTCTTTTTTTCCCCCCATATTGTCATAAATGCTGTCAATGTCCATGTTCAAATGATTTTAGTTCCTTTGGCATGAGTTACCATGAGTCTGCAAGCCTGTCCTTTCTCCAGGCAGATCTTCTTCCCAGTTTCCTTGTGCTGCTCAAAGAATGAGACTTCCCCAAGGCAAAGTGAAAGCAAAAGGGATTGGAAAGGCATCAAGACAATCAGCTCAGGCTGTACTGTTCCCCAAGAAACAGTCATGGGATGTGGTGTTCCCACTCTGCTGTCACCATCTTCCCATAATAATATTTCCTCTTTGCATTCACTGGCATTTCTCTTATCAAAGTCATGACAGGAGAACCATGCTAAGACCTGGACTCTGTTATATATGGGAAGAGAGGATGGATTTATGATTGAGGGTAGGAGTACAGCAAGTATGACAATGATCCAGAGCTGGGAGGAGTGGGTGACACACAAGAACAATGAGCTGCCACCCAGAGAGACCTGGCCAGGCTGGAGAGCTGGGCAGGGAGACACCAGAGGAGGTTCAACAAGAGCAAGGGGAGAGTCTGGCCCCTGGGAAGGAAGAACTGCTGGGATCAGGCCAGGCTGGGGGGAGCTGCTGGAGAGAAGCTCTGTGGAGAAGGACCTGGGGGTGCTGGTGGGGGACAGGGTGGCCATGAGCCAGCAGTGTGTCCTGGGGCTGAGAGAGACACTGGGATCCTGGGGGCATCAGGAGGAGTGTGGGCAGCAGGTGACAGGAGGGGATCCTCCCCCTCTGCTCTGCCCTGCTCAGGCCCCAGCTGGAGGGTTGTGTCCAGCTCTGGGCTCCCTGGGATCAACCAGCCAGGGGTCTCCTGGAGAGAGTCCAGAGAAGGGCTACAAAGATGCTGAAGGGCCTGGAGCATCTCCCCTGGGAGGAAAGGCTGAGGGAGCTGGGGCTGTTCAGCCTGGAGAGAAGCAGACTGAGAGGGGATCTGCTCCATGGTTCTCCAGAGCTGAAGGGTGGGAGCCAGGGGGCCATGGGCAGCCTCTGCTCAGTGTCTGTGGGGACAGGACAAGGGGCAATGGCTGCAAGTTGGAGCCCAGGGAGTTGCGCCCCAATGTGGGGAAGAACTTGTTGCTGGTGAGGGTGAGGGAGCCCTGGGCCAGGCTGCCCAGGGGGGGTGTGGAGTCTCCTTCTCTGGAGAGATTCCAGCCCTGTGCAATATGAGCTGGGGAGCTACTTTGGCAGGGCGTTGGACCCCATGATCTCTGGAGGTCCTTTCCAACCCCTGTGATTCTGTGATTGCACCCTTCTCCTCACAGGGCCATGGGGGGCACTGAGAAACAAGGAGACGAGCTCCTCAAAAGCGTGGAGACACCTAGACATGGGAGATCTGGGTGTGAGGCCAGCATGAAGACAGCCAGCCTGGTGAGGGCAGCCATGGGAAGGGCTGAGACAGCCCTGAACACAGTGTGAGGTTATTCAGCTGTGTGTAGCTGCAGGGGAGGGTTCCTGAGCCCAGCTGTCCTGAGCAGAGGAGTCCTGCTGTTCTGGAGCTGGCGGTGGTTTGGGTGATGTGGTTGAGGGATTAAAGCAAAACCACCAACTTCATTTCCCCTCTGGGAGGCTGGGAAAAGCAGGTAGAGGGCAGAGTAGCTGGTGAGCTAGCTTCTCAGAGCTTCCCCAAGCTTATAGCCAGAGTACTATTTCACTGGGACCCAAACAGCTCTTCCTTCCCCTTCCCATCAACCCTTTTCCCCCACCCCACATCATCTGGGTGCCTCCTGGGTCTCCCAATCCTTTCACCCTCCTGTCTTCACAACCTCTTGATTTTATTGTCCCATTCTTGTGTTCCTAAGGTCAGTCTTGAAAATGGAAAAGGCCTCTCATGAGGTTGACTCCCATCCTCTGTAGGTGTGATGGGGTGAGGGAGAAATACATGCATTGCTTCACGTGGCAGGACAGTGATGTAGAGAGCTCAGCTCAGCACCCACCTGCCTGAGCCCTCAAATATGAATTCCTGCCATCATTGTAACATCCCTATGGGTAATATTTGGCAGGGGGAGAGAGAGAGGTGGGTGATTCTCCATCATGGGGGCACAGCAGAGCTCAGGAACCTTTGCTAGGTTCAGATCTGGTCCCATGACAAGTGGGAAAGTGTGATGCTCAGCTCCCCAGTGAATTTCTTCTGCTGTTGGACTCAACCTTCACCACCTCCAACTGAAAGCATCTGCAGCCAGCCAAGAGACACCAGTCCCACTGAAGCACCCTTGCTAGCTGCATACCCAGAAGCAGAGGTGGCTTCAAATCAGCTTTCTCACACCTGGACCTGGGATGTCCATGAATCCAGGTTCTCCTGCTACTAAAATACCTTCCTCTCTCCCCATCCTCTCTCCTTCTCCACTGTCCTGAGCAAACCACAGCTCTGTAGTTTCTGCAATTAGCTGCTGGCAGTGGATCATGTCTCTGCTGCTTTTGCTGCTGGACCAACTGGCACTTGAGATTTATTTATTTTTCAATCTTTCCAGCATTAACCTGAAAGGAAATAGGTTTCAAACCACAATTTTTCCCCCCTAATGTTGGAAATAATGCCTATTCAGTTAAAATAAATCCCTCAGAGGGCAGAGCAAGTGCCACTCTCTACTCTTGCCCTCCAGTTAGCTCCCTTTTGCAGGCAAATCACCCCCAGTGGGTTTTGTTGTGGTGGTCTCTGGATGGGGTGGGTTTTTTATGCCAAGGCACTGATAACATGCAGGCAGGTGGAAGTTAAGCAGCATGGAGGTAGAAGGAAATTAAGAAAGGTAATTAGATTATGTGGGCAGTGGGCAAATCCAGCATTGCCCAAATTAGAAGAGAATAAACACTGCTGATCTGTATTTACTCTGCTCTGTGTCTCCACGAGGGAGATGCTGTGAGCCAGCACTGAGATACAAAGGGCCAGACCCTCAACAGTCCAACCACAAGTCCAGAGCAGTTTTTAGAGGGGGTGAGGGATATATTCTACCTGACAAACTGGCTTCCAGAGTTGAGGGGTGGGTTCCCAACCCCTGTCTGAACCCAACAAGTGCAAATCCAGCAAATGACAAGAGGACCTATGTTTCTTGTGTGAAACTCATCCAGACATGAGGAATGCTTAATCACCAGTTGAGTTGCAGCCTGGCAGATCCTTCCTTGCTCTAGAACTGGCAGCAGACACAGTAATAGAGGATGGACAGGGTACATTTTGTCCAAGACAGCTCACACAAATCCCTTATCCTTCTACACTTGCCAGGGTTCGTCTAGACTTGAGTAAACCAGAAGGAACCAGGGGCTGGGAGATGCAGGGTTTGTAGAAACCTTTGCTTGCAGAAGTGTAGAGAAGCAGTGAAGACACACTAGATATCTAAACCTGACCCCAAAATATTCATGAGACTCCACACTCACAAAGCTGAGAGAGCATGGGATGGGTGAGAGGACAGGGAGGTGGGGGGAGAACTGGCTGTGGGACCCAGCTCAGAGGGTGCTGAGCAGTGGAGCAGAGTCTGGCTGGAGGCCTGTGGCTTGTGGTGTCCCCCAAGCTCAGGGCTGGGTCCAGTCCTGTTGAACATCTTCACTGAGCCCTTGGTGAGGGGACAGCACCCACCATCAGCCAGTGTCTGATGCTCCAGAGCTGGGAGGAGTGGGTGACACACAGGACACTGCGCTGCCACCCAGAGAGACCTGGCCAGGCTGGAGAGCTGGGCAGGGAGACACCAGAGGAGGCTCAACAAGAGCAAGGGGAGAGTCTGGCCCCTGGGAAGGAAGAACTGCTGGGATCAGGCCAGGCTGGGGGGAGCTGCTGGAGAGGAGCTCTGTGGAGAAGGACCTGGGGGTGCTGCTGGGGGACAGGGTGGCCATGAGCCAGCAGTGTGTCCTGGGGCTGAGAGAGACACTGGGATCCTGGGGGCATCAGGAGGAGTGTGGGCAGCAGGTGACAGGAGGGGATCCTCCCCCTCTGCTCTGCCCTGCTCAGGCCCCAGCTGGAGAGTTGTGTCCAGCTCTGGGCTCCCTGGGATCAACCAGCCAGGGATCTCCTGGAGAGAGTCCAGAGGAGGCTCTGGAGATGCTGAAGGGGCTGGAGCATCTCCCCTGGGAGGAAAGGCTGAGGGAGCTGGGGCTGTTCAGCCTGGAAAGAAGAAGACTAAGGGGGGACCTAATTACTGTTCATAATTATCTTAAGCATGGGCTGCAGGGGGAAATGGCCAGCCCCTTTTCAGTGTCTGTGGGGACAGGCCAAGGGGCGCTGGGCTCAAGTTGGAGCCCAGGGAGTTGCGCCCCAATGTGGGGAAGAACTTGTTGCCCAAGGTGAGTGTGAGGGAGCCCTGGGCCAGGCTGCCCAGGGGGGTGTGGAGTCTCCTTCTCTGGAGAGATTCCAGCCCTGTGCAATATGAGCTGGGCAGCTGCTTTGGCAGGGGTTTGGACCCCAATGATCTCTGGAGGTCCCTTCCAACGCCTGTGATTCTGTGTTTCTATGATACTCTCTCATCTAAAGGGAGGCAATTCCATTTATAAAAAATAGGGGTCAGGATCTCCATTCCATACCAATCCCTGTTGCCACCTTTTCCTGCTTCCAAGCAATTCCACATCAACACAAATTCCTGACTGACCCAGTTTTGGTTCCGCCTACAGTTAAGACTATATAGATACCACCAAAGTCATCTGAATCCCTGCTTTATCATTATTTAGTTGTGCCACCCTTGCCTGCATGCCCAGGGTCAATACCATGTGGCCTTCAGCCCAGCCTGATGCTCAGATGTCATTAGAAGAATGATCCCCTGTGTCAGCTGCAGGTTTGATGTTAGATTAGACAGGAGTGGCAAGCAGCCCTGAGAGCATAGATATGGTCCTGTGAAGTTAGGCTGTGTCTTAGGAAGGGACCCGAGGAACAGGAGGGGAATCAGCTCTTGGGAAGGGCAGAGCCTGGCAGGACAAGGGGGCTGGAGTGAAGCTGGAGGAGGGAAGGGGGAGAGGAGACATTGGGGGGAAGTTCTGTGCAGAGAGAGTGGGGAGGGGCTGGCAGGGGCTGCCCAGAGAGGGGGTGGGTGCCCCGTCCCTGGGGGTGTTGAAGGCCAGGTTGGCTGGGGCCCTGGGCAACCTTGTGCAGCTCCAGGCCTGGAGGTTGGTGGCCCTGCCTGTGGCAGGGGGTTGGAGCTCTGGGACCCTTGGGCTCCCTCCCAGCCCAGCCCAGGCTGGGATTCTCTGACTCCACACACCAGGAACCCAGAATTTATGGGAGCAGAAAAAGCCCTTCCTGATATTTTGGGGTCTTGGAGGGTGTCCCCCAGCCCTGAAAAGTTTTATAAATGAAAAGCTGGTGTCTTTGGAATCTCTCCAGCTGCTTCTTCCAACCTTGTGGAGCTCCAGGCCTGGAGGTTGGTGTCCCTGCCTGTGGCAGGGGGTTGGAGCTCTGTGATCCTTGGGGTCCCTCCCAACCCATGCCATTCCATGATTCTATGAGTTCAGTCACAGGTTGCTTAGTCTGATGTGTCAGTTGGTCCCTCAAGTTCACTCCTCACAAAAAGACATCAGCAGGGTTGGTTCGACATGCAACCTGCATGGCCAGCTCCACCTGTGTCCCACCTTCTCCCCACACTCCTGGGACCCCACCTCCCTTTTCCTTCCATAATTTTCCATCCTTTCTCCTGAGCCCCTCTCCTACCTGCATCCCCTTTCTGCTTCACACCTGGTCCACGATGATGAACACCAGCCTCCCCTTGCCACGGGCTGGTTGAGCAGCTCTGATGCTCTCAACCCCCAACCAAGGAATCTGTTTGCCTCCAGCTATTTTTTTGAGCTGCTGCCAGGGAAGTTTCACAAAAAGTATAGTGTTATTTCTGAAAATGAGTCCCATAAACAAGGATGAATATGACCTCCCCGTTGAGATTTGGGGTTTACTTTAGTGGCTGGGACATCAGCCAATGAAATGGAAATACCAGAAAACATTATCATAATTACCCTGTGGCCTCCTCTGGGGGGGGTGGAAACTGAACCCAAACTGATTTAACAGCCTCTGGATAGCATTATCATTTCACTCTTCCCAGCTTGGCCTGCATCCTACCCTGCACTTCTGCTTTCTCTGAATAAGAGGGAGGGAAGAAACCCCAAACCCATCCTCAGATCTTCTCCCCAAAATGAACTTCTTCATTTTATTCTTGTTATTTTTCCCTGGCAGTGCTGGGAAGACATGATAAACATCAAGCAATAGTAGCAGTTGGGTATTGACTGCAAAACTGGGGAGACCATGGAGGAGTATCCCAACCCTTCCAGCTGCACCCAGGCAGGGAGAGCAGGAGTGAAGGGCAAAGCCACCCTTCTGCACTTACCTGTGCCTGGCTGTGTCCCTTGGGATTGTAACAACTTTGATGTCAAGGAAGCTGAGTGCAGGAATTGATGCTGAAGCAAGTTAAGGAGAGCTCATGAAAGGGGACTTGCTGTCAGCTCTTTTAGAGTGATTCATTTCTGTAGGAGCACAATGACCTTGCACCTCCAAATAGTTGGGTTTAGAAGATGTACCTATCTGAGATGCTACTTTAGACTTCCCTCAGATGCTTCTCTTGCCCCCAGAGCTCATGCCAGCAAACATTCTGCCCCTAAACCCTACAGCTCTTCCACAGCACCACTAACACAGAGACTTCAGGCAACCTCCAGCTGCCTAAAGAAAAATCAGAAAGGGAAGGAGGAAATAAAAACCCCAACCACCTCCCCACAGCTGACCTGATTTATTTTAGGTGGTAGCTTGAGGATGGAATGAATTTCAGCTGATCTGTGAATCTAAATGGTCAGTGACCATTGAGGCATTCTGGGTAGTTATCTCAGGTGGTAAATCTCCTCCTGGGTATCTTCAGTCAGCCAGTAAAGAAAGCACAGAAGTTTGTTCCTTTCTGTTGGTTACCAAGTACCTGGAGGACCAGAGGTATTGGGTTGCAAATGGGTGGAATTGTAGCAGATGCTTCTGGTAGAAGAGGAGTGAGATGTGGAATATGCAAATACATGTGAGTTTTGGTTGTAGTGCTTGCTTGGTTGAAGCTCTTCTAGCACTAGTTCTCTGCTTCTTCATGGTCCTGTGCAGAAAATGCACAGAGTAGGTTGTGTGTAGGGTGTCAAGCTAGACCATAACCTGAAGGTAATGTATGTTCCTGGATGCACAGCAGGGCACAAGGTTTCTGTGGCCTTAAAAAAGGCCTAGAGGTATGTTTGAAAGTAGCCTTATTCACTCTTCCATCCCAGCAGATCACCCCCAGCAGCTGCCAGCTTCAGATGTTCTAGAGGCAGACATGGTTTGTAGGCTGTCAACTTACAGCTTTTGGTGATCACCAGTATAAGACCTTCCTGCATCTAGACATTTCCATCCAGGGCTACAGTGTTTAACAACTGCTGGTGGATTTGTCCTTTATGAATTTGTCTAATCCTGCTTTGAATTTGCTCATGTGATTTGCTTACATGCATTGTCTGGTTCCTTTTAAACCTTGGCCACTTCACCTTGTGCCACCCAGGTCTTAAACTCACAAAATTGTGACTAATTACCCACCCCCCTCCCCCTTTCTCTGCACCACCCAGTATCTTACAAACACCTCTCACACCAGCATCTCCAACCCCATCTCTCTCCCAACCTGAAAGATCCTAATCCCCTCCAAAGCAGTGAGTGCTCCACCAGAAGTAGCTCCCACCTATCACAAGCTCCTGCAGCCCAACACTTCTGAAAAGGAAGCTACTTATTTTGCTGCCTAGGGATGTTCAGCTTGAGGAAAAGTTGGCATTTGCAGCTGCTAATGATTTTAGCAAGGCCATCCCATGATATTTTTTGGATCAGGTGTTGAGATTGTTTATCAAGGAGGAAGTCTTGCCAAGCTGCCCCCAAATACATCTAATATCACGTGTGTTTCTATATTGCAAGGCAAATGTTCATGTGGGTTTCTTTTAACCTTTCAGGATGGAAAGATGATTATTAGGGCAGCATTGTCTTAAGATCAGAAGATCCAGAGCAAGGAAATCAGAGGCATAGAAAAAAAAGTGATATTGAACTGTTAAAAGTGCTCCAGCACTTCACAGAATCACAGAAGAGATCATCTAGTTCAACCCCCTGTCCCAGAGCAGGGCACCCAGACTCAATCCCACAGGAACACGTCCAGGATCATGGGGTTGGGATGTCTCCAGAGAAGGAGACTCCACAACCTCTCTGGGCAGCCTGGCCCAGGGCTCTGTCACCCTCCCAGGGACAAAGTTCCTCCTGACATTCCCATGGAGCTTCTTCTGCTCCAGTTTGTGCCCATCACCCCTTGTCCTGGGGCTGCCACCCCTGAGCAGAGCCTGGCTCCAGCCTCCTGACTCTCCCCCTTTGCAGATTGATAGACACTGATGAGCTCACCCCTCAGGCTCCTCTTCTCCAGGCTCCAGAGCCCCAGCTCCCTCAGCCTCTCCTCACAAGGAAGGGCTTCCACTCCCTCCATCACTTTGGTGTCCCTGTGCTGGGCTCTTCCAAGGAGTTCTGTGTCCTTCTGGAGCTGAGGGGCCCAAAACTGGACCCAATATTCCAGCTGTGGTCTCACCAGGGCAGAGCAGGCAGGAAAAAGGACCAAAGCTGCTCTGTGGCTTCCACCTGCAGGTGTCTGCCCCTTCCTACCTCCTGTAACTTGAACCCAAAGCTCAACCATTTCAGGGTCTGATCCTGCAGCATCCTGCTCAATCCTCTCTCCCTGGAGAGCTTTCAGCCTGGCTGACACATTAAAATGTCTCAGCAAGCAGTCTGGCAAAGGGATGGAGGCAAAGGATGGAAAGTGAGGTCAGGACAGGAGGAGACCACCAGTTCAGAAGCACCAGCTATTGGCCCACTTTTACTTAGATATTAAATGTGAGTTGCTCAGCAGCAAAGGAGTGGTGTTGCCAGACTTCATAGGTTTCTTCCAAGTCTCTTGAGAATAAGTTTCTCCTTCAAGGGTATGGCAGGTTTTTGGAAGTTGAAGAGTGGTAACCAGGTCTCAAGAAAGCTGAAAACCTGGGTTGAGTTCAGAGCTCTGCTCCAGCCATTCTGCTCAGCTCTGGGCACACTGCTCAGTGCCTAATCTCCCTTTCTGGGAATTTATTTTCTCTGCCTGGCCTGAAGAACATACATCCCTTTGGCTGGGGCCTTCCCTACTCTCAGAGCAAAGCCAAAGTAGCCTGAGGCCTAAATGTGCAAAGGAATGAATCATTCGAAATGCCTGAGGTCAGATTCTCCTCTGGCCACTACAAATCCAGACTAACTCCTCCAGGCTTGGTGGTGGAATCGCTCAGGGGTTTTGCAGATATAAATGGCAGCAGGATTTGACCCAGAAGTTTTATGTTTCCAATGAAATAGTTGAAACGTGGGACGTAGCCTTCAGCGTGGACAGGCCAAACATCTGGAAAGGGAAGGCTTTGTTTTGCATTAAAGTTAATGTGGTTTTGAAAGCAGCTCCCACTTCTGAAGGATTTTTTTTTTTTCCAAGGACATGAAAAGCTAACTTCTGTGTTACTCAAAATCCCCTTATCAGATGTAGCTATCCATCTGTGTGTCCAGGGCCACACCAGCTGCTCAAACATCCACCGTTCCTCTCCATAGGAGCACACTGAGAAATCCAAGTTTACTTCTAAGCTGGATTTCATTAACCCTCATTATGTCATTTGTAGAAAGTCTTGCCTGAGAACTAATTGGCCTTCAGCTGGTTTATCTTACTTGCTGTCCAAAAGGAGTCAACTTAAAACAATTGAAGGAACCTTAATTCTGAATAGTAGTGGGTTTGGGGAGTCTGTGCTACAGAGGGTTTGGAATGAGCAGCCACCTCTGTGGGCAGGTTCTACAGCTTCTTGACAGGTTTTCTTCTCATCTGCAGATCACTACTAGCCTCACAAAGTTTTGAATTGTTTCTTTGCCTGCCTGTACTGTGTATTGAGGTGTAGGTCTGCTGCATCCATCAGGATGTGGAGCTCTACCCAAGGTTTTGCATTCCAGATTTAGAGTGGCCAGTCTCACCAGCATAATCAATACAAACTTAAAATAAAACCTTTTAAAAATGTTGCTTTGTATAAAGCAGTGCCACAGCTCTTCTTGCTTACACTACACTTTTACAGGTTGTGGTGGTTTAGTCCTGCCTGGAGGCCAGATATCACCAGAGCTGCTCCATCACTCCCCTTTTCAGGTGGACAGGGGAGAAAATAGACATTGAGAAGCTGAGGAGTGGAGATAAGGGCAGGGAGAGATCATCCCACAGCCAGGCCCAGCCTGGTCCCCCCTGGGGTCACAAGCCCCCCAGCAAACCTGCTCCAGGAGGAGCCTCTCTCTCTCCCCAGGGGCTGCAGGTCCTGCCAGGAGCTTGCTCCAACCCAAGCACAGCCTCTGCCATGGGGCTCCCCCCGCTGCGGCGTGGGGCCTCTCCTGGGGCTGCAGGTGGGGTCTCTGCTCCATCCTCATCCTCCCTGGGCTGGGGGGGGACACACACCTGCTCCCCCACGGGCTTCTCCAGGGGCTGGGGGTGCATCTTGCTCTCCTCCTGCCCCCTTCCCTGCCCTGGGGGCCTGCAGAGTCTCTCCCCCCTTCTCCCTCCCTTCCCTGGGCCGCTTTTCCCTCCTCACTGGGATTTCGGCCTTGCTCAGCGGCGGCTCCGGCCTGGAGCTGGCTGGGGGTGGCTCTGTGGGGCCTGGGGGAAGCTTCTGGCTGCTCCTTGTAGAAGCTGCCCCACAGCCCCCTCACTATACCAGAACCACAAGTGTGTGCTAAATTCTGTATAAATCCAGAGAGAGGCAACATCTGCTGTCGCTGCATTTACAGGCTGAGTAATCAAGGCAGACAAATAGCAGGGGAACAATGAGAAGAGTAGTGATTTTTCCCAGCTTACTTAATTCCCTCAGACTGGTGCCTCACCAATATCCTTAACTCAGGAGCCCTACAAGGCATCACTCTTCTGTGCCTTGAACCAACTTTGGAGTGATCTTGTGGATCACTCCCACTCCTGACCTCCCAGAGACTGTTCTGTCATGACAGGCAGAGTACCACAGATGGACCCAAACCTTAAAGGGTGGTCAGATCTTGCAGGTCTGAGCCTGCAAGGGAGGTTTGCCTGTGGACATATTCCACCTCTTCCCTTACTCCTTTCCTATGCTGCGAATCACAAAGCACTTGCAGGGTATGACCTGCATCTCCCATTCAAATCTGGATTAGAAATTGAGTGTAGGAGTAGGTTGAATATACTGGTTTTTTAGGGGCGAGGTGGGAGACAAAGCAGGACAGAACAAAGGCAGTATCACCCCAAACAACCGTTCATTTCAGTGCAGGCTGGGGGATGAGCTGCTGGAGAGGAGCTCTGTGGAGAAGGACCTGGGGGTGCTGGTGGGGGACAGGGTGGCCATGAGCCAGCAGTGTGTCCTGGGGCTGAGAGAGACACTGGGATCCTGGGGGCATCAGGAGGAGTGTGGGCAGCAGGTGACAGGAGGGGATCCTCCCCCTCTGCTCAGGCCCCAGCTGGAGGGTTGTGTCCAGCTCTGGGCTCCCTGGGATCAAGCAGCCAGGGATCTCCTGGAGAGAGTCCAGAGGAGGCTCTGGAGATGCTGAAGGGCCTGGAGCATCTCCCCTGTGAGGAAAGGCTGAGGGAGCTGGGGCTGTTCAGCCTTGAGAAGACTAAGGAGGGACCTTATTAATGTTTATCAATATCTTAAGCATGGGCTGCAGGGGGAAATGGCCAGCCCCTTGTCAGTGTCTGTGGGGACAGGACAAAAGGCAATGGCTGCAAGTTGGAGCCCAGGAAGTTCTGCACCAACCTGGGGAAGAACTTTTCCCCAGTGAGGGTGAGGGAGCCCTGGGCCAGGCTGCCCAGGGGGATGTGGAGTCTCCTTCTCTGGAGAGATTCCAGTCCTGTGCAATATGAGCTGGGGAGCTGCTTTGGCAGGGGGTTGGACCCTATGATCTCTGGAGGTCCCTTCCAACCCCTACAGTTCTATGATTCTACCCCAGTGTAGCTGGGATGGGCACAGTGACATTTCCATACACTGCTGACAAACTGAGCTGGGAGAAAGTTCCTACTGATCTCAGGCTTCACCTGACAGTGAGACTGGTTCTAGACAGACACACAGGCTAAGCAGGATGTCTGAGCAAGGACACACAAGAGGCACAAGATTAAAGATTAAAGCATCCATACTGCATGAGATCAAAGCTCTTTATGCTATAACAATCAAAGGATTCACAGAACATGTCTTCCCCACAGTTGTACCCCAGCTTCCCACAGCCAGCCGTGCCTGATGGGATGTACCAGCTTTGTGAAGCAAGACTATTTTATGACCAGTCCTTTGAGGCCTGAGCATCACCCCATATCAGCAGAGGAGGGTAAAAAACCCCTCCCTTTTCCTTCTCTTCTTGTCCCTTGATCTCTGGAGACCTACAGGAAGAGAAATCCAGTCTTCCCAGGGTGATGCTCACAGACCCTTTTTCCCTGAGCCTTCAGGCTCTGTGGGGCAGATGATGTCAGCTCACAGCCCTGCCTGAAACAGCCCCTTCTGCACATGGGCTTTGATTTAGGTAGGAGGTTTATAGAGCCTGATGCCACGTAGCTGAAGGCCTTCATCCTGGGGTGGAAACAGCACTGCACTGATGATGGCAAGTTGCAATTCTTCAGAAGACTCAAGTCCTTGGTACTTTGAACTCCTTGTAGTGTTTTCCAAGAGGAGGATGTCAGGAAACACAGCATTGCTTTGCCATTCCCTGACCATTATATTTAACTCTCCTTTATTTTTTTTTTTAAATGCTATGCCAATATTATTTACTAGGATGGGTTTTTTTTTTCTCCCCTTGGAACTATGCAAGCTGGGATACACCACCCCAGAAATTCACACTTTCCTCTGAGTATGACACAAGTGATGGCAGCATGATCTTCCTTTGCCATGTGCATAGTGTCATCTTCTAGGAGGTGTTGCTTGGGACATTAATTGGGGTGCAAACTGAGATACACAGGGCAAGGCTGGTGGAGGAAAGTGTTGATGCAAAGGAGATTTTTGCATTCAGATTGCATTATCTGGGTAGCCTGTGTGCTTCTGCTCTTCCCAGGCTGAAGTTTAACCTCATTTCTCCCCGTTGCTGCAGGTGGATGCTGATGATGTCATCACCAAAGAGGAGCAGATCTTCCTACTGCTAAAAGCCAAGGCCAAGTGTGAACGACACCTGAAAGCCAAGGTGCCCAAGGTGCATGGTGAGTGTTCCAACCCAGACTGCGTGGCAGGGGCTGGGTCTCAGTCTCAGCCCCATATGTAGAGTTCAGAGCATGTGAGGAAGGTGACTGGAGAAAACTGGGGGTTTTTTTTCTAGTTAGGCTGTGAGGAAGATCTTTCACACAAGGTGTTGGAAAGCAAAGTTGTCACAGCCTCTTTCCCCTGCTCCAAAACTCCAGATGCCAAGGGGATGCAAGGCTCATGGTCAGAGGTTTTACAATCCTTATCACTACACCCAAAGCCCAGGCAAAGCATGGGAGATAGCATCAAACAGTGGTTCCCCCAAGGTCCTGTGCAGGAAGACACCAGTGGCATGGAAAACAGAGCATCCTTCCAACACCCCTGTTCTGTTTCCCTCAGACACACTCTTTCTCTATTCTTCTCAAATGGGCCCAAGCTCAGCTAAGGCTCTTTCTTCCAGTTTCTATTTTGGGCTACAAAATCACTGCCAGATGTAGTGCTGGAGGGAGAAGGAAGGGAGAAAGCTCTCTCATGTGGGTAGCAAAGTAATCACCCCCCACTGGTTTCTTTCATCAATTTCACATGTGTTAATTATTGGCACTGAGGCACTCTGCACCCACCCAGCTAGTCCCATGTGGGTGTCCCTCTACTGCCTGAGAGAAGGGGATAAGGCCACATGCTTCCCACCTTCACCCTTGCATCTTGCATCTCAGAGGTCTCTCTTCTCACAGCCAGCACGGTGGGAGTACCTGGAGATATCACCAGCAGAGGAAAAGGTGCCCAGATCCAGCTGTGATTTTAAAGTAGAGTTGCCTGCCCACCTAGTGTCCCTCTCCTGTTGGAAATGACAGCAAAGGGCCATAAAAGCCCAGCTTTCATTTTATCCCAGGCCTCTGGCTTTCCATCAGCCAAAACCTCAAGCCACATCCTCTTTTGCTTCTTTGTCCTGTTCACCCAATGCCCAATTAACACCTCATTAAAAACCATATGTGCAAAAGGCATTTCCTTCTGTTGTACCATAGACCACCTGCCTACCTTGGGATCTGCTGATATCAACCAGCTGGTCTTGCTCACACCCCCTATTTTCTAACTCTTCTCTAAGAGGCTGCCAGCATTTAGTAATTCTGTTCTTAATTGGCAGCAGCAGTGTTGGTAGGACTGGGGAGATGCCTGTGACTGACAATCACACTTTGGGCTGTTTGCAGTGGTCACTTTGGTAGAGCAAAGGAATCAACTCACAGGGTTTTGCAAACAGGACCTTGGTCCTATGTTGAGACCTGATTCTGCAACTGAGGCCATCATTACAGAATCACCAGGTTGGAAAAGCCCTTTAAGATCATCAAGTCCAACCATTCCCATCCTAAGCTAAACCATCTCCCTAAGTACCTCAGCTACCCTTTTTTTAAACACCCCCAGGGCTGGGGACTCAGCCCCTCCCTGGGCAGCCTGTGCCACAGCCCCACAGCTCTGCCAGGGAAGAACTTGGCCCTCCCAGCTGAGCTGAGCCTGCCCTGGCCCAGCTTGAGCCCATTGCCCCTCCTCCCAGCTCCTGTCCCCTGGCTGAAGAGACCAGCGCCCACCTCTCTGCACCCTCCCTTCAGGTAATGGTAGGTGGTGATAAGGTCTTCCCTCAGCCTTCTCTTCTCCAGGCTGAACATCCCCAGGTCCCATCTGCTCCTCTCATGATTTGCCCTCCAGCCCCTTCCCCAGCCTGGTTGTCTAAGCTCTGTCATGGACTGGAACAGAAAGAAATCTCATGTGCTGTCATTTAGACACCTCATGGACCCAAGTCTGGCTTTGGACAAAGCTTTTCTGAGCTGCTCAAGCAATAAAACTCAGGTTCACTGCTCCATCCTCTATAGCATACCTCTGTCCAATCCCAAATCCAAGAGGAGGAATCATCTCAATGTCAGTACCCCCAGCAGAATATTTAATGCTTTAAAGACTCAAGGCAAGCAATTAGCAATAGGTAGGTAGATCAGATTCATCTGCCAGAAGTCAACTAACCCAAAGGCAGAACAAATTCTGATTCAACCTTTGCTAAGAAAAGTTTCCTTAAGATCCTCCCTGGCAATGTTCAAGGCCAGGTGGGATGGGGCTTTGGGCAACCTAGTCTCATGGAGGGTGTCCTTGCTCATGGCAGGGGGGTTGGAACTAGATGGTCTTTGATGTCTTTTCCAACCCACAGCATTCTGAGATTCAGTGAGTCTAAGATGTTGTGAAAGAAGCTCCAGTGACAGAGCCTCTGTAACTCCAGAAATTCACAAACAAGGCTGCAAGTCACCAGACCATCTCTGGGATGGTCTAAAGAGTGGATGGTTGCAGAGAGAGGACTTTGAAATTTAGAAAATACCTTCCCACTTAGCAGAAGAGCTGCCATCCACAGATTTTAGACTACAGATGCCCTTGTTACAGGGTATTTGTGAACAAACTAACTCAATCTCCACTTTGCAGTGTGTCTTCTCCTTCATGCTGCAGGAGTTGAAGGAGATGGTTGGTTTTAGATCCTTTTATGGGGTGAGGGGTGACCCAACAAAAGGCTGAAATCTGCACTGAGACTTGGGTTTTGCACAAAGGCTTTAGAAACTGGGGTGAAAAGTGGCTGGGTCCAGTGCTTTCTTCCTTGGACAATACAGAAACTGGAGCTTGATTGCTATTTGTGCTAATCACCCAAGAACATATGGGTCTGTAGCCTTCTCAGCCAGATGGAGGACCTCATCCCATTGCCTCTTCCCTCACTACAGACCCAAAAGAAAAAGCCTGGGAAGGGCAACATGATCTTCACAATTAAGAGGCACCAGCCCCTCCTTGCAGACAGAATTTATGGGGGCAAAATGGTTGTGGCTTGGAGCAATAGAAACCCTGGGTGGCCATCCCAAGCCTCAGGGAGTCTCTGATGATATCACTCAGAGTATTGCTGGTGAGCACCAACTTGGGTGGCAGGAGAACTCTTACAACTGCCGTGGAGGACCTGGGTTGTGTTACTACCCCTGCACCTTCTCTGCCTGTCTTGCCTTTGGATGTTTAAGTGGTGTAGGACCAAGTTGTCCCTCACAATGTATTTCTATTTAGTCTCTGCAAAACCTGGCAGGCAGAAAGGTGTAACAGTAGCCTATAACACTGATGTGCCACTGTATCTATACCAGAGTCTACCTGCTGGCACAGCAGAGTGATGGTTTCCACATCAGATGCACAGAGGACCTCATCTCTTTGCAAGATCTACCACGTGGCAGCCAGCCATGCTCCTGCCTCTTTTGGCAGCTCCTGAAATCAAGGCTAGAGACTCAGCCCCTGCCCATGGGATGAATAGTTCTGACACAGCAGAGCAGGCTTATTTTATATGAGAGGTGGGGCAAGCTCCACACTGAGAAGTGTGTTTGCAGGTCACAGGGAGCAGGGCAACCTCTGGCCTGAAATGGTTTGGCTGGTGTTCAAAGGACAAAAGGGAACAGGCACACTTAGTGCCTTTACATGTGTATATATTTTTAAAAGAACAACTACCAAACCCAAGAAAATAATGACATAAAACCCCAAAATAATAGAATAAAAACCCCCCAAAAAACCCCTCTGACAGTAATGAAAGTGACCACAAAAAGAAACAAACCCAGGTTCAAGATATGCAATGCAGGAGGCAACGTACACTCCTGGTTCAATCTACCTGTGTTAAATTTAGCTTCTAGAAGTCTTCTAGATGGGAGAAAGCGTCCCCATGGGGTTGATAAGTGGCCATGAGAGGCATACATGAGAGACAGAGAAAGTTTGCACAATCTGTCCTGTCTGTGTGTAATAAAACAAGAGGTACTTTATGATCTCCTGGAGAACTTCAAGGTCAAATGATCTGCCTTGAAAAAGGGGGTAGGGAGATGTGGTTTCACGTGGTGTGACAGTGGCACACTGAGCTTCAGATGAAGAAGTCACTCATAAAGCAAAAGTCATGGTCACTGGGGTCATTGGGAACTTACCCAAAGTGATCACAGTGTTGGTGATGGTCTTGTGCAGGAGAGGTGGATTACTGATGACCTTGAATGTCTAGAGCTGGCAGAGAAGAGCTTCTTTTTGAGGTGTCGTCTCCCTCCCATCTGTCTCCAGATGTTGATCACAGATTAAACCAAGGATTGCTGATTTAGATGGACCAGCTGACACTTACACTGCAGTATGATATGGTTACTGATGATGGTGTGTGCACCCTCATAGGGTAGTGTCGCACCACACATGGTGGGATCTCCATCTTCAAAAGTTTTCAAGAGTTGGCTAGGCAAAGTCATGACTGACCTGACCTCACACTGGTTTTGAAGGCTGAAGGTTGGACAACAGATGTTCAGAGAACCCTTCCAACAAGCATTCCTATGATTAGTCCTGCCCAGGGGATTTAAGATCACAAGTCAGCAATGTTCAGGCTCCTTGGGAGAATTTCTTCCTCCCCATAGACATCAAGGCTCAATTGTTAAAGACTGGTAAGGGCCTAACTACAGTGCAGCAGGTACAGAACTGGAAAAGGAGATAAAGGGAGGTCTGGGTAATTCATCTGTCTTTTACATTGGAAAAAAAAAAGAGGAGCTTTGTATCTTGTCTCTCCTTTTTTCTTTTTTTCCCCAAAAGTTCTTTCTCCTCATCTTCCATGTTCAAATCTGTGCTTGGTTTGTCATTTCCAAAGAAGGGAAAAGGACAAGCCCTCAAGGAGGCAGCAGTTTTGGGGAGATCATATGGAAAGAACATCACAGTCATCACAGGACAAGACTTCTTTGTTTCTAATTTGTTTGGGGTTTAAAAGTCACCTGTGAGGGACAAGACTCACTATGAGCTCTGGAGCTTGGAGGAGTTGAAATCTGTTATGACCTCCCAGAAACAATGTTTTACTGTCTGCTGTGTCAAAGGGGAAAAAGGAAATTCAAATCTTTCCCTTCAGTGTGTCTGAAGGTACCAAAAAACACTGGTGCAAGAGCTGGATCTCAGCTGCCCAATGTCATGGTCTGCTGGTAGAGCCAGTATCCTTCTGGGATGATTGGAGCAGCCTTCAGCATGGAGCATGTGACTGTGGGATACCCCTGCAGACAGCCCAGTGATGTTTGGGAAAGCAGAAAGTTCCCACTTAAAAGACTGCCCGAGTCAACAAAGAGTGGATTTGCACTTGAGAGTCCCATCTCTCCAGGGAAACTCTTAACCACAGAGATCAGAGGAAAAGAGGCCTTTGACCTCCCTGGCTGCTTTAGAGCTGCTCTGCACTGGATGCTCACTCAGGCTCTGCAACAAGTGACGACTGCTGTGCAGCCTGAGGTCTGGCTGTCACATCTCTGCTCTGGGGTTTTGTCCTGCACCCCCTAAACTTTCAATGTTATAGCTTGAGGAGGGAGTCAGAAGAGCCCTTGAGCGATGCATGCATTGCTATGGGTGCACAGGGATCCTTCCCTCTCGTTAGTCTCTAGGCTGTGAGAATTAGGGGTGTGCACTTCTGCAGACAGCACCTGAAGAAGACTCATGGTCTTAGCTTAGCTGACAAGGCTTGAGCAGAACTGAGTCACGGTGACAGAGGTGCTAAGGAGGTGCTCTTGCACCTCCTTAGGCCAATGAGATCCTGGGCTCCATCAGCAGAGGGGTGGCAGCAGGGACAGGGAGGGGATTGTCCCTCTCTGCTGGCCCCAGCTGGAGTCCTGTGTCCAGAGCTGGGGCCCCAACACAAGGAAGATGTGGGGCTGTTGGAGAGGGCTCAGAGGAGCCCCGGAGATGCTGAGAGGGCTGGAGCAGCTCCCCTGCGGAGAGAGGCTGAGGGAGCTGGGCTGGCTCAGCCTGGAGAAGAGAAGGCTGCTTCTGGGGGGGACCTCATTGCAGCCTGCCCGTCCCTGAAGGGACCCGAGGAACAGGAGGGGAATCAGCTCTTGGGAAGGGCAGAGCCTGGCAGGACAAGGGGGCTGGAGTGAAGCTGGAGGAGGGAAGGGGGAGAGGAGACCTTGGGGGGAAGTTCTGTGCAGAGAGAGTGGGGAGGGGCTGGCAGGGGCTGCCCAGAGACGGGGTGGGTGCCCCGTCCCTGGGGGTGTTGAAGGCCAGGTTGGCTGGGGCCCTGGGCAACCTTGTGGAGCTCCAGGCCTGGAGGTTGGTGGCCCTGCCTGTGGCAGGGGGTTGGAGCTCTGGGACCCTTGGGCTCCCTTCCAACCCAGACCATTCTATGATTCTAAGACCAATGTGTGTACACAGAGACCAGCTTTCTTATCACCAAAAGCACGACTTCATTTGCTAGTTCAGGTCCCCCTGAGCGTGCAAGTATAGGCAAGAGCAGTGGCACAACTGACTGACCTGAGAAAGAGCCTTTTTGGAAGAGGTTTGTTTTTCAGATGGCTTCCTGATCTGTTTCATCATGCAGCCACATAAACAAGAGGGCCATCCCAGGGAAAGCAGCAGTGCCAGGAAAGAAAGGTGTTGGTGTGAGCATTACCTCCTCAACATCTGAGATTCTGGAAACCCAAGTTGACTTATCCCCAATTCCCCTCTTGCTCCCATTCAGCCCCACTTCATATCAAGGGCTGCATGTATCCACTTCATGCTGTCAAACCCTATCCTGCAATCATCTTTGACCCATACCTGTCCCCCTTCATCAGAAGTTGCCAGATAACCACCCAGCAGAGGGTTGCTTGGGTCCTGCCTCTGCCTGGCTGTGATTGCAGCACTGTTATGATTTATGATCATAGTCAATGATCTGTGTTTTTGGAAGCAGTGAGGGAATTTGGGACACCTTGAATTTGAAATTTTTATTTTTTTTTTTAATTTTTTAGATAGAAAGAAATATCACAGAAGCTGGCATGAAAGCTTGGTAGGGCTGCTGTCCTCATTCTTGGGAGCTGACGCATGGGGATATTCAACGCCTCACCTCCAACCTCAAAGGAGAGTCTGTGGCAGAGCCAAGATTTGGGTTCTCATCTCCTTACTCTTCAGCCAGGGCACAAGCCACAAACCACATTTCCTTTTGTCCTGGTGAGGCTCCAAAGATTCTAATCCAGGTGGACAGAAGCTGAGGAAAATCTTTGGACAAATCCCACTTGACTGGAAATCAAAACTCTCATCATTGCCCTTGCTTTAAAGTCTCTCTGGTTTTGTTTTGGAATGAGGAAAACACATCTGACATTTCCTGCAGTGCAATGGGTCCCTGTGTTCTCCTCCTCTTTTGCCCATCTCACTGCTGAGTGCACTTCATGGGCCAGTTCTTTTGCTGGTGTAAACTGGCAGGTTCCCATTCAGTTTAGTGAGGGCACAGATTTATCTCAGGTACATTGATTTATCTCAGGTACATTGATTTATCTCAGGTACATTGATTTATCTCAGGTGCATTGGTTTCCTCCCACAGTTCAGCACTGCAACTTGACTTTTTTTTTTTTTTTCCCCCACTCTACATTTTAAAAAAGGCAAAAATCCTAATTTCAGAGACATCCATGGATCTTCAGAGATGAGAGGTAGCCTGGATCAGCACTAAACCTTCATTTGGGGCTGATACCTGCTGTTCCTTCTCTCACCTTGCAGGGAGATATTAGTTGGAGGGATACTTCCAGAGACTGGAAAGCAACTTCACTGTCTTCCTTGATTTTAACTTTCTTCTCATCCCTGGCTCATGCCCTGAAGGATCAGGCAATTATCTATCAAGTGGAGCATTCAAATACCTTTTCTGCTGCCACAGTTGAGCAATGCCTTGCTCAGCTGAAGTAAGTGAGATGCAACTCAATTAGATGTGTGGTGAAGCTGCATTTCAAGAGCTGCATTTCAAGAGCTGCATTAGGGGCTCAGGAACATCAAGGTGAACAATGTGCCAAGCATTTCCAGAGAGTAGGAACATGTGGCTGTACATGTGTGGTTGCTAGCAGGGTTGATAGTCCAAAGGAAAGGCCTAAGAAACAAAAAGGTAAAAAAAAATAATGGACTTCTAAACTTTCTTCAGCTATAATGAACCGTGGTTTATGTGCAAAAACTCCAAATTCCCCTTTTTTACCTCCTTAAAATGTTAATTTTGAGTTTTATGCTAGCTAGTGGACAGTGAGCCTCTGTCCCCTTAGGGCAGATCACACAGACAGTGTCATCTCCCTCTGGCCACCTCCAGGTATATCCCTGAGTCTGAGGATGTTCCATGGACTGATCTATAGGATGATGTGGGCACAGCCCCACATGGACCATGAAGAGACCAGGCTAAGCCTGATCAGTGTTCTTCCACACAGCTAGGTATGCTCCTCATCTGCCACTTTTGGCTAAGGCAATGAGGGACAGCGACCCCCAAAAATTCAAACAACCCCTCTCCCAGATTAAA
Source organism: Rallus limicola (assembly GCA_022605955.1). Lineage (NCBI taxonomy): Eukaryota > Metazoa > Chordata > Aves > Gruiformes > Rallidae > Rallus > Rallus limicola. The sequence continues at coordinate 1,546,609 of JAKCOZ010000079.1, forward strand.
CCCTGTCCTCACCAGCATTCACCTTCCTTTCTCTGTCCTTTTTTTCCCTCCCCTTTCTTGGTTTAAATTTGGTCTCTACCTGAAAGCCTTTCAGAAAGAACAGGAAACCCTAAAATTTCTCCTCTACCTATATAAACATTTCATTTCATCCATGGTGGGCAGCCTGATGCCACCCCAAAGTTAAACCTGGAAGGGGATGAAGTGAAATTCCCAGCCATAAGCCATCAGACCCTTTTTTTTTTTTTTTTAAATTATTATTATTATTTTTTTTCACCCATGAATTAAAAGTCTGTCTTTCCCTGGTTTGGAAAAGGAGATGGGACATTTTGTGGGGGGAAAAGAGATTTTTTTCTTTTTTTTTTTTTTACACAAACCTGTCATTAGTAAAGGCCATCAGCAGTCCTTTCTCAGAGTCCTAGGTGTTGCAGCTTGCCTCAAAATGTCTTGTTTTTTTAATAAATAAACACACTTCCTAGGGAAAAGGGGTTATTTTTAGTTGAGATGCCATGTGTATTTACCCAAGGCATGTGGGTTGCCCATCTGAGTTTATGGCTCCATTGTCCCTAAAGGACCTATACCCAAGCCCAAGCACAGGATCTGAGCTTGGTTTTCTCTCCAGAGACTCAAGCACCATCCCCAGCCTGCCAGGATATCCTCAGAGCTTGTGAGTAGCCTCAGATGCCCTAGAAATAAAGGGAAGTAGAGGCATCCAGGTCACTCAGAATTTTCCTTAATCACATCTAGAAACCCTACATCTCCTGGGGTTTTCTAGATTCTCTGTTTCTGCTCTCAGTCCCTGTGGCTCAACGATGTAGGACCAGATCATTGGGTCAAATACTGTCCTGCAGATAACCAAAGCATCCCTTGCATGATCCCAGCACTCTTTTGGCCTGGGACAGCTGGCACTGCCCCAGTAGGCCAGGAGATCTTTCAAGACAAGACTGTTCTTCTGGGCTATGCATGAGAGGGAGCTCAGATCCATGGATATGAGCCATGCTGGGCTTGAAGAGCCTGAAAATGGGCTATGGCCTGTTGTCTTGACTGCTACAGAAGCCATCAGTGAGTCTTGGTCAAGCCTAGGTTTTCTCATTGCATCTGTGGTTCTGGGATGGGTAAAAACAGCACCAAGACCCTACAGAGAGGTGTCATCTCCCACCCAACCCATCAAGCACAGCTACTATTTGAGTCAGCAGACTGTGATGCTTAGTAAGGGCTTGCAGCTCTTCACAGATGGCTACTTGCCAGTAGTGCCTGAATTGGAGCTAAGAAGAGATTGGAAATACCAACAGCTGGTCTCTACCTGCAAAGGGCTTCCAGTTCCATTGAGAAATGTCTGCTGAGAAGCTGTGTAGTCTTGCAGGTGCACAGGAGGAATAAGCCTCAGGAGTTATGAGAAGCATAAATGGTCCAAGTCTTAGTTATGTAAAGTAACACAGAGAAAGGGGGAACAACAGTATGTAGGAGCCCTCATACTAATTATCAATACTAATTATCCACAATACTAATTATCAACCTTATTTCCATCGAATGGTTTGGGCTGGAAGGGAGCTTAAAGCTCATCCAGTTCCAACCCCCCTGCCATGGGCAGGGACACCCTCCCCTAGACCAGGTTGCCCAAATTCCTCCTTCCATCCATCTTCTCATGCTCCCCTGTGACACAGAGATGTCAGATATGTGCATCCAAGGAGAGACACAGCCTCACTGTGTCTTCACCTACCCATGCAAAAACTCTGGGATGCAAGAAGAGGATCCTTCCCCAAGGCAGACAGACAGACACATGATCCCTCTGCACTGCCCAGCACAGATCAACAACGAGATATGCCCCTTCCTACAGGCATACCCACCTATAGATCTATACCTCCACATATGCAGCCACTCATACCCACATTCTCAGCCAGCTATGAAGTGCATTTGCAACACCAAACCCCCCCCCCCATAGAGAAGCACTGGCCCTCCCTACCTCCTTTCTCCCCCTCCTGTCCCAAAATGCTGGGTCATTTATGGGTTGGCTTGGGGTTGGTTTTTTCTTTTTGGTTGCTCCTCCCTGCCTGTTTCCAATCCCCCTAAATGTCCTTCCCGTAACAGAGTGACCACAATTGCACACCGTATTCCAAATGTGGTCTCCCTGGTGCCTTGCAGGGTGCCAGAAGAAGTCAGGCTGATTTATATTCCATACCCCTAGATAAACACCTCGAGACCTTGTTTGCATTTATCCAGCTGCCAAGCAGCCTCGCAGATGGTTTGAATGTGCTCTCCACATGCATGGCCCACACTTGCACTGAAACTGGAATTGAGACTGGGGGAGGGAAGGAGAGGAGGGATGAAGCACAAGAAAAGGAGCAGAGTAACCCTCTTTGCACCCCAGAGATACAGTCTGGGTAGTGAGCAGGCATGGCCCAAACGTACCTCTCCTTTCCTTGCTCCTCCACCTGCAGCATGGTGGGATTTCTGACCAGGCTCAGGTGGGCAAGCAGAACTGATGAAAGAGCCAAATGAGAGAGATGCATGGTGGGGCACCCCTTTCCCAAAGCTCTCTGTGAAGGCTTCCTGCCATCACAGGTCCCCAGCAGCGACATCAAACAGAGCTCTCTCCATCCTGAATTCCACATTGGCTTGTGATAATGACTACGGTTTCCATACCCTGAGATTTCAGCCCTCAAGGGCGAAAGGAGATCTGCAAGGCACATCTGTTCTGAAACTATGGTAATCTGTGCTAATATAACTGCTCTGTAGTATGGTAGAGCTGTGAGGGAGTATTCATGACAGTCCAAGCAACTGTGAGATGAATGGGCACACTATAACAGTAACCTTCAGACACCTCAGGCACTGAGACACATGCCCTGCCTGGAGGATTTCACAGTCTACCTTCAGGAGATGGGTGAAGATGGTCTGTGATGAAATGTCATGCAGACAGATGAGAAAGAAATCAGGTTTTGTGACTTGAAGCCTTATGCCTGCCCTATTGTGATGGATTTTGGAGGAACATGTCATTCAGTGCATTTTTCTGAGATGCAGGTGACTTCTAGTCAGATGGGGAAGTGACATGTTTCCAAATGTCTTCTCATTTGGTCTTGCTTATGTGGTGGTGGAGGTAATATCTCTTCTGCAGAGCTGGATGAGGAGGAGCTGGCTGCTGGTGACCTGAGTCCCTGCTCCAGCACAGCCCTGGAAAGGCAGTGGGTGAAAGCAGCATTTAGCACCATTTCTCCCAAAACCTGTCTCTCAGAACAATGAGAGATGGGAGAGATGGTGCTAAAGCTGTATTTCAGTGAGGGTTTTGCTTCATGAATCCTTGGGGCTGCCTTCAGCTGAAGGTGAGGAGTTGAATGGGGGGGCAATTGAGTGCTCCTGTTTAGCCTGGAGAAGAGGAGCCTGAGGGGTGAGCTCATCAGTGTCTATCAATCTGCAAAGGGGGAGAGTCAGGAGGCTGGAGCCAGGCTCTGCTCAGGGGTGGCAGCCCCAGGACAAGGGGTGATGGGCACAAACTGGAGCAGAGGAAGCTCCATGGGGATGTCAGGAGAAACTTTGTCCCTGTGAGGGTGACAGAGCCCTGGGCCAGGCTGCCCAGAGAGGTTGTGGAGTCTCCTTCTCTGGAGACATCCCAACCCCATGATCCTGGACGTGTTCCTGTGGGATTGAGTCTGGGTGCCCCTGCTCTGGCCCAGGGGGGGTGAACTAGATGAGCTTTCAAGGTCACTTCCAACTCCTAATTTTCTGTGATTCTGTGGGTGGATGGATGGATGGATGGTAAAGAAAAACAGCCTTACAGGAAATGCATCAGGAAACTAGAGGAGGTGACCCTTATTGGTGCAGGAAGGTAGTGGTGGAAAGACGCTGAGCTCTGCTGTGGTTTAGCTTGTCTTCAAGAAGTGATGAGCTAGGTGTCTCAAGACCAAGAGATGAGAGCACAGCAATTACATAGAGGAGCTGTGCTGGTGTCTTTGTACCTAGGAAGAAAGGAGTAATCTGGACTAGGTTGCAATCTCTTTTGTCCATGGAAGTTGTTGCCTCCAGAGTAAGTGAGATGATTTCTGAGATCTGGAGTGGAGGTGGGTAGCCAGCTGGAAAACTGAGGTCTTCCAGTATCTCAGCATCTGAGATACTGAGGTGGGATCAAGAGGCACTGACCTGACAGGGATGGCAGCAGAGCTCAAAAGTGCAACATGCAGCAGAAGCTGAGGGACACAGTCCACCCCTCCTAGCCCCACTAATGATGCAGCCTCACTTTGCTCTAATGAGACTCCAGCCAAAAATCATTTAGGGATATGAAACTTATTGTCCTTCCCAGGGAGCTCACCCCACACATGACTCATCTGAAGAACAGAAGCTATCTCTTCATTTCCAGGATAAGCTTTGTTCACTGCCAGTTTATGCCTGTTTCTTTTTGCATCATTTTCCACTTGAGTAGCTCATCTCCTTTCATACTGCTTACCAGTAGGAGAAGAAAAACCTTCTCTCTCACTCTCTCATTGGATTAAGCAGCCTTCTGTTCTCCTCCAGGGCCACTGATGAATCTTCCCACTTGACTAACCCTTCCCTGTTGCTTCCCTTTCTGATCCTGTTCAACAAAAGAGCTTATGAGCTTTTCCCCAGAGAATTTCTTTTGTTTGACCCATAGCAAGGATGTCTCATAACCTGTGAGTCCTCTTCTAGCAAACCACCATGGCATGAAGCAGCAAAATCAGTCTTAGAAGACAAAGCTTTAATTCCTGCCTCAGCAGTTGACTTTTACCAGTCTCACTTACCTCCCTTTGTAGGCAGGGAAGGTGGTGGTCACTGATCTTCACTTTCTCCACAAGTGTGATCGCCCTGAACTCGTATCAGAGTTTGGAAAGAGAAAAGGAAACACCAGGATGAAGCATCTCCAAAGGCTCTGGAGAAGAAAAAGTTCTTGCCTCACTTCCAGACACTCATGTTGTCCTGCAAGACTAATTTCTCCAGCACTGAAGTGGTCGATGATGTCCTCTAAAGAGCAGAAACTTCAATGCAATACCTGCTTTCCCTGTTTCACTCCATGAGCTATGGCTCTGAATTTGAAGGGCTTCACCCACATACATGCCATTCATCATTGCCTCAATGACTGACATGCATCCAAGACACTTAGGATGTGGGGTATGCATGAGCTTCACTTGTTTTCTTCGTAGAATCATAGAATGGGCTGGGTTGGAAGGGACACCAAGGATCATAAAGCTCCAACCCCCTGCCACAGGCAGAGCCACCACAAGGTTGCCCAGGGCCCCAGCCAACCTGGCCTTCAACACCCCCAGGGACGGGGCACCCACCCCCTCTCTGGGCAGCCCCTGCCAGCCCCTCCCCACTCTCTCTGCACAGAACTTCCCCCCAAGGTCTCCTCTCCCCCTTCCCTCCTCCAGCTTCACTCCAGCCCCCTTGTCCTGCCAGGCTCTGCCCTTCCCAAGAGCTGATTCCCCTCCTGTTCCTCGGGTCCCTTCAGGGACGGGCAGGCTGCAATGAGGTCCCCCCCAGAAGCAGCCTTCTCTTCTCCAGCCTGAGCCAGCCCAGCTCCCTCAGCCTCTCTCCACAGGGGAGCTGCTCCAGCCCTCTCAGCATCTCCGGGGCTCCTCTGAGCCCTCTCCAACAGCCCCACATCTTCCTTGTGTTGGGGCCCCAGCTCTGGGCACAGGACTCCAGCTGGGGCCAGCAGAGAGGGACAATCCCCTCCCTGTCCCTGCTGCCCCCCCTCTGCTGATGGAGCCCAGGATCCCATCACCCTTCCCAGCTGCAGGAGCCACTGCTGGCTCAGGTTGAGTCTCTCCCCTACCAGAACCCCAGGTCCTCTCCAGGAGCTCCTCTCCCAGGCTGGATCTATGGTTGGGATTCCTCCAGCCCAAGCCCAACACCTGCCACTTGGCAGTGTTGAACCTCAGTTCCACCTTCCCAGCCTGTCAAGATCCCTCTGGAAATTCATTATTCATATTCAAAATTAATTAATTCCTTTTCACTTACATCATCAGTGAATCCTACTATTTCTTCCAAGGAAAGAAACATTCATTTCCAGTTCACTTGGACCTCATCTCCCAAAATCTACTCACCTATACTGATCCAAACAGCATATTTGAACCTTCAAAATTATTTTTCACCAGAAAAAAAAAAAAAAAAGAACATTTTTCATTGCTTTTCAATCAGCAGTTAGAACAAACTGGCTCCCTTCTGGTTCTCTGTGTTTCTAAACATTGTTAACAGTGTCTCAGAAGAGACTGGTGTATTTTTAGCATGTCAAGTCCATGCTTCTTGCACGTGGTGGGTTTTTTTTTTAACTAAGGGCAGCTTATAAAAAAGGTTGTAAAAAGGGATATATTTTTTTTTTATTATTATCCTTTTTTTTTAAAAAGAATAATAGGAATGAGGAAAAACTGTTGGCTTTTGGATATTTTTATATTGTTTTCCTGAAACCCCTCAGCATTTTTTCAGACAATCTTTTCTTTTCTACTTCAGAGAAAAGGAAAACAACAGAGAGAAGCCAAGTTGTTAGTGCTGTGAATATATTTAATTTTTTTTAAAAATGAAGGAAAAAAAAAAGTGTTTGGAGGAAATATTTGGGGAAAACAACTAAAAGAAAAGTTTTGTTTGGATTCCAGCAAAGTACCAATGGGATATATGGTATTTTCCCCTCTCTATTTTATCAACAGCTCAGTTAAGTGACCTCTAGAGTGAGTGAAAGTGGAGAAAGCTGGAGGCAGAAGGTGCAGTTGACACATCAGTGGTCTCAAGCTGGTGAAATTAATGGTAAAGGCATCACACTGCTGTGTGGACCAGAGGAGACAGGGTGGAGTGAGACAGGGTGAAGTGAAACAGGAAGAAAAGGGTGTGAGGAACCACCATAGGCAGGGACACTCTCAACTAGAGCAGGTTGCTCTGAGCCCCATCCAACCTGACCTTGAATATCTCCAGGGATGGGGCATCAACCACCTCTCTGGGCAACCTGGGCCAGGGATTCACCACCCTCATCCTAAATAATTTCTTCCTTACACCTAGTTTGCATCTACCCTCCTTTAGTTTAAAACTATTACTTCTTGTCATATTAGAAGGTCAGTGGTTTGTCTCCTTGAATGGGAGGAATAGAAGCAATAGAGATAGGAGTAGGAGAAGGATGGTGGAGCTCCTGGCTGGGACAGCAGGTGTGACAGAAGGAAGAAACAGCTTTTGGCTGCATTAAAACCCAAGTGTGGATCCAACAGTCATAAGACATGGCTGGGGCTGATGTCAGTCACTATTTCCATTTGAAAAACGTTTTCTGAGAGCTTCAGTCAACGCAGGAACTTCTCAATTTGTTCTGCAACCAGGAGGCACCTGGCTTGACCTGTGGATGTCCCCCCCCCCTAGATTCCCCCTGCCACAAACTAATAATTGGAGTCCCCTCTTCCCAAGCCAATTCCATTCCTCTTGCCCCCATCATAGAATCATAGAATTGTAGGGGTTGGAAGGGACCTCCAGAGATCATGGGGTCCAACCCCCTGCCAAAGCAGCTCCCTAGGACATATCACTCAGGCGTCCAGACAGGTCTTGAATCTCTCCAGAGAAGGAGACTCCACACCCCACTGGGCAGCCTGGCCCAGGGCACCCTCACCCTCACTGGGGAAAAGTTCTTCCCAGGTTGCTGCAGAACTTCCTGGGCTCCAACTTGCAGCCATTGCCCCTTGGCCTGTCCCCACAGACACTGAAAAGGGGCTGGCTGATTCCCCCTGCATCCTCTGCTTAAGATAATTATAGACTTTAATTAGGTTCCCCCCTTAGTCTTCTCTTCTCAAGGCTGAACAGTCCCAACTTCCTCAGCCTTTCCTCACAGGGGAGATGCTTCAGGCCCTTCAGCATCTCCAGAGCCTCCTCTGGACTCTCTCCAGGAGATCCCTGGCTGCTTGAGCCCAGGGAGCCCAGAGCTGGACACAACCCTCCAGCTGGGGCCTGAGCAGGGCAGAGCAGAGGGGGAGGATCCCCTCCTGTCACCTGCTGCCCACACTCCTCCTGATGCCCCCAGGATCCCAGTGTCTCTCTCAGCCCCAGGACACACTGCTGGCTCATGGCCACCCTGTCCCCCACCAGCACCCCCAGGTCCTTTTCCACAGAGCTCCTCTCCAGCAGCTCCCCCCAGCCTGGCCTGATCCCAGCAGTTCTTCCTTCCCAGGGGCCAGACTCTCCCCTTGCTCTTGTTGAGCCTCCTCTGGTGTCTCCCTGCCCAGCTCTCCAGCCTGGCCAGGTCTCTCTGGGTGGCAGCGCAGTGTCCTGTGTGTCACCCACTCCTCCCAGCTCTGAAGCATCAGACACTTGCTGAGGGTGGATGCTGTCCCCTCATCAAGGTCGTCATGCCCTGGATTTGCAAGAAACAGCCACAGTCTGGTTAATTTTAGGCTATACACAGTTGGGTATAGCCTAAAATTGACAGCAGTTGGGTGGTCAGTCAGCAAAGGCTGATTGGCCAGGTGGCAACTGCCAGATATTCACGTGCTCTTCTCTCTCCTGATCTTTAATCACAGAGAAATTTGCAGGAAGGAATGATGATTGACATGTCTTAGACCTCTTGAATTTGGCTGAAGTGGGTTTTCCAGGCCTGGAATGGGGAGCAAGAGGCAGGGGATGATGATGAGATGGAGAGGAGCTTGAAGATGTTTCTTTGTGTTGTGACAGCTCATGATAATGACAACAAATTGACTTCTATCTCTTCTTGGGGGGATCCAGATGCTTTCTGAAGATAGAGTCCCCTGAGGTCCTTGCACAGCTTTAATGAATCAATGCTGTGGGTTGAAGCATGGAAAGATTTCAGATGCAGTGAGAAGCAGCAAAGGTTTTCTTCAAAGTTTCTGATGGGTCCCCAAATCATCCTTGTGATAAAGCATCAGTCTGCACTCTGCTTCTCACACAGCACCTTCGTCCTCCTGCTTTTTGGAAGGATTCTGGGGATCAAAGTAGCCCAAAAGAAATAACTGCATACACTGTTATCCAGCAAGCATCCCTTGTCTTCTGAAAAATGAGTCAGCTGAATATGAGCCAGCAGTGTGCCCAGGTGGCCAGGAAAGCCAAGGGCATCCTGGCTTGTGTCAGCAATAGTGTGGGCAGTAGGGCTGGGGAGGGGATTGTGCCCCTGGGCTGGGCACTGGGGAGGCTGCAGCTGGAGTGCTGGGTCCAGTTCTGGGCTCCTCACCATCAGAAGGACATTGAGGTCCTGGAGCGAGTCCAGAGAAGGGCAACCAGACTGGGGAAGGGGCTGGAGGGTGAATCCTCTGAGGAGCAGCTGAGGGAGCTGGGGGTGTTGAGCCTGGAGCAGAGGAGGCTGAGTGGAGACCTTGTCACCACCTACAACTACCTGAAGGGAGGTTGTAGAGAGGTGGGCGTGCTCTCTTCAGCCAAGTATCAGGAGATGGGACAAGGGGAAATGGCAAGAAGTCAGAGCAGCTTCAAATTAGATGTCAGGAGAATTTTTTGTACTGAAAGAGTTGTGGGGGCCTGGAACAGGCTGCCCAGGGAGGGGGCTGAGTCCCCAGCCCTGGGTGTGTTTAACAAAAGGGTAGCTGAGGTACTTAGGGAGATGGTTTAGCTTAGGATGGGAATGGTTGGACTTGATGATCTTAAAGGTCTTTTCCAACCTTGTGATTCTGTGAATGAGTGCATTGCAAGTGTGTGTGTGTGATGTTTACAGCATGGAGAGGGTGTACCCACCAGATACTTTCCCAAATTAATATTTTCTGGACAAATATTGCAGAATGATACTAAGTGAAACTGCCTCCAAGTGAAAGCTGACCTTTGCAAGTCATTCTGAAGATCACAGGAGAGTGGAAGGTTTTTCTCTCAGCATTTCAGAGCACAATATTCAGATGACTTTTGTGGGGTTTTTTTTCCTCAATGTTGTTTCTCCACAGCATTCATTTCAGAGTTTACCCAAATTTATTTATTTTGTCAAAATAATTGGGTTTATTTTAAGCAAGACCACTTTGAGGGCTAAATGAATTCCTTATTTACTTTCTTGTCTGCAAAAAAAAACACCCCAACCAAACCTCAGAGACAATAACATTTTGTCCTAATCCAAATTTTCTTGGATGCTTTTTTTACCCCTCCCCCCCATTTTTCTTTTGATCCTTCCAAAGAACTGAAAAATAAATAAACTGGTTTTCACAGTGGAAGTCATCCTACAACATCAAGAGCCAAAGGAAAGGGTTTTCCCAGTTTTCATGAATAGGAAAGGTAGGATTATCCCTCCTCTAATGTGACTGGAAGCAGAGAAGAGGCAATAAACTTCTTCCTCCTTTTAATCACACTGATGCTGAGGAATTTTAGCCTCTCTACCCCCACTCCCAGTTAATGCTGTAGAAGATAGGCAGCGATTAGTCTGGTCCTTTTCATCAGCACTAAATTAAAGATAAGGAATCAGCTGTTAAAGGATGAGCTTTTCTCTTGTTTTTCAAGTCCTAAAATACCAGCAAACTGAATTGATCACTGTCAGCTCCAACCCTGGAGGGCACCATACCAGCCAAAAGGTCTTTAAAGCAATCCTGGCTTCTTATTTAATCTTGGGAAAGCACATTCATTATAAAGGATAATTTACTGTTTGGTTGAAAGATTGCTAAGGCCCTAGCTTTGATATTAATGAAACATGCTGAGATCTTGGCTGTGCTTATCATTTCTTTCCTAGTGGAGCTCTTTGCAGATAAGAGCAGGCTGCTCGGTTTTATTTTGATTGGCATGTCATTTCTCTCCTCCAGACACTTGATATGCTGTTGATAAACTCCTCCATGGGCTGACATGGATACAGGAAGGCAGATGCTGCTCTGCAAGCAGAGCTGGGGTGTACCCACCAGCTTTTCACTTCAAATACTTGGCTGCAGCTGGGTTTTAACCCATGGGTGCAGTCGATACAGCCCGATGCAAAGACCCAGGTTAAATTTGGGTGGATGGTCCTTCCTGAACTCTCCTGTGGCTGGGAATGCAGCCTGTGTTGAATGTCCACATCTGAATGGGAACATGGGCCTGTGTGATACATCCTAGGGAGCTGCTTTGGCAGGGGGGCTTGGACCTGATGATCTCTTGAGGTGCCTTCCAACCCCTGTGATTCCCTGGTCCCTCGTGGGCCTGGGAGGTTGTGAATCAAAAGCTGCAGAATGGGGTGGTTGACAAGCTGGAAGGATGCAAGAGGTTGGGAACAGGATTTAACTTCCCTCTTTTTAAAGCAGTGTTGAAAATGAGGTCAATTCCCACAACTTTACAAGAAGCCTGGAGGGTTTCTCAGCCCTTCTAAATACGGGGAAGTTCTGGCTTTGTCCCGTGCAGGCTGAATAAACAGAAGAGAGGAAGATGAGACTGCTGGGCAGGTGGCCCATTCTCCATGGCAGTCTGCCTCCAGCACTGCTATCTCAGCTGCTTCAGAGGCTGGTGGAAAAACCCTATGGGGTGCCCCAATCTTCCTCGTGGTGCTCTTAGCCTCCACGCTCACGTGGGACATGATGTTGGAGCTCTTGGATGATTGGTTGGTACCTCTGTTTGTGAAGAGAGAAGCAAATGACAAGACAGGCTGGGTAGATGGAGGGAGAGCAGTGGATGGCATCTCCCTTGACTCCAGCAAGGCTTTTGATACTGTCTGCCATGGCATCCTGACAGCAAAGCTGAGAGAGCATGGGATGGGTGAGAGGACAGGGAGGTGGGGGGAGAACTGGCTGTGGGACCCAGCTCAGAGGGTGCTGAGCAGTGGAGCAGAGTCTGGCTGGAGGCCTGTGGCTTGTGGTGTCCCCCAAGCTCAGGGCTGGGTCCAGTCCTGTTGAACATCTTCATTGAGCCCTTGGTGATATAACAGTTCCAAGGATATTTGCAGTCCTAAGGACACGAGATTCAAGTGATTTCCCCACCTGCCCATTCTCTTCCTGCTCATTTTCAGAAAACCTATGACTAAGAGAAGGGCAGAAGTCCAAAATAAGGAGTTAAAGGAGGGGGAGAGGCTGGGAAACCTCAACCATTGTACACTGAGCTTGGCAAGCAGGCAACTGGGCAATCAGCATGTGTGCCCTGCCAGCCAATTAGCATGGGCACAGCTCCAAATCCATCAGCAGATGGCCTGCCTCTTGCCCCATGATGACATCCCAGGGAAATGGGGGGACCCTAGGACTCGTGAGATCACCAGGAAAAATCATGGGAAAGGATGTAAATCCTTAGGAAACACAAAGTCCATTTTCCCTCCTAAGAAAGCAAGGAAATAAAATATTCTGCACTTAGAAATATTGCCCCAGACACCTCTCTACAGAGTCTTGATAGTCTCAGTGTTGCTGAAAAGCACACCAAAATTCAGGCACAGAAATGCATCTGAGAGAGCATCTGAGATTACTGGCTGATTGCACAATTTAACTCATTGCACTTAATGAGTTAAAATTACATCTGCACTTGGACTAATGGTCTGTAGGTATTAAATCACAGCCCATCTACTCTGTGGTCACAAATACCTTTCAGGGAAGCCTGAACTGGTAGCTCTGAGCCTCACAATCATGTAGCCACAGTATAATCTAGGTCCTTGGCATCCTACGCTCAAATCTGTGCTGCCACATCAAGGTTATACCCAACCAAACTCCCTTGGGCATCTCCAGGTTGCCCATCAGTCTACAGAGTCCTGAATGCTCAAGTCCTCCTGTGCTCTCCTGCCCCATTCCCATTTCTCCCAGCCCAGAAGGGAAAGCAACTTTCCAAGCATACTGACCCCTCCCAGAGGGTGCTGAGCTGTTACCCAGTGCCTGACCATGGCCTTCTGAGATAAAGCTTGGGAGAAGCTACACCACCTGGACCACTGAGATGCCTACAAGCAGCTTTCTCAAACTGAGTGACAGTCTTGCTGGCTTTTCCACACAGATCCCTCTCCAAAAGGTGGGACAGAGGTATTAGCATCACTTCAGTGACTCCTGTCTATCTTTGTGTCTCTTCCACAGATGGCTTTTGTCTTTCTGAGTGGGATGGTATTGTCTGCTGGCCTGAAGGTGTGCCAGGCAAAGTGGTGGCTATGCCATGTCCCGAATACATCTATGACTTCAATCACAAAGGTAGGTGCTGTCCTCAGGGGTAACATGGGGAGGGGCTGGGAGTCAGAAAATTAGAATTCTTCTTTAGCATCCTTTCTTTATCCCATCCAAGCAGGAGGAAAAAATAGAAATAAAGAAATTAAACTTTTTTCCCCTATTATTTAATGCTGTTTCAACTTAAAACAATGACAAATTTCCCACCCAGCCAGTAAAAGGGGCATTATAAGAACTAATTACAACTGGGTAGCCTTAAACCTGTATTTGTTTGATGCCACAAACTTTGGGTCAAAACAGAAAGCCACTGGATACTCTTCCAATTTATATTCTTCACCAGTTTGTTAATTCTAACCCCTGATCCCTGCCCAGACCCCTATGGTGGGTATCTAAGAACAGAGCTGGTAACCAGAACATGTGAATTCCTATCTCACTTCCCTCAGGCAGCACATTTCTTGGCTTGCTTCTGGTGCCACGAAGTCTGTGCATGTTTTTAGAAGCAACTGAAGTACACTCACTCCTCAGTGTATTTGCAAAGCTAAAGCATTCTCTTTTCTCCAGCAAAACTGTGCACCCAAAGACTGGAAAAATCAGGGAATTGAGACTAAATGTTCCCAGCAGAATGCTGCTGCTGTTTTCAGAGAGGACCTTTAGTGCTAGGGCAAGGGGCAATGGGTTTAAACTGAAAGAAGGGAGATTTTGGTTAGATATAAGGAAGAAATCCTTCCTGAGGAGGGTGGGGAGGCCTTGGCACAAGGAGAGAAGCTGGGGTTGCCCCGGGATCCCTGGCAGGGTTCAAAGTCAGGTTGGATGGGGCTTGGGGCATCCTGGGCTGGTGGGGGGGTGTCCCTGCCCATGGCATGGGGAGATCTGGGTGGGTTTTGATGTTCCTTCCAAAGAAAACTGTTCTGCAATTCTGTGGAAACAAGTAATGGTATTCCAGCACACGCTGGTTGCACATAGTTCATCCTGCCTCTTCTGTAAGGGAGCATGAGCTGAACTAGTTTAACCCCCAGCTGATGACCTCCTGCAGAGAGCCCTGCACATGCACTCACATTCAAGGTCAGGAGGAACAGACAATCCACCCTTTATTTCTCCATAACCCAACATGGCACGGATTCCTCACCTCAGGGATGTCAGCTGGGGTGGAAGTCAGATGAAGACCCTCAGATGCAGAGGTCTCTACAAGCTCTCCTGCTGTAGTCACAGGACAGATAGATCTGTTGACAGGTTTTCATCCCTGTTAACTCTAATGGGACTTTTTACACACAGCCCATGCAATGATTCCCCCACACACCACAGATATCTGAACATGGATGTTTTCACCTGCCACCTGAATCCTGAGACTAGAATCACAGAATGATTAAGGTTAGGAAAGATCTACAAGATCATCTAGTCCAAATGTCCCCCTACCACCTATATCACTGGCTAAAGCATATCCCTAAGTACCTCATCCAGCCTTTCCTTAAACACTGCCCTGGTTCTGGCCAGGCCAGAGTCAACCTCCCCAAGCCCAGGTGAGCTGAGTTAGCCAGGCTGGTTTCCACACCACCTGACACCACTCCCCAATAAAAGGGGCTGGTAGGAGAGGGATGCTCCTGGGTCCTTCCAGGGCAGTCTGAGTGGGGCTAGGGCATTGGGCTGGTCCTTTTGTCATGCAGTGCTCTGTGGTATGTTGGGTTGATGAAATGCTCTGTATTATCACTGGGGACCCTTGAGGGATGGTGACTCCATCACCTCCCTGGGCATAAGACCTTGCCTTCTCTTCTTTCTCCATCCCCCTGAGGAGGGTAGCCATCAAAAAAAAACCTACCTTGAGATGTACTGAATCCATAAATGAAGAGCAGCATAGGGAGAGCTGCAACTCTGAGGATGATTCTGTGCTTTGGGCTTTTCAAAGCTTCTCTCCTTGGTTTGTAGACCCAACATCTTAACCTAAACTAGGTGTAACTTGATATTAGTTGCCAGGTCAGAACGTTGGTAAAGCTCCTAAGGAGATGGAAATCGTGTTCTTGCAGCTCAGCTCCAGAACAGGCAGGAGGCATTGATGGGATTCACCCTTGGAAGAGGTTTCTCCTGTTCTGCCAGGTCTCACCCCATTGACTCTGCCTCTCCTTTCCCTCCTGCAGGCCATGCTTATCGCCGGTGTGACCTGAATGGGAGCTGGGAGCTGGTCCCAGGCAACAACCGCACCTGGGCGAACTACAGTGAATGTGCCAAGTTCCTCACCAACGAGACAAGGGAAAGGGTAGGCAACTGCAGTTGTACATGGAGCATGAAGCCCTGGCCTCACCCAGGGCTAATGTAAGGGGCACTGTCTCATTGGAAAGACTTGATGAGCTCTGGTTTTGTTAGAAATGCAAAAGGGTCCTAAAAAAGGACTTGAGGTAGACACCTTAGTGAAGCAGTAATTTCCTATGTGCTCTTGCAAGAGCGGGTGGCCTAACAAAGCAGGCACACTTTTGGTTGGAGTTTGTGGCATTGTTAGACAATATTCTGCCCACAATCATTAGGTTCTCTCCTGTACCTGTACATATTCATGACCTGTCCTGCTTCGTAGTCAAATGAGTCCCAAGAAGTCCTTGCCATAAACTCCTCCCAGTTGCGCCTGTGCACTGTCTGGTGGTGGTGGTCATCAGGGGGTCTCAGTGATGAAGGCTCCAAGTCTTCCTCAGGTTGAACTTTTCACCTCCTTTTCCTGGCACATGCATAGTTGTGATTGTTCCAGATATGCACAGTCATCCTTGGGATGTTTCCTTCTTATCTATCCCAGGCACAACCTTCCTTGGGATGCTTCCTCCTTATCAGTCCTGGATTTATTTTAACTTATTCAGAGTAGGAAGTTATCTTATACAACACCAAACTCTTGCATATCCCTCTTGCCTGTGCCCTTTGGAATATGAACATGCTGATGTCCTGGCAATTGAGTAGTGGGGCAGAGGCCTAGGGCTGGAGGAAGTTGAAGCTCAATACAGGCTCGTTTGCACCTGTTAATTTTGTATTCTTTTCCTAAATCTGGCAGCCTCAGTGCTGCCAAAGTTACAGACATTGTCCCAGAGAGAGATGGGATCAAGACCCCACAGCTTTGCCTGTTTGCCTCGATATGGTGATTTTGTGCCCAGTATCAGTTGGCCTGTTTGCTGAGCTGCCTTTCCTTAGGTTCCAACCCATGGCTTCAGTCACTTTTTAACTCCTTCCAGGATCATCTTTGTCTTTTAGCAGAGCTGTGTATTTGCATTGAACCCTTTTTAGAGAGAGAGATTTTGCACTAATTCTTTTAACACAACCAACAGCAAAAACTATATTAACAATATCCCATCTTATTTGATGTACTATCCTAAATTCCCTACCAAGGATTTCTGATAAGGCAGTCTTAATTCCTAAGTCAGTAAAAGAATACACAATACAGAATTTCAGTTTGCAAAAGCAACAATTCCACGTTTTCCAGTTTGCAATCTCCTCTTGAAACATGGAAGCCATGCCTGAGCTTCCCCAAACCCACCTATTTCTTCTGATGTGGAATTCTTTGCATTTTAAATTGTCCTGAAAGCCAGAAAGGGTTCCTCCAAATATGAAGAGGTCTTGGACAAGCTTGAGGTGGGCTCAGGGCACTAAGAAGTAGTTAGAGGTTGTTCCGTGCCATTGAGATTCCCTCTTCCCAACAAAGCAATAATTTTGCTACCAGGTTGTTACCAATAATTCCAGTGTTTATGTGCTTGTCTGTGCTAGGGAATGCACAAACACAGAGCTAAAGTATGTGTCAGTTGAACCACTAGCAACACCACTTCTGTAGGTTTTTAACAGAGAACTTCTTGTTTGAGAGGTATAAGTTCAAACTTAAGGAACAGAGGTTTGAGGTGGTCTTGTTCAG
Source organism: Rallus limicola (assembly GCA_022605955.1). Taxonomy (NCBI): domain Eukaryota; kingdom Metazoa; phylum Chordata; class Aves; order Gruiformes; family Rallidae; genus Rallus; species Rallus limicola. The sequence goes on from JAKCOZ010000079.1 coordinate 1,563,475, forward strand.
TGTAGATGGGTGGGGACAAAGCTCTTTGCTAAAGTGAATTAACATGTAAGGACAGAATCACAAGGTTGGAAAAGACCTTCAAGATCATCAAGTCCAACCATTCCCATCCTAAGCTAAACCATCTCCCTAAGTTACCTCATCTCCCCTCTGTTCAACACCCCCAGGGCTGGGGACTCAGCCCCCTCCCTGGGCAGCCTGGGCCACAGCCCCACAGCTCTGCCAGGGAAGAACTTGGCCCTCCCAGCTGAGCTGAGCCTGCCCTGGCCCAGCTTGAGCCCATTGCCCCTCCTGCCAGCTCCTGGCCCCTGGCTGAAGAGACCAGCGCTCACCTCTCTGCACCCTCCTGGCAGAGCAGGGCAGGGGGGAGAAGGGCTCCCCTCAGCCTCCTCTGCTCCAGCCTCAACACCCCCAGCTCCCTCAGCCGCTCCTTGCAAGCTTTGCTGCTCTCCAGCCCCTTCCCCAGCCTGGTTGCCCTTCTCTGGACACGCTCCAGGCCCTCCATGGCCTTCTTGGAGTCAGGGGCCCTCAGCTGCACCCAGCACCCCAGCTGCAGCCTCCCCAGGGACCAGCCCAGGGCCACAATCCCTCCCCAGACCTACTGCCCACACTGTTTCTGACACAAGCCAGGATGCCCTTGTCTTTCTGGGCCTCCTGGGCACACTGCTGGCTCATGTTCAGCCTGCAGTCACCCAGCACCCCCAGGTCCTTCTCTGTCTGACAGACCTTCAACTAGTTCTGGTGCAGTCACTATTTTGAAACAGGGACACCAGTCCAAAGCCTGAAAAGATGTTCATAGCACATGGAAAGGGTTTGGCACACTCCTGGGGTGGGAGTAATTAAGAAAACTTTTTAAAAAGGTGTCTGTCTATCTATGCATCAGCTCTATGGACCTTATTTTTACAGAAATTCAGGTGATTGGTAAACAGTAGCTGTGATAAATTTCCTACCTCTCTGTGTCTGAGCCCAGCTGGGCTTCTGTAGCACTTCTGAATGTCTCCCAAGCTAAGTGCATCACAGAAACCAGTCTGAGCTAACGTGCCAGTTCAGCTGGCAGTGGAGTCACCTGAAAGGATGTGACCTTGTTTTGCAGACGTTTCCACCCCCACATGACTGCTGCCCTATTTCTGGAATTTTGCAAAGAATTTAGCAGAAACCTCTGGTTTCTCAAGGAGGCACTTGGAAGATGTCCTCTTGGGATACAGGGATGGATCACTGGCAGCAAGGGATTCTTTTCAGAAAGCTGAAGATAAAGATCTGACCACAGGCTTCATGGTGGGGAGCAGGCCTGAAGATGATACACAGTCCCTCTGGGAGAACGTTCTTGATTTTAAATCCAACCACAGCATAGTTTGGGGTTTGGTTTTAATTTTTTTTTTTTCACTTTTATAATTCTTTTTCTTCTCAATGGTGAAGCAACATATGAATGAAGCTGTTTAGTGAGGAGAAAAACAGTATCTGAGCATTTGCATGTATTAAATCATGCAGTCAAGGAACAGACAAGGTTGCATAGATGAGGTACAGCTCCAGCTACTTGAGAGCAAAGCATGTTGTCAGTGCTGGAAGACATTGATTTTTAGAACTGGATTGGTGGAACTCATCTTTTCCCAGTCCCTACAGCAGAAAGAACTATTTTACCCCCAGAGATTTCTGGAGTAGGTGTTGGAGTCTTCCCATGCTGTCAGCTAGGACTTTGCCAAGGTGAATCATCAGGGGAAGGCTACAAAGGGAAGGTACATACAGTCACAGGATTGTTTAGGTTGGAAAAAAAACACATTAAAATCATCACATCCAGCCATTAACCCAGCACTGCCAAGTCCACCACTAAACCATGTCCCTCAGCACCACATCTACATGTCTTTTAAATCTCTCCAGGGATGGAGGCTCCCCCACTACCCTGGGCAGCCTGTTCCCATGCTTGATAACCCTTTGGGGGATGACATTTTCCCTGATCTCCAACCTAAACGTCCTCTGGCACAACCTGAGGCCTTTTCTTCTTGTCCTATCACTTGGGAGAAGAGACCCTCCTCCCAGGGAGTTGTAGCAAGCAAACAGGTCTCCTCACAGTCTCCTCCAAGCAGTTTCTTCAGCCACTCCCCATCAGACTCCTGCTCCGCTCCACTGCCCTTCCCTGGACGTGCTCCAGTCCCTCAACATCCTTCTTGTAATGAGGGGCCCAAACCTGACCCCAGCACTTGAGGGGTGACCTCCCCAGCGCCCAGGGCAGGGGATGGTCCCTGTTCTGGTCCTGCTGGCCACACCATTCTTGACACAAGCCAGGATGCTGTTGGCTTTCAAAGCCACCTGGGCACACTGTTGACCCATATTCAGCAGGCTGTTGACCAACATTCATTGGGTTGTCCATTTGTTAACCAGCACAAAGAAGAAATAGAGACATTCCACCCCCTGGGCTGGTAAAGAAAGCTGAAATCAAAGGCTGTTGACCTGATTTTCATGTATCTTTGTGTCCCCTGTGTGAAGAGGTGGTTGGTACACAGACAGGGGGCATGGACTGTGCATCCTAATAGACATTAGATGATGTGTGACGATGCAGAAGACTTCATTTTTGTTCTCAACCTCTACTCTTAACTTGGCAAATTACTGCTTCTCATAGAATGGTCTGGGTTGGGAGGGACCCCAAGGATCATAAAGCTCCAACCCCCTGCTACAGGCAGGGCCACCAACCTCCAGGCCTGGAGCTCCACAAGGTTGCCCAGGGCCCCAGCCAACCTGGCCTTCAACACCCCCAGGGACGGGGCACCCACCCCCTCTCTGGGCAGCCCCTGGCCAGCCCCTCCCCACTCTCAAAGGGTGGTAGATAATCCTCATGATATCTCTCAATTTATGACCTGTTTTTATACAAGATCCCAAGATTATCATCCTCATTATTCTGTACACAAGGCTGAGGCATCTTTTGCCATGAGGTTTCTGTTCTAGCTACTCAGAGACTGATTTAATGATACATAATGGTAAGACAAATTTCCCTATATTCCCTGGTCAGATTAAATTAACAACTTGGCATTTCCTAAGCAATGCCCACCCAGTGCAAAGAACATTCCAGAGAGAAGTTGAAATTCCCCCCAGCTTTGGAATTGATTAACAAATGCTTTTCAACAGCATCTATTACTTGTTATTTCTTAGAGAGGTGGCTGCCTTTCAGCAACAAGTGAAGCAATGCATGTAGAACCACTGCAGGTCTCTTAGACCTTCTGGTGTGAAGAGCACTTTAGAAATCCAAGAGAAAAAGAAACAACCTTTATTAATTTAGTTGTTTTTTTTTTCTCAATTGGGTGATGACTTTCAGAGACCAAGAATGTCATTTGTCTTTCACACCCAAGAGTGATTCTGGTATTAATAAACCTTCCTTTGATATATATATATATATATTTTATTTTTTTTCCTTGAAGTAAATATGTCAAAACATGTCAGAATCAGGGAATCTGGCAATACAGACTAGCCATCTTTAGAGAGAGAGATTGTTTTCTATTATTATTTCCCCCCCCACTCTGGGGAACAGCATCTTTGCGTCACCAGTAACAGCTGCGTTCAACCAAGGTTTTGAAAGGAGATCGTGGGCTGTCTCTGAGTAGGACAGCATCTGAGCAGATGTAACCAGAGGAAATTTTAGGAAACCAGGCACTAGAAAGCATTAGGGAAAAAATGTCTGTCTGTGACTACCTATCTATAGATATAAATCACAGAATCACAGGGGTTGGAAGGGACCTCCAGAGATTATGGGGTCCAACCTCCTGCCAAAGCAGCTCCCCAGCTCATATTGCACAGGGCTGGAATCTCTCCAGAGAAGGAGACTCCACACCCCCCTGGGCAGCCTGGCCCAGGGCTCCCTCACCCTCACTGGGGAAAAGCTCTTCCCCAGGTTGGTGCAGAACTTCCTGGGCTCCAACTTGCAGCCATTGCCCCTTGTCCTGTCCCCACAGACACTGACAAGGGGCTGGCCATTTCCCCCTGCAGCCCATGCTTAAGATATTGATAAACATTAATTAGGTCCCCCCTAAGTCTTCTTCTCTCCAGGCTGAACAGCCCCAGCTCCCTCGGTCTTTCCTCACAGGGGAGATGCTCCAGGCCCTTCAGCATCTCCAGAGCCTCCTCTGGACTCTCTCCAGGAGATCCCTGGCTGGTTGATCCCAGGGAGCCCAGAGCTGGACACAACCCTCCAGCTGGGGCCTGAGCAGGGCAGAGCAGAGTGGGAGATAGATAGATTATATATATATTAATTGGTATCTCTGGAAATAGGCCTACATCTATAGATATACAGACACACATCTAAGTAAGCACCCACATCCATATTCACCAACGCTCATATATATATATATATATACACACACACACATATATATACACACATATATATATATATAATGTCCACATTTGTTTGTTTAGGTAGTTTTCTCATTTTGGCCACTGTGGGATAATTATAAGACTGACCAAAGCAGCAAACAAAGGGCCCCAGAGAAAGTCCGTGTCTCACTCTCCCTTTTCCTGAGCCATATAAATAGGATTATTTCACACAGAGCAGCAAGGAAACCGCTTTCTGAAATGAGCAAAAAAGTGTGTTAAAGCCATCAGAGCCAGGAGAATTAACAGCTCGTAACTGCCCAGTGAGCAATTGCTCTTGGGCTGTTTTCTAAAGGAAAATTAGCGCTGCTGAAGGATGCTGGATTGACAGCCCTAAAGATTGATGCCCTCTCTTTTAGCCAGGAGAGCAGGTAGGCTGCATTTGGCTGTTGAAGTGTGTTTTCCCAAATACAGAGTCACAGAATCACCAGGTTGGAAAAGACCTTTAAGACCATCAAGTCCAACCATTCCCATCCTAAGCAAACCATCTCCCTAAGTACCTCAGCTACCCTTTTTTTTAACACCCCCAGGGGTGGGGACTCAGCCCCCTCCCTGGGTAGCCTGGGCCACAGCCCCACAGCTCTGCCAGGGAAGAACTTGGCCCTCCCAGCTGAGCTGAGCCTGCCCTGGCCCAGCTTGAGCCCATTGCCCCTCCTGCCAGCTCCTGGCCCCTGGCTGAAGAGACCAGCGCCCACCTCTCTACAACCTCCCTTCAGGTCAGTGTAGGCAGTGATAAGGTCTCCCCTCACCCTTCTCTTCTCCAGACTAAACCTCCCCTCATAGGATTTGCCCTCCAGCCCCTTCCCCAGCCTGGTTGCCCTTCTCTGGACTCGCTCCAGGACCTCAATGTCCTTCTGATGGTGAGAAGCCCAGAACTGCACCCAGCACTCCAGCTGCAGCCTCCCCAGTGCCCAGTCCAGATACCTTGCAGACAGCACTAATCTTGCCATGTACAATCATGTCTTGGTTGTAGAAGTTTGTAGAAGACAACTCTTGAGCAAAGGGTAGGAAGGAGTTTTGTGGCAAGGTGTCTTAGCAGTATGGCATGGGATGATAAGAGTTTTCTTTGTGCCTTTGGGGCTATGCCACCCACTGCCTCCCTGAACTCTCTCTGTGTTTTTAAGATAACCCATCACTGGTCCAGCAGAGATTGCAGAAACCCTTTTTCCCTACACTCCTTCCCCAGGAGCCATGCATGGGCACCTCCATCCCAATTTCATCCTGGATCATCAGAAATAAATATCTCCCTGCCTCTGAGCAGATAAGCTGAGAGATCCATGGCTTCCCATCCCAACACCCTGACCAGGCATCCCTGCTTTGTTTATTTTCCATCCAGTGTTTAAAAAGACCCAGTAGGGTGAAGGAAGGGAGGGGAATGGATTGGCTGATGTTCAGCCTTTGAGGAAGGCAGTGTGGTTAAACACCAGCTGTTTGTCTGTCTGTTGTGTGCTTCACATTGCTGAACCACAAGCTGCTAAACGTTGGGAGAGGGTGTGCAGCACTGCTACATAACCATTAGATGATAGACATATATATATATATGTGCCTATATATATATATATATATGCCTATATATATATATGTGCCTATATATATATACACACTCCATGTTTGTTCTGCTCTGACACTCTTCCCTAAGCATCTGTCCCTGGGCACGTAGGAGAGAGGGAGCAGGGCTAAGAGGACCTTTGGTCTGGCCCTGGTTGTCCATTCTCATTGCAGAGCTCTTAAGGTTCTCTTGAAATTAGGAGCTGGGGCAACCTGTCTTCTGGGAGGTCAATCCTCAATCTTTGGATAAAATGTGGCCCAGGTGGGAAGTCCTGATGTGCACCTGGCATTAGTAGGCAGCTTTTTAGGTCATTTCTCTCCAAAAGCCATACTAGCCCTGTGACCATGGACCCTTTCCTTTACATGTAGCCAGAATCTTCAGCATGGTAATTTTTCTGATGACCTTTTCAGACCCTGGCAGGAGTAATGGCATATTGGGCTCAACAAGCAGAAATTGCCTTCATTCCCATCTCCCCCAAAACAACACTAATGCCAAATACAACCCCTTTTTAAAGCAGGCCAAACCTATCCTGCTGTCAAGGATGAACTTAAGGGTAAATGCAACCTACATCTACTGAAATTATGAGGAAGGGGGATATGATCCAGCAGTCTGGGAGGTTAGCTCAGCTTGGAAACCACCAGCCTCACAAGACGAACCATCCCAAGATCTGACCTCAACCCACCAATCCTGTCTTCATCTGCTACTGCTTGTTTATATCATGGTGGTTTTACTGCTTGTAGAGAAATCAGAGAGGCCTTGAGCATCCATCACACACCAAACACAATGGGAAAGGCACAGCATGTCGCAGGGCTGCTTCATCTAAACTCCATTGTTCAGACCAAAAATCGTCTTGTGTGCCTGGCCTTTCTTCTTGGAGCTCTCTGGGGTCCTTGTAAAAGCCAACAACTTTGTGTGGCCACAAACTTGATGACATAAAACGTGTTTATGTGGTGTGTACTGAGTTGCACACATTAAATGCCACCAAAATGTCACATAGCTGTGCCATGAAAGACGGGCAGATGTCTCAAACAGATGGAGGAATGAAAAAATTCACGTAACTGAGATGTGTTCTTCACTCTTGCAAGCAACCATGTCATGCAGTCCTCATTTCTTGCCTGCAGGTTAAGCCTAGAGTGTTCCTGTCAATGCTGTAGCACCTTTTAGCGTGGTGCTGTTGATGATAGTTCATGCTGGGAGTGTCTGATGGTTTAGCAACATAATAATACCTCACATGAAAGCACAAGGGTCCTCACCACACAATACACAGGCTCAGATGTAGTAGCCCGTATTTAACCATTGCTGGCCCACAGTAGATGATCAAGGACAGCTTATGAAAGCTGGCAAGCAAAGAGTGTTCTTGTCCCTGTGTATAGCCTTCCAAGTGGGGCATTCTCAGCATGAGGTTGTAGCAGGGGATTTGGAGAACTTTCTCCTGTTAATGAGAACAGGAGATCAGGAGAACATTTTGCCTGTGGTCTCCTGGACATCCTGTGGCTATGAATGCTGTGGATAAACTGGGCATAGCATGGAAAAGTACTACCTCTGTGGGGTATCCAAAGCACTTATCTGGCTTCTGAGACCATCCTTCCCTTTCTCCTTTTATTTTCTAGACTGTTCTATAGAGCTAAAAAACTCTTCACCCTTCAGCTCAGTCAAGGGACTGAGTTTATTTGCCTACACTTAAACACCTGGCATCACTGGAGATGTATTGCAAGCTATATATTAACATAAGGCTGGCAGTTGTCTACGAGACCCATGCTCTTCTGGAATAGCATCTGGGGTCCACGTGAACACTTACAGGCATCTCACATAACACTTAGTGCTTAGGTGGGGCCAACTGAATCTGAAGATCTCCTTGTTGAGATCATCAGGTCCAAGCCCCTGCCAAAGCAGGGTCCCTAGGACAGGGGCTGGGATCTCTCCAGAGAAGGAGACTCCACACTCCCCTGGGCAGCCTGGCCCAGGGCTCCCTCACCCTCACCTTGGGCAACAAGTTCTTCCCCACATTGGGGCGCAACTCCCTGGGCTCCAACTTGAGCCCAGCACCCCTTGGCCTGTCCCCACAGACACTGAGCAGAGGCTGCCCATGGCCCCCTGGCTCCCACCCTTCAGCTCTGGAGAACCATGGAGCAGATCCCCTCTCAGGCTGCTTCTCTCCAGGCTCAACAGCCCCAGCTCCCTCAGCCTTTCCTCACAGGGGAGATGCTCCAGCCCCTTCAGCATCTCCAGAGCCTCCTCTGGACTCTCTCCAGGAGATCCCTGGCTGGTTGATCCCAGGGAGCCCAGAGCTGGACACAACACTCCAGGTTGTGTTCAACTCCATTCAACATGCTCCAAGACACACATTCAAACATCAAAACTGGGGTGTCCTAGTCTGTGACCTGTCCCCAGTTGCCATCCAGGTGGTGACGATCTGAAGTGTCCATCACCTTTACAGATGAGAGGAGCAGAACTCTGCTGCAAAACATCATGTTCAGCACTCAACAATTTCCCTTAAGCTTTGGAAACCAGTGACTGTTTTGCAAACATCCCTTCTCCCTGCCATTAAGCTTTTTTTTTTTAAAGTCACATCTCTAATTTTTTTAAAAAAAGACAAGAAAAGCAGTGACTGGAGCTGGTGACAGAGACCTTCTGGCATCACTTATCATCCAGCCCAGTAAAATCCTTCCCCTGCTCATTTCATACATGTCATTAGCAACATCTGAATCAGCAGCTTTCAGAAACTGCAGATACTTGATCTGGAAGGCCCTTACATGTGCTTCCATCCTCACACACTGCTCATCCCACCCTTCAGCATCTCCTGCCAAGCCCTCAGAAGACCACTGGATCCATTTCAGCCTCATGACCTAAATGGGGCAAGAGCTTTGCCCTTGTCTCACAATGGGGGGAAGAAAAAGGAGAATCACAGAATCATAGGGGTTGGAAGGGACCTCCAGAGATCATCAGGTCCAACCCCACTGCCAAAGCAGGGGGGGATACAGGACACAATGAATAGGGTCTGCCACCAGTCACCTAGAAAATGCATGTCCCAGTCACCCACATCCCTCCCTGAGACATTGAAAGGAAAGAGAACACATGAAAGGGACACCAAAGCCCTGAAGATTTCTTCCAGATGCTAAAACATCAGTTGTGTTTATGCCCAGAGACAAATGAGGTGTCCTAGGGTGCATGAAACAACTGCATGGGAACTGCAGATACAACGTGGGACCTACAGGAAGCTCATTCCCTCCTGGAAAAAGCAGTTTGAAGACAGTGAGGACACTTGGGTGTCTAAAATGACCTGAGATGTATGGAAGGATGACTGAATTTAGTCCTAAGGATCACCAGACCTCTATCAGATGGATGGGGCTCACTATATAAATGCAAAGACCTCTGTCTGAGCTAGTCACCCTGGACTCCTCTTGTGACAGCCCCATCAATGCAGCTGATGGCTGAGGGCATCATCCTGTGACTAAAATAGATGAACTGCTGCCTAAAGCACCCCTTTCCTACTACTGCTGGGACCTCAGGTGGCCAGCTCTGATGGAGCTGCCCACACCATAGACATCTAAATTAGAGGAGCAAATCTACTAGGGCAAGCTCCACGTACCCATGGTAGAATTTGAGGGAGGAGAAATACTCTTCACACAGACTGTCCTGCTAGCTGGCTGCAACGCAAGGGGGAAAGCACTGACATGGTTTTGGAATGGATGGGGCCTCCATAGAGGTGCTCTGATGTAGCTCTGAGTTCTCTTCCAGAGGGAAGCAGTTTTCCTCTCCTCTGGATTCAGCTGAATGCCATTTATCTCCCCATTGGTGGAAGTGGGCAAGTGAGGAGTCAGGTTAAGCCCCAAGCACAGTCTGAAAACATTAACAGCCAACTTCTCCAGAGGGTCACATACCTGAAAGACATCCAAACCACAGGGAGTGGGGAATGCAAGGACCCTTGTGGGAGGGGGCCACATCCAGCCCATGGATGCTCATGGCAGCTAGGTTTTGTTTACTTTGCTTTTCCCATGCACTCTCTGAGTTCATGCAGAAGCCATCCCCAGCTCTGTTTTGGTTTCCTGCTCTCCTGAAGCCACCAGGCTGCTGTGAAGTTTCTACCCTGAGGTTAAGCTGGTGGAAAAGCTGAGATGCCAAGGGGAGCAGAGAGGAAGTCTCCCACCAAACCAAGAGGGAGAGGGAAAGGGAGATCCTGTTACAGCCTCAGCACATCTCAAATAGTGGAACTTACCTTGTTCGTGGTTCAGTTGGTCTCTGAGTTGTGGCTGGAGGGAGGTAAGGAAGGCAGGATCAGATGGGCTAGGACATTATTGCAGACAGCTAGGACATTGCAGACAGCTAGGGCATTGCAGACAGCTCATTTCACCTGGCTGTTCAAGAGAGATGGCTGTGGTTTGATGAAGCTGCACCATGTGTGACCAAGAGGATGGAAGGGAAGGAAGGGCTTGGAGGCTGTGCCCTGCCTGAGAGCACCACCAGCATGACCAAGAGAGGACACATGATGCATGGCTTGATGGGAAGTCGTTTTGCCAACCCCAAAAGGAGCTCAGCCACATCGTGGGGAGCCTCACCCTACTCAGCACCCTCCAGGAGCAGCCACGACTGGCTCTACCATATGCAGGGAAGGACTCCAGAACATTCTTCTGCAGGTCCTGTTGGCAGGGCAAGGGGAGAAATTGGCTGCTCCACAGGAAGATGGGAGATGCAAGAGGCACAGGAGAGCTGTGACAGGAAGATATGTAAGAAATGGGAAGAAAGGGGTGATCAGATCCAGCCCACACCTTCCCTGTCATTATCTCACCCCAGCAGGGGATGGGATGGAGTGGTCAGAGGGCAACATCCAAGGAGGCCAGCTTTGAAACTGGTGTTCCCTAATCTTGGTACTAGACTGTGAGTTTTACAATACTTGACCAATAATCCCTGCCCCTGGAATCCCAGATAAGGAGGTTTTGTCTTTCTCATTTTCCTGTAGATTTTTTCCAGCTTTTCTTTCTTTTTCACTCCACGTGTCAACAGTGGAAGCAGTGGAGGATTAGAGCAAGAGTCAAATTAAATGACACTGGTTAAAGTATCACAGCTTTTAATCCAAGGTCTTGCCTTGTGGTAAGGCTAGGTTTTGGCAGGGTAGGTTGCCTCTTCCAACTGGCTGGTGGATCAGCAGAGATAATCATTCTATCTTCAGGAGGGATTCATAAGAGACATTAGGTAGAGGACCTCCTGTAGCAGAATGGTCTAGTAAGTAGTGTGCTGTCTTGAGGCTATGGAGGTCCAGTCTGTGTCCATGGCTTGGCCAGGCATGACCCCTGTGGTCTTCTGTGAATTATTTAAACTCCTGTCCATCTCAGCTCCAAAAAGAGAGTTCTCAGACCATGGAGGCGGTTGTTTCAGCTGGCAGATGACTCAATGAAGGACCTTTCCTGATTCAGCATTGTGGTTTCCACCGAGCTGGGACCTCCCTTGTGCTAGGAGAAGAGTGAGACCTGGCATTGCCTTTAGAGCTTTTTATTCTTTTTTCCCCTTCCTGGGTAAAGCCAAGTCTCAACCATTCCTGAGGAACTAGCAAACATAGGGCTTGCCTCTTGGAGAACCTCAACTTTCTGCTCTTGAGGCTTCCCCAAGGACCTGTGCACCCCCTCCAAAAAAAAAATCCCCTCCCTTGAAGGCTCCCCATTGTGACTCTGGGTAAGGTTTGTGGCACCGATGTCTGCGAGCAGGAGCACCACCGTGCATGCACGCATGCATGTGTATGTCTTGGCAGTCCTGCCTCAGTGTCCTTTCAAAAAGAGGCCCTGTGGTTAATCAGAGGAATTAACCACAGCCTCTGAAAATGTCCTGCCAGCCAAGCAGCGGGCCCTTCCCAAGGCCATCGCTGTTACAACGCTGTCGTTGTCCTTTAGGAACGTGGAGCTTCCAGGGGTAAATTTCTGAATGGGGGTTGAGGGATGCTTTTGTTCAGCTGTGCATAGTAGTAGCTCCTCACAGCTGCCAAATGGCCAAGAATCCTCAACTCAGAGTAAGGATTTTAATTCTTATTTATTTAGTTAGTTTAAATTTTTACTATGGAGGCAACGTGCTTTCCAGTTCAAAGAGGATTCCAACTTGGCAAGGGGAAATGTGCACCAAGTTTTGAAGGGAAGGAGCTCTTTTTTTTTTTTTAATCCCCTTAGAGCTCTTGAATCTGCTCACATTGGCTTTTTAGTGCTTGTTGCCTCCCCAGATAAATATATATATATATATATATATATATAAAAAAATACATACATGCACACACAGTAGATTAATATTGGCAAGCTCACCACTCTACCAATGGAAACCACATAGAAACATTCACATATCTGGGGATTCTGATGTAATAGGGCTGAGGTTTTGCATTCCAGGACAGCGTTTCTAGCCTCAAATCCAAAATCAGAGCTGTCATTCAGAACCCAGCGTTACTAATGTTATTGCAACCCAGCGGGTGGGGTGAGGGGGAAGGCAGGAGAGGAGGGAGCCAGGAGAAAGATGCTGAATTGGTTGGTTTCTTTGGGGTTTATTTCTAATTTCAGACAGTGAAAGGCGGTAGGAGCTAGGGTGGTGGCAGGCATTTTTAACCCTTTTCAGGGAGATATTGCATTTTTAACCCTTCTCAGGGAGATATTGCATTTTTAACCCTTTTCAGGCAGATATTCAGTCATTCCTGAGCTAAGAAGAAGAAAACCATCTCAGTATTTAATGGAAAGCTCAGAGTTTCTAAACCCAGAGGGCCAAGAAAACTAAAATCCTACTACAGGATTAATTACTGTGAGCTCTCCTGTGACAGGGCCTTTTCCAATGGGACTTTGGCAAGCTAATATTGTGTCTGGGTTGGATAACCACAGTCATAGGCTGCTTGTGATTTAAAAAAAACAAACCAAAAACAACCCAAAAACATAAATGCAGGTGATTTCTTCTCATATCCCACAGCCAAAGTATATTCTCCCTATGTTTTCTGTGGTGGGTTGACACTCCACCAGCCTGGGCATCAGTTATTCAGCAATGGTATGGCATAGCCTTGTGGCTAAATTTTATAGTTCCAGCAAAAAAAAAGAAAGGAAAAACAACCCAACAAATCCCAGGTCAGTGGGCATTTTGTTCAAGGAAAAGTTCCCCCCCCCCAAAAAAAAAAGTTCTCTGGATTTGGCTGAGGGTTTGTAAAGCGCTTTGGGTTCCTTTGGGAATGAAAATGCTGCAAAAAAAACTACCAGGCATGGGATGAAGCCAACTCCCATCACTAACCCCCTGAAAAAAAAATCCCAGCTTCATCCCCCCACCCACCTACCCACCCACCCCCCAAATCTTTAGGAAGAATGAACGCTGCTTTCCAAGCTGGTTCCTATTTAAAAGAAGAAAAAAAAAAAAAAAGAAAAGAAAAGAAAAGAAAAGAGACTTCAAGTGTGATTTTTCAAGGGTTGAAGGTTTCCCAGACCCAGGGCTGGACACCCCCAGCAGGTATGATAGCCTGAATCTCTGTGCTGCTACCACGGTTGTGTTACCATGCAGTAGGATGCGTTCTAATGTGACGCTATTTTCTCCATCATTTCTACTGCAGGAGGTCTTTGATCGCCTCTATTTGATATATACTGTTGGATACTCCATCTCTCTGGGATCCCTCACAGTTGCTGTCCTTATCCTGGGATACTTCAGGTAGGCGGCTCTGTTTCTACCTAAGCAAGTTGTCACTAGGCTGGAAAAGCCTCGGGCTTCCCTAAAGGATAAAACTTGGGGTGGCGTGAGCATGAGCTGGGGGATGAGCTGCTGGAGAGGAGCTCTGTGGAGAAGGACCTGGGGCTCCTGGTAGGTGACAGGGTGGCCATGAGCCAGCAGTGTGTCCTGGGGCTGAGAGAGACACTGGGATCCTGGGGGCATCAGGAGGAGTGTGGGCAGCAGGTGACAGGAGGGGATCCTCCCCCTCTGCTCTGCCCTGCTCAGGCCCCAGCTGGAGGGTTGTGTCCAGCTCTGGGCTCCCTGGGATCAAGCAGCCAGGGATCTCCTGGAGAGAGTCCAGAGGAGGCTCTGGAGATGCTGAAGGGCCTGGAGCATCTCCCCTGTGAGGAAAGGCTGAGGGAGCTGGGGCTGTTGAGCCTGGAGAGAAGAAGACTAAAGCGGGAACTAATTAATGTTTATAATTACCTTAAGCATGGGCTGCAGGGGGAAATGGGCAGCCCCTTCTCAGTGTCTGTGGGGACAGGACAAGGGGCAATGGCTGCAAGTTGGAGCCCAGGAAGTTCTGCACCAACCTGGGGAAGAACTTTTCCCCAGTGAGGGTGAGGGAGCCCTGGGCCAGGCTGCCCAGGGGGGTGTGGAGTCTCCTTCTCTGGAGAGATTCCAGCCCTGTGCAATATGAGCTGGGGAGCTGCTTTGGCAGGAGGTTGGACCCCATGATCTCTGGAGGTCCCTTCCAACCCCTACAATTCTAAGATGATTCTTCAGCAAGCCTGTGTTTTGGGGTTGTGGTAGTGTCACTTAGGTCAAAGGTCTTGGGGGATGGTGGGTGGGATGACTGAACTTCTCCCCTCCTGTCTGCAATGGAGCTTCCTAGACCCTCCTTATAGCAAACTGGGAAGAGGGGCATCTCCAGGAAGAGGTTTGTCTCTCTTGAAAGACTGACTACCTAGGGTTTTACATCCCTTTTACCCCTTCAGATGACTGGCTTAGATTTGTATGGGTAATTTTTAGGCATCTAAAGCTTCATAAGGAAAATTCCACTCTAAACCCAAATATCCTGAAGGATAGACCAGTGGAAGGGGACCCCAGCCATGAAAAGTGCCTCCAGTCTCCCCATGCTACTGCTGTACATAGGGATCCAAAACTGACCACTCACTTTCCTAACTCTGATAGTCTGCCCTCCTTCTCCAACACCCATGACAAGGGATGGAGGCCCATAACTATTAATTTGAACCCACATCATCCATCCCTCAGACCTGGCTGGCGCTGTAGACACAAGGAGAGTGAAGGGATGGGAGTCCTTGCTCACACCTAGAAGTTGGCCCTTTGGGAAACCATAACTGGTGAGCTGTAGGTGGAGCAGGGTGCTGAGCCCTGCTCTCTTGAGCCCCAGATTTGACTCCCTTTGGTGGCTGTCAGTGATTTGTATTATAATAGCACTTTAAACTGTTGTTGGTACTATCACAGTGTCCTCCAAAGGAGAAAAAAAAAAAACCCCACCAGCTTTTGGGTGTTTTGTTTCCATTATTGGAGCAGGGGATTTAGGAGGGTATAAATCCATTCATAACTTCATGCATGGCTAGCCAACAGGACTATAGAGGACACAAGGGGACCCCAAAAGGTCTGAAAGTTCCTTCTTCTCCCCAAAGATCACTGTTTCTAAACCACACCTCATAGATATGGGTCGAACCCATCTGCTTCTTACCATCCAGCATTTTCCCCCCCCTCAAAAGGATCTTAAAGCGCTTTACAATCAGCATCTCTGGGGCCATTGCTGGGGTGGAGCCCAGAAACTGCCCAACATGACCAAGCAAAGGGTAGTGACTCTACAGGTGAACAGAAAACAGCCCAGCAGGCTGTAGTTACTACTCCAGCTGCTACTACCTTTGGAGTGGACACAAAGCTTAGCAGTTTGCAAGAACCTCTGCCAAGTTTTCAGTGGCCACAAGTTCTGCAGCCTTTGTAGTCCCATTTCCTCAGCACAAATTGCCAACAGATGTGAAGCCTTTAGATGCAGGGTTTGACTCTGAGAAGGTGCTGGTGAGAGGAGCTGGGGCTCTTCAGGCACAGAGGTGACCCTGAGTCTGTCCAACTAGTCCAACCCTTCTTTGTCTTCTCCTCCAGGCGTTTGCACTGCACTAGAAACTACATCCACATGCACCTGTTTGTCTCCTTCATGCTGAGAGCCATGAGCATCTTTGTGAAGGACGCGGTCTTGTACTCTGGGTCAGCTTTGGAGGAGATGGAAAGGATCTCAGAGGAAGACTTGAAATCCATTACTGAAGCACCTCCTGCAGATAAGTCACAGTTTGTGAGTATCACTGGTGCAGCCAGCCCCTCCAGGGTTCATGCCTTTGTTCTTTCTGTTCAACTCCTCACCTCTTTAAGTGGGATTTGCTACCCTCCTGAGGGACACCACCTCCCCTGCTTTCTCCACCCTCCATAGCTTCTCCCCATCCCTTCTCATTCCTTCTCAACCCACTGGCCCAGAGAGACTGCCCAGCCCCAGAGCTAAGTAAGAGCATTAAAGTCAGTGTTAAGGTTTTGGCTCCCATCTTCCACTGCTATTTTCAGCAGTCCCCTGATGCCCCCTAAAGTGTATGGCTCTGGTAAGTCCTCTGATTATCCCAACACAAGGCACATCAGTGCTTGCATTGCACAGGACTTCTCCCACCACGATGTGCAATTGGCCCATTTGCCACTTGGAGCCACTTTCTGTATGACCCATGGAGGTGTCACTGTGCTGTACCATCTGTGCCATCAGCCTCACACCCCACACCGAGCAAAGCTACAGTTCGACATGTCTTGGGAGGCTCTCAGCCTTTACTTGCTTGGAGGAGACTGGCTGGAGAGCTGTCAGGCAGAGAAGGACCTGGGGGTGTTGGGTGACTGCAGGCTGAACATGAGCCAGCAGTGTGCCTGGGCAGCTAGGAAAGCCCAGGGCATCCTGGCTTGTGTCAGACATAGTGTGGCCAGTAGGTCTGGGGAGGGGATTGTGCCCCTGGGCTGGGCACTGGTGAGGCTGCAGCTGGAGTGCTGGGTCCAGTTCTTGGCTCCTCACCATCAGAAGGCCATGGAGGGCCTGGAGCGTGTCCAGAGAAGGGCAACCAGGCTGGGGAAGGGGCTGGAGAGCAGCAAAGCTTGCGAGGAGCGGCTGAGGGAGCTGGGGGTGTTGAGGCCGGAGCAGAGGAGGCTGAGGGGAGCCCTTCTCACCACCTACAACTACCTGAAGGGAGCTTGTGGAGAGGTGGCCACGAGCCAGCAGTGTGTCCCAGGGGCTGAGAAGGCTGATGGGATCCTGGGGGCATCAAAAGGAGCGTGGGGAGCAGGTGACAGGAGGGGATCCCCCCCCTCTGCTCTGCCCTGCTCAGGCCCAGACACACCAGGTTGGAAAAGACCTTTAAGATCATCAAGTCCAACCATCCCTGTCCTGTGCTGCCCCAGATCCCTGAGCACCTCATCTCCCCTCTGTTCAACACCCCCAGGGCTGGGGACTCAGCCCCCTCCCCGGGCAGCCTGGGCCACAGCCCCACAGCTCTGCCAGGGAAGAACTTTGCCCTCCCAGCTGAGCTGAGCCTGCCCTGGCCCAGCTTGAGCCCATTGTCACTTGCCCCATCTCCTGTCCCCTGGCTGAAGAGACCAGTGGGGCTGTGGCACAGGCTGCCCAGGGAGGGGGCTGAGTCCCAAGCCCTGGGGGTGTTTTAAAATAGAAAAATCATTATTACACCTGGATTGGGATTCTTTAATTAATCTTCTCTTTTAACTTCTTTTTTTTCTATAAAAAGAAAATGGGTGTGAATATGTCTATAACTTATATCTATAAATATATATGTATATAATGTCTATTAATTTTGATTAGGATTGGCTTAAGAGCTGGGCCAGAATAAAGAATTCTCTTTTAATTTACAAGCTATATATATATTGGCATATTGGGCAAGTTATATTCCTCTCAAAGTAAAGGGCAACCTGGAGATGTGCTGCTGCTGTGGGACGTGGTTGGTAGCAGAAGCTTCCTGTGAAACTGGGCTATCCAGAGTGCTAGCAATTCCACATTGACCAGGGATGGCATTGTGTGTCCCCATCATACCAATTAACCCTCTGAGACATCCTTACTTTGCAGCTTTTCTCTACTAGAGCTAAGAAGTGTTGGAACAGAAGGGCAGGAGAGCGTCACAGACAGGGTTTTCCTCTCAGGAAATCAAAGGATTTCAGGACACTATGGACTGAGAGTTCAGCTAATACCTTCATTTAACACTGGAGTGTCCTGGAAGTCTCTACCAGGTCTCCCACCTTTCAGATTAGCTCTGTTCAGGAAACACCTTGGCATTGTGGATGAAATCCTTCAGCTCCTCTTTACTCTTGGAGAGCTGGTGGCCAAAGCCTATGGCAGCCATGTAGGGGGACTTCACACTCATTGATGAAAGACAGAGAGCCCTGGAGGACTCCACCTTGGACATCCATGACAGGATAGGGTGGCTGTCCCTCAGCATGCTGCTTGTACCCCTCCACAAACTGAGGAGGGAGTCACACTTCCACATGATGCGACTTGTACCAGGTCACCCAGACCAAGGTGGCCTGGCCACAGCCCTTTGTCCTCTATCCTGGGAAAGAGTTCACAGGGAAAAGATGAAACAGAGATGTCCTAGAAAGCATGTGAGCCCCTCACCACCAGGGTTGGGGGAGAGTAGGGTCAGCTCATCAGCATGTCTCCACATCTCTCCTACATTGCCCAATCCACTTGCTATTGGAGACACAATGTCAGGCTGGGAGGAACCTTTCTTCTCAATTGTTCTTCTCTTCTGTGTCCTTGAACTGATCTTTTCCCCCTTGCAAAAGCTTTTCCCACTGCAGCAGAATTTTCTGGTACCTTTTTCCACACCCCCCCCCCCCCCCTCTTTCTCCACCTCTTTTCCCAGCTCCTCTTGGCAAATCACAGAGGAAGAATTTCACACCATGTTCTGCACATAATAACCCTGTCTTTCTGTGGTCACTGCAGGTGGGCTGTAAAGTAGCAGTTACCTTCTTCCTCTACTTCCTGGCAACCAATTACTACTGGATTCTGGTGGAAGGGCTCTATCTCCACAGCCTCATCTTCATGGCATTTTTCTCAGAGAAGAAATATCTTTGGGGATTCACATTATTTGGCTGGGGTAAGTCGTGGCTGCTCCTTATGGCTCACCTATCAGACACCTGTTGGAGGTAGTCTTTGAAATGGAGACTCTTGCAAGGACAGGTTAGGTCCCTTGTGAAGCCTTTATCATCTCTAAAGGGTGATATTTACTTTGTGAAACTCTTAGAAGCTCTGAAAGGTTCAGCCCAGACATGGAGAGACAACACATCTTTCCATCCATCCAGGGCAGGAGATGTGTGTATGTGGCAGATGATTTTAGTGCACCCTCTGAGTTATCCCCATCTCTGCCAAGTGCCTCCTGGGCTAGAGGGATGGAAAGTTGCATGAGGCTGTGAGCATCTGCTCCTCATGGCAGAACTAAACTCCAATTTCCTACCTCAGATCTCAGTTGCTTAAAAAAGCTCCTGAGGTTTCATGAGTGCTGGGGAACCAGCAGAAACCTGAAATTTGTGGGGAAGCCTTTTTCATTTTTATTTTTTTTCCCCCACTTTTCTTCTTCTAACTTGGGCCTCTTTTCCTGGAGTAAGGAGAAAGGGGCAGGATGTGGGTGCAGAGAGGGTGCTCATTAGTGGAAGGCGTTGTGGGTACACACGTTTCAGATGAGAATGTGCTTTCTGTTCCCTTCTGGCATTAGCTTGGGCTTGTGAGAGGAGTTTATGAGGTGCTGGTAAGCTGGGGACAATGAAAAGCTGCTCACAGTTGACTGAAGTGAGTGGACTGTAAGGTAGAACAGGAAATGTATTAGATGATCCTCAAGGACATAACTAAGAATAATGGAGTGTAGGGCTACAAAGGGGCTTAGAGCAGGAAAAACCTGTGCAGAGGTGCCTATGGTTACCTCTAAACTGCAGGGCCCAGGTCCACTTCCCAGTTTCCATGTTCAAGGTGCACCTGGCCACATCCTGACTGCATTTTAAGAGGGGATTCATGTGTGCCCTGCACCATCCCTGTTCCAGCACATGAAAACCAGTGCCTCTAGCAGTGGGGCTCAGAGCCAGCCAGATAGTGCAGACCTGAGTTTATGGTGTGGGGTTTTATTTGCTTTGTGAGAGCAAGGGATTCACCAGCCCAGGACTCTCTCCACCTTTCCTCCTTCCCCACTGGGATGCTGAGGGAGAAGGGATCCACAAGCTCCTTGGTAGTGCATAGGTCAGATACTGCTGGTGCTGACACATGATAAAGGATTAGGGGAATCAACTTTTGAAATGGGTAGATAATGGCAGGACAAGGGGAAATGGATTAAAACTAAAGGAAGGAAGGTGTAAATTAGATATTAGGGGGGAGTTTTTTAGATGTTGAGAGGGCTGGAGCAGCTCCCCTGCGGAGAGAGGCTGAGGGAGCTGGGCTGGGTCAGGCTGGAGAAGAGAAGGCTGCTTCTGGGGGGGACCTCATTGCAGCCTGCCCGTCCCTGAAGGGACCCGAGGAACAGGAGGGGAATCAGCTCTTGGGAAGGGCAGAGCCTGGCAGGACAAGGGGGCTGGAGTGAAGCTGGAGGAGGGAAGGGGGAGAGGAGAGCTTGGGGGGAAGTTCTGTGCAGAGAGAGTGGGGAGGGGCTGGCAGGGGCTGCCCAGAGAGGGGGTGGGTGCCCCGTCCCTGGGGGTGTTGAAGGCCAGGTTGGCTGGGGCCCTGGGCAACCTTGTGGAGCTCCAGGCCTGGAGGTTGGTGGCCCTGCCTGTGGCAGGGGGTTGGAGCTCTGGGACCCTTGGGCTCCCTCCCAACCCAGCCCAGGCTGGGATTCTATGATAAAGATGGGAGATGCAAATATGAGTCCCAATGAAGGCATCCACCTCTTAGGCAAACTCTAGTCCCAGCCAGCTGGTAATCTGGGGGGGGAAATAAATATATAGAGATATTTTGGGGACAAGGCATTTCTTCCCTCAGCTGCTGTGGTGACTTTAGCTATAATCTCTTCCTTAAAACTAATGAAAAACAACAACAACAAAAAAAAAGACCCCCAAACCCACCCTCTTCCAAACACCTTCAAGCTGCATATACTTTGCTTCTCAGAGCTTTAACAGAAGGGACTGAAAGAAGCAATTCCCCAGAGCAAATCCTGGAAGAGAAGGAAGCAGTTTGAAAAAGAATGCCCTCTGTTAAACAAGAAAACCCAACCTGATGCTGCTCATAGTGCAGCCAAAGGAAAACAGTCTAAACAGGCATGGGTTCCTCTCATTAATTCTTCCAACCACTGCCAGAGTCTAATCATTTTATCAGAGCAACCACAAAGCTGAAGTCACACCTGTCACAACACCCATCATCCCTGTGCTTCCAAAAAGGGTTTGAGGCTGCTCTGTTTAAATTCCTCTGGAATGAGAACATAGGAGCCCTCCAGTTGCATTTTGGTTTTTTTGGCTTTTGCTTTGATTAGCATGATAATGTACACACAAGGCACCCACACAGATGTATTGCATATTGATAGCTTCTGGGCACTGGAAAGGACAAGCTAATCCAAGAGCCACTGGAAAAACTCCAGTTCCCTGCAGTGGGCACTGGATCTTGCCCATACCACAGCACTGAATGACAGGGAATCAGTGATAAATAATTAGGACATTCCACATAGGTACAGAAAAGAGAAAGTTTGCCCCAAAAACTGAGATTTTTTTAATTTCTTTTTTTTTTCCTTCCCCTTGCTTGTGTAACAATAAACAGCAGTGGATTTCTCCAGCCTGGAAATTTCCAAGGAAAAAATCTCACCCTCCAACATCTTCTTTCCAGACTACTGAGGAAACCAGAGCTTGGAGTGACTCTTTGATGTCAGACCCAAAGACTTCTGTGGAGCCTTTTTTTTTTTTTAAATTATTTTTTTCAATCCACATCCTCACTGGCACAAGGGGAGAGAGCAGCTCCCTGAAAGTCCTCAGCACCCCCTTTTTTTTTTCCTTATTTCTTCTTCTTTTGCAGGGGGAGAAGCTGATGACAGAAAGGAACTTTTTTTTTCTCCTTGCCAGCACCCAACCAAACTAAATAAATAATGAGATTATGGGCAACAATAAATTCCCCAGCAGACTTCAAGTTCCCTGCAGCTGTTTTATGAAGGAAGTCTAAGAAGCATGACCAATAGCTAGAAAACCCAAGCTGGTTCCACTGGCGTTTTTCCTTCACACCATGTTAATTCCCCTCACCCCAGCTGGACTGCACTGACTCTCAGCTAGGGTGCAGATGAGGATTTCAGGGAAACCTGGCAAAAAGGCATATGGACTGATGTGTTAGAGGGGCACAGGTCTAAGCACTCACCTTGTGGAGCCTTGAGTGTTTATGTCCACAGAAACCATCCTAGGATTCATACCTAACAGGGCAATAAGAGGGTCTTATTAACCCCATTTAATATTTGGGAAAGTGTGACCTAGAAGAACTGGAAGAAACCCACTCATTGTTCCTCAGAGATGCTTTCAAACAGCAGGGAACTGAGACCAGGTTTCTCCAGACCTACATAAGGTCTTTATTCATAAACCTTCTTCTCCCTTCTTCTCCCCTTTGCCACCACCTCTTGCACCTTTGCCCCATGCCTGAAAGCCACCTCTCCCAACTGCTAGGGGACCACGTAGGACAAGGGAAGGGACAGAGGGGAGTAAGGAGGTTGGGGTGGCCACCAGACATTGCCCAGCTTGAGAGTTAAGACTTTTTCCAGCTGATGGGGAGATACCTGACTTTATAGCACCTGCATTGTACACACTGTGTGTATGGACTGGAAATGCACAGCGCATACAATGTGGATTCTGTAGAAGTCACTCACAGCATCACTGCCCTGGTGGGGTTCAGGCCACCCACGTGGAGTACATACAGGCCAGGGTGGGAGGAGGACATCCATGAGTCCATCTGCACCTGCATCCCTCTGTGCTCACAGCCATCCAGGAGATTGCAGGCTGGTTTGGAGGCTCGCTTTCCTTTCCTTGGTGGGTTGGCCAGATGCCACGTGGACCTGCTGAGCTGGGTCCAGAGGAGGACTGGGAAGGTGATCAGAGGGCTGGAGCGCCTCTCCTCTGAGGACAGGCTGAGAGAGTTGGGGTTGTTCAGCCTGGAGAAGAGGAGAAGGAGAAGGAGAAGGAGAAGGAGAAGGAGAAGGAGAAGGAGAAGGAGAAGGAGAAGGAGAAGGAGAAGGAGAAGGAGAAGGAGAAGGAGAAGGAGAAGGAGGAGAAGGAGAAGGAGGAGAGAAGGAGAAGGAGAAGGAGAAGGAGAAGGAGAAGGAGAAGGAGAAGGAGAAGGAGAAGGAGAAGGGGAGAGGAGGAGAGGAGGAGAGGAGAGGAGAGGAGGAGAGGAGGAGAGGAGGAGAGGGCTGTGGGGAGACCTTAGAGGAGCCTTCCTTCAGAAAAGATGTGGGGGGACTCTTCATCAGGGGGTGCAGTCATAGGATGAAGGGTAATGGTTTTAAACTGAAAGAGAGGAGATTAGATATTAGGAAGAAATATTTCCCAGGACCTGGGGGGAAGCCATGACACAGGGTGTCCAGAGAAGCTGGGGTTGCCCCTGGATCCCTGGCAGTGTTCAAGGCCAGGTTGGATGGCAATTTGGGCACCCTGATGGGTGTCCCTGTCCATGGCAGGGGGGTTGAACCAGAGGATCTTTAAGGTCCCTTCAAACCAAACCAGTCTGGGATTCTGTGCTGCATCTAATCTCTTGTGGCTTCCCTGCTCACAGAGCTGCATCCTTTTGTATATCTTGCTGTCTGGAGGTACATTTAGATGTCTATCTTTGAAGACATCAGTCCTGATTTTCTAGTTAGCTTCTTTCTTGTCTATGGCTCTGTGAGTGCTCAGGAGGGATTCTCAGTCCTGGGACATCACAGACCAGGACTTTCAAGTGGAGAGACTAGAAAAAGTCACCCCTTAGAAATAAAAGAGATGCTGGAGGCAAAGCTAAGCCTTCTGGCTGCCCAGGCAGTAAGCTTCTAGCTTACCAGATTGGGAGGAAAATCATGACCTCTAGAAATTACCTGATGGCCCAAACACTCCATGTTACTTTGCTGTAGAGAGAATGTGAAAGCAGGGCAGGGGAAAGGGAGGAGGAGGATCCACACCACTTTTTGTAAATTTAAGAGCATTTACAACTGTTCACATTGGAAAGTAGAATCACAGAATCACAGAATCACAGGGGTTGGAAGGGACCTCCAGAGATCATGGGGTCCAACCCCCTGCCAAAGCAGCTCCCCAGCTCATATTGCACAGGGCTGGAATCTCTCCAGAGAAGGAGACTCCACACCCCCCTGGGCAGCCTGGCCCAGGGCTCCCTCACCCTCACTGGGGAAAAGTTCTTCCCCAGGTTAGTGCAGAACTTCCTGGGCTCCAACTTGCAGCCATTGCCCCTTGTCCTGTCCCCACAGACACTGAAGGGGCTGGCCAATTCCCCTGCAGCCCATGCTTAAGATATTGATAAACATTAATTAGGTCCCCCCTTAGTCTTCTTCTCTCCAGGCTGAACAGCCCCAGCTCCCTCAGCCTTTCCTCACAGGGGAGATGCTCCAGGCCCTTCAGCATCTCCAGAGCCTCCTCTGGACTCTCTCCAGGAGATCCCTGGCTGGTTGATCCCAGGGAGCCCAGAGCTGGACACAACCCTCCAGCTGGGGCCTGAGCAGGGCAGAGCAGAGGGGGAGGATCCCCTCCTGTCACCTGCTGCCCACACTCCTCCTGATGCCCCCAGGATCCCAGTGTCTCTCTCAGCACCAGGACACACTGCTGGCTCATGGCCACCCTGTCCCCCACCAGCACCCCCAGGTCCTTCTCCACAGAGCTCCTCTCCAGCAGCTCCCCCCAGCCTGGCCTGATCCCAGCAGTTCTTCCTTCCCAGGGGCCAGACTCTCCCCTTGCTCTTGTTGAGCCTCCTCTGGTGTCTCCCAGCCCAGCTCTCCAGCCTGGCCAGGTCTCTCTGGGTGGCAGCTCATTGTTCCTGTGTGTCAATCACTCTCCTTTGTCAAGATTGGGCTGAAATTGGTATTTCAGGACAAATAGTAGTAGTAGTAATAATAACAACAACAATAACATTTGGGTCTAGTGACTGATGAAAAGGTCTTGATAGGAACATATCTGAGCTGCTCTGCATTCGTTTACCATAGAGCAGTGACCCTACCACAAGCAGCAGCTGGGAACTGAGGCACACAGCTGTAAAGGCTGGTGACATCTCACCCTGCTTATGCATCTAAAAGGCAGATGTGTCCTCAGAACTTGATACTCAAGGTCTCTTTAGAAGAAGAGGAGGGAAATAAGCACGTTCAGGGGAGCTGCTGTTCTGCTCTGCATTAGGACTTTGACGCTAGGGTGGGATGGATCATGCTCTGGACTCTGCTGGCTGTACTGGTTAACAGTGTCCAATGATCCAGAGCTGGGAGGAGTGGCTGACACACAGGACACTTGCTGAGGGTGGATGCTGTCCCTTCATCAAGGTCTCAATCAAGATATTAAACAGGAAGATAAATACCCCAAACCAAAGCTGTGCAAGAGATGCAGAGAGACAAAGGTAGCAACACAACCAGTGCCAGGAATTCAAAGGTCAAGGATCCTTTCCCTAAGCCTGCCTGAATGGGGTGAGGCAGCAGTACACAGGGCACAATAAATCCATACAGAGGGAATGTTTTTTTAGGTATAATTATTTTCTCCTGTATCTTTTAATGTTGCTAGGAAGCTTGAAGACAGCACAGGATTACCATGAATGGGAACAGTGGGTTTTTTTCTGAAGTACAGGACAGGCTAGGGAGGAACAAGTACATGTCCAAAGGCATCTAGAACCTCTGAAAAAAATCCCTCTCTATCAAGCTTAGACCTTCACAATAGTGGGTGAACATCCAGCATCTCACAGGCACCTGAACCTCCCAACATGGCCAGTCTCTTGGCTGATATAAACTGGAATATCATCACATTTTATGCATTTAAGGCTTTGATACCTCAGCCAGGAGTTCAGAGCAAGCACATATCTTTTCATAGACAGGTGATTAACAGAGAGGAGGAACTAGGTGGTGCTTGGTACAATAAATCATCACCTTCCACAAGCCCTCAGCTTCAACACCCTCACAGGTTCCTGGTGCAATAGGTTAAGTATTTTCTTTCCAGCCATCACAGGGGATTGTAGAGCAGGGGGTTATTCCTTATAAATGTATCTTTGTAGGCAGTGCTGAGCAAGCTTCTGTGTTTAATTATTCATGCTTTCTTATATTGCCATGGCATTCCAAGGGCCCAGCCAAGATAACAGCCCTGTGTCTATGTGTGTGTGTGTGTGTGTGTGTGTATGAAACAAGCATCCCTGCTCCACACACCCCAGCTCAGGAAAGCATCCGTGGTCAGGAAAGCCTTTAAGCACTCTAATGAGACTTAAGTGCATGCTGAAAGTTAAGCATGTGCTTAGGCATGCTGAGCCCCAGTGAGCTTAGACTGTGAACAGCATCTTTACAGTCGTGGCCTTTATTTATTTTTTACTTTTCTTTAATTATTTAATTTTTTTTTTAAAATTTATTTTAGTTTGTTTTTTTTTTTTAAACCTGAAAGGGGTTATTCTTCTGGAATTTGTGGAGGCTACTGTGGATTTGATCCTGCCTTTTAAGGGAAGCCAGTAGGGGACTCAGTTGTACAAATAAAGTAGAACTGGACCCTAAAAGTAAAAATAAATAGAAGGTTGCATTTTGATATTGGGGATTCTTTCACTTTTTTTTAAATTTATTTATTTTAAGATGATGCCCAGTGTAACTGGGCTGAAATCAGAACGCTTCATTTGGGAGCAAACCTTTGGCCTAGGGTATTTTGCAAATGTTCCCCTAAATTCAAGCATTTCTCTGCTTCCTGCAGCAAATCTCTCATATTTTCTAACCCATCCAACCCTTTGCTTGGAGGTATGGTCTGTGCCTGACTCCAGACCCACCTTTTCCTCATGTCAGGGAACAAATGTCTTGGGAAAGGTGTGGTGTAGGAAACCCTTCTGTGCTTCAAGCTCAATCAGTTGTCTAGAGAAGGGATCAGCAATCCAGGCTCAAGGGAAAAATCCCAAAGGGAAAAAGGAACCAAGACACAGGCTGTGTCTCTAGAAAGTCATGCTAGAGGACAGGCATGGGAACTGGATGATATAGCTTGCCAAATCCATGACCCATCTCCAGCCCAGACCTGAGCATCTCCCAGGATGTACTTTAAGCTTGGACCACTCCTGGCCAGCAGCTTGGGAAAGCAACCTGCTCTGCTTGGAAACCCAGGAGGGTTCAGTAGGGTGGGCATGTCCATACCATGGCACATCTTCCAGAGAATACTCCCTGCCACTGCTTTACCATTTGGCCTACAGAAGAGATGTGAGACCAAGACCAAGCTTTCCTAGTCTAAATTATGCTTCAGTGTTTTAAAACTGCTTCTTCCACCTTCCCATAAGCCCCACTCTGCCTGGGCTTATGGTAAGGAAGCCCACCAGTCCCTCTACTCACCCAGTTTGACCTGTGTTCTTCTCTTGCAGGACTCCCTGCTGTATTTGTTACAGCGTGGGCCAGCGTGAGAGCCATTCTAGCTGACACAGAGTAAGTTTCACTGGATTTTCCTTTCCTCCTTTTTTATGTGTGATGCTTTTATGGGGCTTTGGGCACTGGTGACTTTGTGGGTGAATCCCAAAGAGAAAAAGGAACCAAAAAAATAACAAACCAAGCCCAGAAGTTACTTCTGCTCTGGAGTTAGCAAACTTTGGGAAGGGTAGGGGTGGCAAGGGAGGGGAAGGTGGGTGCAACTTTCCTAGCATTCCTTTGGTTCTACAGAAGTTGATAAATATGGACACCTGCAGCAGTTATCCCTAGGACACAAGAGGACTGCTCAGAACTAGGCAGGAACAGGACCAGGATCTTTAAAATCCTGATCAAATGGGGATAAAATTGGGAGATAACAGGTTCAGCATAGTCCAAGGAGGTTATTCAGAGCTGATGAGGTGGTGGAAGTGTAAGTCCTCACTGCAGGAGGTGTGGATGCCAGCAAGGCATTAGGTTTGAAAAGCATTTGCACAATTTTGTGGAAGATAAATTCATAGGAATCATAAAAATCATAGAATCATAGAATGGGTTGGGTTGGAAGGGACCTTTAAAGATCATCTAGTTCCAACTCCACTGCCATGGGCAGGGAGACCCTTGCCTAGACCAGGTTGCCCAAATTCCTTCAACAGGATTAAATACTCAGTAATGTTGTGGCTCAGGAGGCCATCCAGAACTGTAGATTGTTGGAAGAATATTCTAGAAAAAAATATAACTAGTTGGTTGCCTGTTCCAGGTTAAATATCAGTTTCTGTCTACTGTCAGAAATGCCATGTTGGATCAGCTGTTGCTTTGGTGCTACACATGCAACCTCATGGCCTCAAGTCCTTATAGAATGATGAATGAAGGGCCCATAGCATCACTGAGTGAGAGAAGGCATTAGGTTGGAAGGGACCTTCACATGCCATCTACTCCAACCCCCCTTCAGTGAGCAGGGACATCTTCACTAGAGCAGGGTGCTCAGAGCCCCATCCACCCTGAGCTTGAATATCTCCAGTGATGGGGCCTCCCCCACCTCTCTGGGCAACCTGGGCCAGGGTCTCACCACCCTCACAGTAAAGAACTTCTTCCTAAAGTCTAATCTAATCTTCAAGCTCCAAAACAATGACATTTCCCCCCAGTAAGGCAGGGGCTTGGTCATGCAACAGGTTTCACCTACCCCCAACCTACCAGCAATAGTGTGAGGGTCCCTGGGCAACCTTTCAGATGGTTTTGCCTGGGAAGACACTGCCCTCCAAATGGGATTTCAGCTTCCAGGCTTGGGAGGAAGGAGGAGCACAGCTACTGGAGTGTGACACATCTCCATTGGCATGGACTCCACAGAACCCTTCAGTCAGCACCGGTGGTTTCTCTGCTCCAGCTTCTCGCTTTCCTTGACTAATTGCCTGGGCAGAATTTGGCCCATGAAATGAAAACTGCAGCTGTCATGTAAGGGCTGTCTGGTGTAGATAAAGAAAAGCCTGTGGCACTTCTCTCTCCGTGGTTGGAGAGGATTCAGACAGAGTAATTAACACAGAGTGACCTTATTCAATGGCTGCTGGGAATGCCTGGGAGGAAATAAGTGTTCAGCCCCTTCTTGGCAGACAGAGGGCTGTAGCCCAACATGTAACACCACCAACAGTGTGCCCTTCCAGCCCTCACCTGGATAAAGGGCTGAAGATGAAAAGAAGCTAAAGACATTTGTATGGCATGGCTGGGTCTTGCTGCAAGGGCACAGCTGGAAGAAGCACAGGAACTGAATGTGAGACCACAGATTTGTTCCCATCACCTGGTCTCCAGACAGCACCTGTCCCCATGCAGAGTCGTGCAGGTTTATTCTCAGGGGTGATACTACATCTGAGGAGCTGCTGAAGGAGCTGGGGGTGTTGAGGCTGGAGCAGAGGAGGCTGAGGGGAGCCCTTCTCCCCCCTGCCCTGCCCTGCCCTGCCCTGCCAGGAGGGTGCAGAGAGGTGGGCGCTGGTCTCTTCAGCCAGGGGCCAGGAGCTGGCAGGAGGGGCAATGGGCTCAAGCTGGGCCAGGGCAGGCTCAGCTCAGCTGGGAGGGCCAAGTTCTTCCCTGGCAGAGCTGTGGGGCTGTGGCACAGGCTGCCCAGGGAGGGGGCTGAGTCCCCAGCCCTGGGGGTGTTGAACAGAGGGGAGCTGAGGTGCTCAGGGATCTGGGGCAGCACAGGACAGGGACAGTTGGACTTGAAGGAAGGCCAATGGTATCCTGGGTTCCATCAGCAGAGGAGTGGCAGCAGGGACAAGGAGGTGATTGTCCCTCTCTGCTGTGCCCTCGTGAGGCACCAGCTGGAGTCCTGTGCCCAGATCTGGAGGCCCCAACACAAGGAAGATATGGAACTCTTGGAGAGGGGTCAGAGGAGGCCACAAGGATGCTGAGAGGGCTGGAACACCTTCCCTACAAGGAGAGGCTGAGGGAGCTGGGCTGGCTCAGGCTGGAGAAGAGAAGGCTGCTTCTGGGGGGGACCTCATTGCAGCCTGCCCGTCCCTGAAGGGACCCGAGGAACAGGAGGGGAATCAGCTCTTGGGAAGGGCAGAGCCTGGCAGGACAAGGGGGCTGGAGTGAAGCTGGAGGAGGGAAGGGGGAGAGGAGACATTGGGGGGAAGTTCTGTGCAGAGAGAGTGGGGAGGGGCTGGCAGGGGCTGCCCAGAGAGGGAGTGGGTGCCCCATCCCTGGGGGTGTTGAAGGCCAGGTTGGCTGGGGCCCTGGGCAACCTTGTGGAGCTCCAGGCCTGGAGGTTGGTGGCCCTGCCTGTGGCAGGGGGTTGGAGCTCTGGGATCCTTGGGGTCCCTCCCAACCCATGGCATTCTGTGATCTTAAAGGTCTTTTCCAACCTTGTAATTCTGTGATTGTGACACACCATCTCAGCCTCTGTCTTGGTTTCCTGAAAGCTGGATTACTCTTTGCATAGTTTTGGGTTTTTTTTTCTGGTAAGGAGATGAAGTAGAAAAGGGGGAGTTACTGTCCAGAAGAAACTTACCTTGATGCCTGTGGAAAAAGCTGTCCTGCCACCTGGAGAGCATGGCTTTAAACATGTTTAATAGTGGTTTCAGTTGTGAACAGTTTAACAACAGAAAATCCATTTCAAATCTGTATGGACTGAAGGCAGGGTTAGATTTAGAGCCTTCCACCACACCAGGCTTTGGAGGAACCCATCCTTCCAGGGTGGATTTATCCAGTGAGACACTTGAGTCTGTTGCTCTTTGTAATTAGTGATTTCCTGATGGGTTATCAATCTCTTCTCAGGTGTTGGGACTTGAGTGCTGGCAATTTAAAATGGATTATTCAGGTGCCCATCCTGGCAGCTATTGTGGTGAGTACTGGCTGGTTGCAAGGGGTGGGAGGCAGTGCCTTTGGTGTGTGCAGGCTCAGTGTGAAGAGCTGAGCAGGCTGCCCTAGTCTAAGCACCTTATTAACCCACTTCCTGCCTTAATAGTGTCGTGTCTCTGTACATCCACTTTAAGGGCTTTCTGTTTGACCTGGCAGTAAATTTGATAGCTGAATATGGCAGAGGGCCTTATGAACAGCTTCAAGTCTTGCTTAGGAGAGAAAAATGGCATGGGGTAAGACCCTAAAATCATTAAACAAACATTGAAACCAATATTTCCAATCCATGAGAGATCAGGGGTCGTAACGTGTTCTCACCAGGTGTTCTCACCAGGTGTTCTCACCAAGTGTCTCTAGTGGGTTCCTTAGCTGAACTGAGCCTTTTTCCTGGCTTTGCTTCAGTACCATCAGGTTGTATCAGAACAGTCTTTCTGAACTGATAAAAGCTTGGGATATCTCAAAGGTAGGGATGAAAGTTAAACCATCCCACCTTAATCACTGATGGAAGATCACTTTAGCCCCTACCCACTAGCCAAAGGGGACAGAAAGGATGTAAGTGACATTATCCAGGCACAGGACTGAGTCTTCATTCCAAGATGTGACTACCTGCACAAGGGGAATTTGGTGGGCAGTTATGAGTTTACTTGAGCAGGGTCCTAATTACCTAGAGAACCTGCTTCCACAGTTTTCATTAATTACCCTCTTTCCTCTGTCTTTTTCTGTGGTTCCCCATTACTCCCATCTTCTGAGGGTTAGGTGAGCGTACACAATAGGGCATTTCCACTCCCACACATGCTAGTTCCCCATAACATTCATCCAAGAGTAGCTGAGTGGAGCCAGTGAGCATCTCTCTATGTCCTTCAGAGGGTTTTGCATCAAGCTCTCTACACTTCCTTCTGATTCACAAACCAGGAGGCTTTGGAAGGTGATTGGTGGGGGTGAGAAGAAAATTAGACCATCTGCATATAAACAGGAGGAGGTCATACATGCAATAGGTGAGCTGCTTTGGACTTGGGGGGCTTTTTTCTTCATCAGAATTTCCTTTCAGTGGAACTTGGCCTCCTGGCTCTGGCAATTAGTTCTGCACCTTGGAAGAAACAAATCACCAAGCCCACATCGTGGTCGTTGGAAGCAAAATGGTAGGACAGAGAAGAAAGTTCAGATAGTTCAACTAGATGAATGCCAGCAACCCCATTGCATTTAATTTAAAGCCCAATTAGCAGAGGAGAAAGAGCTCAATTGAGGCTCATCCTTGTAAAAATAATGTTTCTCCATGAGGCTCTGCTGTGCTTGTACCCTGGCTATTTGCAAATGCAGCTATTTATCATGCAAAAATATTCTGTGGGTTGTTTCTGTTTCATTTCTGTGGGTTCATATTGTTCCCTTGGCTGCCTTTTCAATTCCCACACTGACTGGTCATAGGTTGCTGGACTAAGCTGTGCGTTTTCTGGATGTGCTTGCAGAGAATTCAGAGGCTGAGGGGTTTAAAATCCCTCCACACTCTTGCTGTTCACTTTGATGCCATTCAGTTGCCTGCTTTTCTTTTTAAGACCTAGCACATGCTCCAGGAAGTCAGAGGAGTTACCCTCCTGAGCGTGATGAGGTTGGACATCTTCAATTTAACCAACAAATGCAGGACAAGGTTCTGCTTTTGACTCTTTGAAGCTAGAAAAACTCCTGTGAGAAACAAAGCCTCCTGGGTTTTCTTTTTCCCTTCCCTTTCAGACTGGTTTCCAGTGCAAATCAATTACATGCCCCTAGGATATGTGCTTCTCTGCCTGTCAGCCTATCCATCCATCCATCCCTCCCTTATAACTTTCGTGCCAGTCAGTAAATTCCAACCAAATGTAACTAAAGGGAATGGGGTTGCATGGATGTTAAAAATTCCCACAAACCTAATGAAAACAGCCAAATAGATACAGGAGAGAAGTTCTACTAATGCCCCTTCAAGGAAAACGACGTCCTACAACCTGACCTCCTTTTTTTTAACACAGAGGAGAGCTGTTCAAAATGAGCTTGCACCTCGTTAAAGGAGAAGGAATCCAACCACAGAAGACAAAGCCATAGCAAACCAGGCCCTGCTCCTTCAGTGGCTCAGGGAACTACTTGTTTTAACAGTGAGGATAATTAACCGTTGGAACGACTTAGCAATGGTTGTGGTAGGATCTCCGTCATGGAAACACTGAAGCTCAGATCTGCTCTAGTTCAAACAGAAATGAATACAAGGAGGTCTTATGGAGTGCATTCTGCAGGAGATCAAGCTAGAGGTTCGCCATGGTCCCTTCTGGAGTAAAACTGTGGGCCTGTGTGTGGCATGGTAACTTTTCTCCTTGAAATCATAGAATGGTTGGGGTTGGAAGAGACCCCAAGGATCCCAGAGCTCCAACCCCCTGCCACAGGCAGGGCCACCAACCTCCAGGCCTGGAGCTACACAAGGTTGCCCAGGGCCCCAGCCAACCTGGCCTTCAACACCCCCAGGGACGGGGCACCCACCCCCTCTCTGGGCAGCCCCTGCCAGCCCCTCCCCACTCTCTCTGCACAGAACTTCCCCCCAAGGTCTCCTCTCCCCCTTCCCTCCTCCAGCTTCACTCCAGCCCCCTTGTCCTGCCAGGCTCTGCCCTTCCCAAGAGCTGATTCCCCTCCTGTTCCTCGGGTCCCTTCAGGGACGGGCAGGCTGCAATGAGGTCCCCCCCAGAAGCAGCCTTCTCTTCTCCAGCCTGACCCAGCCCAGCTCCCTCAGCCTCTCTCCGCAGGGGAGCTGCTCCAGCCCTCTCAGCATCTCCGGGGCTCCTCTGAGCCCTCTCCAACAGCCCCACATCTTCCTTGTGTTGGGGCTCCAGCTCTGCACACAGGACTCCAGCTGGGATGCTATACTGGCATCTGAGAAGTCAAATGACTTCTGCAAGCCTCCAGAGAAACCCATGGGCATCAGTGTGGATTTGCCCAGTGTAGACAGTTACACAATGGTTTCACTTGTGGTCTTGCTGTAGTCTCAAGAATGGGTTTATCTGGAGGATCAGCAGGTATAATCCCCACCCTAGTGAAATAAATGTGGTTTTTTTTCCAAAAAGCCAGCAATACCTTGAATATCTCCCCATTTTCCTCCTCTGTTAAGTGGCAGCGTTGCCATGAGGTGCTGCCATTACCTTTTTCTGGGTGGGTCACCATGAGCACATTTCTGCAGGAGTAGATTACCTTGGTTGAACAGATGGCCACAAGATAGGTTCATAGATGTGGCTCCATGGATAGGAAGTAGATATTACTTCCTTACTGTCCTTATCTCATCCATACTAAACACACCTCCAGAGGGAAAGTTATCAGTATATATACAACAGAAGTTTTATGGTTATTTTGCCCTTCTGCATTCCTGATCTGTCATCCCTAGTTAGGTGGGCTCTGTGTCTTTGTCATAGTGCTGTTTTCTCCTCCTCCTCCTTCTTCTTCTTCTTCCCTTTTGCACATGGAAATATGGAAAGGCTTCCTAGCAATGCTTCTCAGAGCCTGAGGAGATCTTAATCTTGAGTGGGCTGCAAAAGACAAGCACAAGGTCATTTCACTCTGCTCCCTGCACCCAAGACTAGCTTTGTGAGGTTTATGAAAATGCCCCATATCACTGTATGGAGTTTTAAAGAGAGATGATGTGAAAGATATTGAGAGTTGTCAGTAGTTCATACCTCAAGATGCCTGGTAAGCACTGCCTTATGTATTGATGTCATCTGGCTAGCTCCCGTGTAGGTGATTCCATGTGAGATGTCCACTCCCTGTCAGAGAAAGCCATTTCCTTCTCACTCTCAACCATTCAGTTTAAACACAGCTAACCAGATCCCCCAAAACCCCTAGGTCTTTCCTGTGGAGCTCACCTCTTCCACAGGACAAAGCTCTCCCAGGAGGAGCTTCATCCACAGCATCGTCAGGTCGCTGTGTTCCACAGCCCCTCAGCTCCTCTTGACTAAACAACACACTCACTGGCTGGATCTCTCTCTTATTTCTTAACATTTATCTTTCCTTTCTTGTTTTGTTTCTTTCCCCACCTCTTCCAGGTAAATTTTATTCTTTTTATCAACATTATCAGAGTCCTAGCAACCAAGCTACGGGAGACGAATGCAGGGAGGTGTGACTCAAGACAACAGTACAGGTGAGTCACATGCCCTCTCCACTTCTTGGGAGATGCCAAAGATTCTGTTTCACCTCCTTGTGACTAGTTCATACCCTAGACACCTAAAATAAAGTGAGAAAAGCAGTGTCTTCCATGCCTGTTTAAGCAGAATCCCACCGAATCCAACCTGAGTGGGACCTGCCTCATAAGTTAAAGGGAGGAATTCAGGCTCTTCAGACAGTTTGGAAGTGACTGAGCTGGCCTTGAACCAAGAGCACGAAAAGGGAAGCACGGTTCATGCTGCTGAAACCCCTAAACCTTGTGCCAACTTATTTATTTCCCTTTATTTCCCTCCTGTGCTCTGTAAAACTTGGTCTATTTGTTCACTCTGCCCTTCAGCGGGTGTTTCAGCACTTTTGCTGAAATGCAAACAAGATTCCTGACTCTTTGCTGGAAATCTGGCCTTTCCTTGTTTGTTTCCCTTTGTTCTGCCAGCTCTTCTCTCTTGATAATTTAGGATATTTGTAGCATGGTGAAAACTGGGCAGAAAAAAAGCAGACTGCTGAAGCACCTTCAGCTGCTTGAGAGCTCCTGAGGCTTCTCATAATCTCCTGAGCTGGACTGACCATCATGACACATGCAGAGCAGGGAGGGCAGAATGATTTGGGCAGCAAACCATGAGCTCATTGCTACCATCTCACTCTCCAAACACAAGACGTTTCATTTGAAGCAGGAATGAAATTTGGCAGGAAAACACCTCTCCATTTTGCTTTGCTTCCCTGTCAGGGCTCTGATTTATCTATTTGTTTATTCCTCACTGGCTGGAGCTTGCTATTAATTATGGTTTGGATGGGGCCTTCTCCTTTTAATGTGTTAAATTCCCTCAGTGGTTTCCAGTTGCTGGACAGAGGAGGTACCAGCTCTTTCTGGTAGTGATGTCTGCCCTTATCCATAATTGCCTGCACTTGGTCACTTGCTGTAACACTTGGCAGAAGGTTTAATCCTGCAATTAGCATCACTTCCAGGCAAGGCTGGTTCCCTCAGGAGCAAAGTCAGCCAAGTACTTGGGGTTGTATTGTATCTCCCCCCAGCCCCCTACATTGGTGTTATGCTGACATGGAGCTTCTTGAAATAGGAGCTTTCCAGTTGATCCTGAAGTCCAAAGCACCTCCTAAGAGTCTTCATCTCCTGCTCACCCCATAGTGCACAGTCCTCTTCCCCTCAATGTCTAGAACAATTCTGCTCCTAGATGCACTTCCCTCTCCCCCAGCCCTGCAGGTTGCAGAGAAGGCACTAACCCAGGGAAGACCTTTGTGTCTTGCCTCAATAATCAGGCAGAACCACAGGATGGTTGAGGTTGGAAGGAACCTCTTGGAGGTCACGTAGTCCAACCCTCCCTCCTCAAAGCAGTGTCAGCAACACCAGGTTGCACAGGACCACGTCCAGTCAATGTAAGCCAAGCCTAGCCAAGGGGAGAGGTGAGCAAGAAAAACTACATACAGACTGTCTCCAAGGTGGACAAGCCTGACTGGGACACTCATTCCACCCACTAATTTCCTCTGGGTCTTTCTCTTTTCCTTCTTGCTGCAGGAAGCTGCTGAAATCTACCCTCGTCCTTATGCCTCTGTTTGGCGTTCACTATATTGTTTTCATGGCTATGCCATACACAGATGTGTCAGGGATTCTTTGGCAAGTTCAAATGCACTATGAAATGCTGTTCAACTCTTTCCAGGTATTGCAACTGTTAAACTGGGGGTGGGGGTGGTGGTGGGGAGGGGGGAAACTGTGAGGATTTCAGCAGTGACAGGAGGGAAATGAGAGCGCAAGGTGTTGTCTTTGGAAGCAGGGCTGTTTTTACAATACAGATTTCCCTCACAAGGTGATTGGACAGTACTTTTAGCATCCAGTATGCTTTATATTTACAAAACATAATGAATAAAGGCACAGTGTGTCCAAAAAATGAAATGTTCCTGTTGAAAGATAACTTGCCCCACAAAATAAAGCTCTTTAGATCCAGGCTAGACATGAGCTGGTAGAGATCCACAGAGACTTGTTGTTTCATGTTAGCTTCCAATTTGCTTATCCCAAGTTGTCTTTCAGTTCTGTGAATGGATTCCTCAGTTCTAGGTCTGGGTGAAAGGCAGGTTCAGCTACAGGACTGGTCCTCTGTAAGACACAGCAGAGAGAATATGCAGCTGTCTACAAGAGAGCAGTGTTTGATAGCCACTGCACAGCCCTCACTGAGAGATTAACTGCTGCTGCCTATCATCTTGGCTGAGCAGTGTAGATGACAAAAGATGGATGGTGGGTCTGGCAGGATGACGAGTTTATAGAAGCTAAGGGAGGTGAGGACCGAGTTCACATTCCTGTGTTCCCAATTCCTGCTGGATACAGATGGGATAAAACAGTGGGAGACCTCACCAAGACCTGGGTAAAGGGCTGAAAAACAAATTCCTTCACTGATCCCACTCAGCCAATGCTGGCCCTCACATGGGCTGCCCTACTTCCACTCAGAGCTGGAAAAGTCCCATCAGAAACATCTTTCACCCTTCCATCCAGCAACATAACCAGCTACAGGTAAAACACAGGGAATCTTTATCCAGTATGTACATAAGCACCTCTGTTGAGGGACACCCCACCACCTTCCCAGCCACCCATCACCATTGCAGAACCTTTGAAAAAGATGTGGAGGTGAAAACAGGCCTGTTTGTTAGTTAAACCATGAGCCAGGGAGCTTATACAGTCTGTTTTGTCAGTAGTCTGCAGGGAAATAGCTGTGTTCATGTCTCTCATGCTACTGAACAATGCAAGGTTCCTTATGCCCACTGTATACAGCATATTATGAATGTCATTGATGTCAGAGGAACACAGGGGACACCATTCATGTGTCGTTTCTTCTTCCTTCTAGGGATTTTTTGTTGCCATCATATACTGTTTTTGCAATGGAGAGGTAAGTCACCAGCTTCTCATTCCCCTCTTTTGTTGGGTTAGTTCCACACACAGATCATAGAATGGTTTCAGTTGGAGAAAGACCTTCAAGGTCATTGAGTCCAACCATCTATCCAGCCCTACCAGGTCCAACACTAGACCATGTCACCACGTACAACACCTACTAATGGTAAGATAAATGAGACAGCATAGGGTGGGATAGGATAGGCTATTTTCCATTGTAAAGAACTTACAAGGTTCATCTAGTCCAACTGCCTGAGGTGGATGCACATCAGCGTATCCCCACTTATTCCTGAGACACAACCCTATTTTGAACTCAGTCTAAGATTTGTAAGTCCATATAGAAAGCTCATACCCTTGGTTTTGGTCATGTAAGGCATCCAGGGCATGATGCCACCAAAGAAAGAGCTACTGGAAATAGCTAACAGAGGAAAAAAAAAAAGGGGGAAAGGTGGGGTTTTTCTTTTCCTAGTAGAAAAATTCCCATGGCAGAATTCCAGATCTGTGGATTGATAAAGTAGCTGCCTAACCAGCAAGCTCTTTTGATTGCCCAGACCTTTTTTTATTTCCAGAGTTAAATGCTTTAATATCTTTTTTTTTTACCATTAATTCCCTCTAAGTAACCAGATGGTCAGTGGATGCACACCAGGATAGAGCAGAGGTAAATTCTTGGCCCACCATAAGGCTAGTGTGGCCTCAGGAAAACACAGCTACAGACATGCTGCTTAGATACCTCAGCACACAACCAAGATGAAATCCATACCAAAAGGGGGATTGATCTCATCCTTGCTTTAGCCTTCTAAAAGTGGGACACTCAGTCTAAAGTAGTCAGCTGACTCCTTTCTGGAGGAAATGACTAGAAACTCAGGCACCTCCAAAGGTTCATCCCACTTCTATTCAATGTCTCATCCCACTTGATGCTCATGGTACATGGAGAAGACTCACTCCTGAGTGCTGCTCACGATACCTTAATCCTGGGACAGAGTTAACCCATGTTTTCAGTCAGATCTTAAGGCTTCCCAGTGTCCAAAACTTCATTTGGAAAGGGCAGATTCAATGTGAATTTACTGCTCATCCCAATTTCACTCCCAGAGAGCTCGTCACCCATTCTGTCTGTGGATACTACCTCCTTCTGGTACTCTCTGTCCCTCTCTCCTCCCACTGATGGTTTTTCTCTCCCCTTATCTCTCAGGTCCAAGCAGAAATAAAGAAGTCATGGAGCAGGTGGACATTAGCACTTGACTTTAAAAGGAAAGCACGAAGTGGGAGCACAACCTACAGTTATGGACCAATGGTTTCCCACACCAGCATCACAAATGTAGCCACAAGAGGGGCACTTGCCCTCCATCTCAACACAAGACTTATACCAGGGACCCTCAACGGACACCGAAATTTGCCAGGTTATGTAAAAAATGGCTCAATTTCTGAAAACTCCATGCCTTCTTCTGGACCAGAGCAGTACAACAAAGAGGAGGAGTATCTGAACGGCTCTGGGCTTTACGATGGAGACAAACCCACAGTCCTTGTTGAAGAAGAAAGAGAGACAGTTATGTAAAGAGAGGGGAAGGGAGGGGAAAAGAAAAAGAAGCAAAAGGATGAAAAAGGTTCCTGGAGAGCATTTAAGTGGGCAGAAGGCTATCAGGCCACTCATGGGATGCCAAGGGTTTCCATACAGTTTCTCTGTTCCAGGGAATGAGAGGTTAAGTTACATGGGGGGGGGAAAAAAAAAGAAGTGAGTCCCAAATGTGGCCAGTGGTGGATCAGACTCATGGACTCAGTGGTCTAAGTCTCCCTGGTGTTAATGGAGGCAGGGCTATCCAGACCTGCAGGCCTTGCTACCTGCTGAGCAACAGAGGTACTGCGAGTTGGTGAGGGAAGGGTTGCAGAGCAACACATGGCCCTTGGACCTCTTGGAGAGCATGGGCATCCAAGGAGGACAGGAGTCTCACCCAGTAAAGCAAGAATCTTGTGAGGAGTGTACAGTACCATCTTCTTGCGGGGGTACAAGCCACCCTGGGCATCAGCTTCTTCAGCTTGGTTTGCTCTTTCCCTGTAAAGTCTTCCTGGTAACACACACACCCCCCACATTGATCAAGACCCCTTGGGGTGGGGGGTTCACAGCTGCCTGTTCTTGCAGACAAAGGCTCTAACGACAGCTGGGTACAACCAGCAGCATGTTCTTTCCTTGGACAACCCCACCCTCCTTGGCAAAATGCTCTGCTTGGGGTGGGCAGGGTTCCCTGGTCCATAATTCCCAGCTCACGGTTGCTGGATGCAGGTAGGAAACTCTTATTCTCCTTTCCCTGACCTGAGTTCCAGCAAGCAAGCCAGAAACCTGTGCAATTTTAGGATGGGAAATGCAGCTATCAGAATGTGCAATGTTTTTTTCTGTTCTTCCAGAGGCAGCAGTGCAGAGGGGCCTACCAAGTGTGCTGAGGCAAGGCAGGAGATTTGCAGATCTTGGGTATGTGTGCCTGTGTGTGCTTGTGTGTGACTAAAACCAGGCCAGAGCCTAGCAAGCTCAGCCCTCCCTTTTTTTGTGGGTGCACAGGTTCAATCATTTTTTTTAAACTTTCAGATTGTTTTTCATTCTTCTCTCTGAATTTCCTGCCTTTCACTCATCCAAACCTTCATGAGGAGAAAGACAGAGGGAAGGTTTAGATCTGATCTTAGGGGGAAGACTCTTTGCAGAGAGAGAGTGGGGAGGGGCTGGCAGGGGCTGCCCAGAGAGGGGGTGGGTGCCCCGTCCCTGGGGGTGTTGAAGGCCAGGTTGGCTGGGGCCCTGGGCAACCTTGTGGAGCTCCAGGCCTGGAGGTTGGTGGCCCTGCCTGTGGCAGGGGGTTGGAGCTCTGGGACCCTTGGGCTCCCTCCCAACCCAGCCCAGGCTGGGATTCTATGACTCCACACACCAGTAACCCAGAATTGATGGGAATAGAAAAAGCCCTTCCTGATATTTTGGGGTCTTGGAGGGTGTCCCCCAGCCCTGGAAAGTTTTCTAAATGAAAAGCTGGTGTCTTTGGAATCTCTCCAGCTGCTTCTTCCAACCTTGTGGAGCTCCAGGCCTGGAGGTTGGTGGCCCTGCCTGTGGCAGGGGGTTGGAGCTCTGGGACCCTTGGGCTCCCTCCCAACCCAGCCCAGTCTGGGATTCTATGATCAACAGTCTGCCTGTATCACCCAGAAGCACAAACTGCTGGATACAACCAGACTCACCTACCTTCATGAGATCCAAAGGCAAAATTTGCTGGATAAAAACACAGGGCTTGTCTGTGGATGACCTCTCTCTGAACATCTTCTGAACTTCCCTATGCTTTGTGCTTTGGTCACACACATGCCTATGCACACTGGGTCAGACACTTAGCTGGTATAAACAAGACATAACTTCAACCAAAGTGATTGAGTTTCCTTAGAGATGCTCAGATAAGGGAAGTCATTGCATTGCCTCCAATGGGAGGAGCACCAGGAAATGCCTCCTTCCTGCCAGAAGAGAGAGACCAGGCAGGTTTTGTCACTGCACAGAGTTTCCCTTGCTGGTGGTTTTTGCAAGGTGTGCCAAAAAGGTCGTTTCCTGCCATACCTCCTGTCTTCAGCAGTGAGGAAGATGTTTACCATCCTTGTTGGCCAACGCTGCGCTGGGCTGGGGTCTTTTCACACCCAGCTGAGCATCCAGCAAAGGGGCTCTGCCAGTTTCCAAGCATGATTCAGAATTGTCCAGAAGTGAGAGGTTAAGAACAGTGACCAAACTTCATATTACAGCACAAGCTTCCTCCAGAGGAAGGACTCTGGCTGAACCAGCCTGGGCTCTCTCTTCAGCCCCTGTTATCACTATTCCCTTGCTGCAGTCCAAGAGTCAGCTCCTCATGGTGCTTTTCTTCTTTATTATTTCTTTTTTTTCTTTCCTTCTTGGCAAATTTCTAGTGCTCAAAGCATTTTGACCTCACCTGACTGTTACTCAAATGGAATAGGAAAGGGGTACTGGGAAAGTTTGAAAGAAGTCCTTTAGGATGCAGGTGGGGCCAACAGGATAATCCACTCTATCCTGATCCTTTAGATACAGCTGCTGGGTCACACCAACAAGCACTTCTGAGATGCAGTCACTGCAATCAGCTGCTCTTCTGAGGCAAATGAAGGACTAACTTCCCCAAAACTCTGAGGGAAGTCAGGAAGAGCAGTTGGGATATTACTCTGCTTCCCACATCTTCTTTAAACAACCTCTCAGAACAGGACCTGATTGGAAAGCCCAGGGAAGTCAAGGGAAGAACCTCCTTCCCCTCGACATCTCTGAGCTTTGGATTCAAACCTGGTAGAGGGTGTGGTGGCTTAGAGGTGGTCCTCTATCAAGCACTGAGGCCCCTCTCCATCAGTTACAGATAACACATGAGAAGGTCTTTAAAATCCAGTATTTATTTGTGTTGTTCTTTTTTGTTGTTGTTGTTAATTTTATTTTGCATAATTAGAATAATTCAAAACTCACCAGAACCTTTTACCACCAAATGGCAGCTATTGAAATGTCAGGTTTCCAAAGAATTATACTTTTATCATGCTCTCTTCTTGTTGTTGTTGTTGTTGTTCACCTAACATTACTGACAATGGTATTACAGAGAAGATAAGTTATCTTGCAAGAGAAGTCAGCTCTAGTTAAAAGTCTGGCATGGAGAGATAATGAGCCCTGCAGAGATCTGGGTCAGCCCAGCTACACTCACTGCTCTCCTTTTCCCTCAGAGATGCTGATATGGCTTCTGGAGGCAACCAAAGAGGGCAGAAGTTATTAACAGTCAGATGTCAGAGTGTGTGCAGCTGCATTATGTAGCATCCCACGTGGCTGAACTGCCAGTGAGAGAGAAGAAGGCTGAATATTCTGGCTCTGGCTTTCCACCCTTCCAGAAGTTCACAGAATCACAAGGTTGGAAAAGACCTTTAGAGATCATCGAGTCCAACCAACCCCATCCTAAGCTAAACCATCCCCCAAAGTTCATAGCCCTAGTTCATTGTGCTTAAATCATGCCAAGTAGATGCAACGACCCCTCCTGCTTTTTTCTTCCTCAAACAAGTTCTCTTCTATCATTTCACAGCTGGAACAAAGCAAAGAGAAACCCAAAACAACCC
This sequence comes from Rallus limicola, assembly GCA_022605955.1. Classification (NCBI taxonomy): domain Eukaryota; kingdom Metazoa; phylum Chordata; class Aves; order Gruiformes; family Rallidae; genus Rallus; species Rallus limicola. Next base: position 1,606,124 of record JAKCOZ010000079.1, read on the forward strand.
AAAACAAACCCCACCAGTGACTCACTATTTGCTTGTGTTGGTTACTGGGGACTCAAGATGAATAACATGTTTGACAGCCACTTAGCAAAGTCAAAGGGATTAGCAAAGGCCATGAAATTATTTCTAAACACAAGGCCCCTCAGAAAACACAGCCCTGGCTGAAACACAGTTGTCACTGGGTTATTTAGAATAAATGTCTAAAACCTCTTGTTAAACATACATAAAAATGACATGGACAAGGGATTTAGAGGGGGGGGGTAAAAAAATCTCTTCTTAATCCTTTCAATTACAAATCATACTTAGGAGATTTTTATTTTTTATTATTTTTATTTTTTTCCCCCTGGGTCTTCATGTGCATGAACAAAATTCATGCCAAAAAAAATGGGGAAATGCTGATATCAAGGCAGGGGAAACACTCAGCCTGTAAGTATGTTTGTCAAAGGCTGTTCCCACCTTCCCTGGGCTGATCACAAACTCTCCAGTGAGTGTATAGGCTGGGATGGATTAGCTAGAGATCCAAGGACATCCTCCACTGATTGTTGGGAGGAAGAGATGGGACCTGTGATGTCCAGAAGCCACAGTTGGTGGCTGTGATTTGCCTTGGAAGGGCAAGCACAGTGGTCATGCTGGTGCCCCTAGCTTCAGAGTGAGGTCACCTTTGTTCTCTCCATCACCAGGAGATGTGGGCATTTCACAAGGACATTTTACCCCCATCCAAAGGTCTAAGTCCACCTGGGGTGATAGTTCCTCTCCAGTCTGATTGACTAAGAGCAAACATAGACCCAAAGGCCACAGGGGGGGGGGGAAAAGGTGGTGAGGTGAGGATGAATTTATTTGAGGTTTGCCACTGCAAATCATGCAGGCAGGACAGGGTTGGTGCCCATCCTCGTTCAGCTCCAACATGGGAAGGTGGAGCTGAGAGAGCAGATTGCTTTGGAGCAGCAAAGACATGGGGATAGAGACTTTCTCAAGCTCACTCCTAGCATGGGGCAGCGGTCCAAAGGAGCTGGTTGATCTATTTTTCTCATTTTCCCTCCTCCATGGTGTCAGCTTTCTGCTTCTTCCCAGCTTGTAAAGCACCTTGCAACACTCAGGAGTCCTGTAGACCCTCTCACTTCTCTAAGCCTGCTGGGCTGGCACAGCCCAAACTGTACACTGCAATATCCAACCTGGCTGGCTCACATGGCAAGGAATCTTCATGCCCACCTTTTGAATGGCTGTCCTTTTCTCCAGTGCCACAGAGGTGTTGGGCTTGGGCAGGGTGTCTCACCCCCTGGGAAGTTCATCTGATCATCCAAGCCCAGCACATCTTGATTCCAGCACACCCAGAGCAGCACAGTCATCTATTCCTCATGAGTCCTTCCTCTTTGACCTACCTCTAGCAAAGAGCTTCTAAATGTTCCTCAGCCTTGTGTTTCTGAAGGATGACTTTTGGCAGCAGCCTTTCCATTTCTGCTTTGCCTGGATATGGGCAGCTGATTGTTTATTACACCTTCTGTTACATTGCTTGGTCTTGGTTCAGATGAGATCATGTCTTGTCCTATTCTTCACCATTCCTCAACTCTGCTTCTTCTTGGCTGATACATATTACAGCCAAATCAGTTCACAAAGCTCTCCCAAAATTGAACCCTTTAGCCAGGGGTTGGCTTTGTTTATCAGTTTATGGGTGTCTGGCTGAAAAGAAATGGAGAACACCTACAGTGCTGGTAAAATTTTCCCATTTTTTTGAAGGGTGGAAACACATTAAGAAGATCTCCACTCTTTATTCCTGTTGACAAACTTCATGGCAGAGCTTCAAAGCTTTTCAGTTTCAGAATCTGCTGTTTCAAAAAGCTAAGGAACTTCAGTTGTGGGTTGGGTTCTCTTGGCTTTTCCACTGGCTGATTATTTTTTCTTTTTCTCTGCACACCTTCCACCCAGAAAGCTTCAAGCAGAATTACTGACTGGCTGAAGTCATCTGAATCTCTCACTATGGTCAATGACTCGATGACCTGAGACTGGACTGCATGAAATGAGAGAAAGCACTTTAAGAGTTGACCTCTAAGGGAGAGGTTGTAGGGACCTGTGAAGTCTTTTCATGTGCAGCATTGCTTCTTATTGGCAGATGGGCTTTTTTCCCACTGGTTGATGCCCGTGAGTTTGCTGAAGACCAGCCTGTGCCATGTCATGGGAGGTTATACAGCAGTCTCATGGTTCCCATCCTCTCTTGATGGCCTTATCTGAACCTCATGACGTTTTTGTCATAGTAAGCAGCAAAATGAGGAAAATAAATAAAAATCTGGGGCAGTATTTTCCAAACTTGGGGGCTAACTGCTCCTCAGCTGTCTATCCTGTGTCATAACTTGCCATCATACTGATGGCTGCAGGTTGTAAACTGCTCAGCAGATGAGGAAGCTTTGCATTAAATCCATAGGCAGGTTAATTTAAGGTCTTCCCTGTGCCACTTCCCTGCTGACAGCACCTTGCTGAAGAGATCTTGTTGCCCCCTCAGGCAGGTCTAGGAGAATCAGCTTCTTTTTTTTTTCAGCAAGCTTCATGCTGGAAGAGGTTTGCTGTTTGAATTTTGTTGTTATTATTTTTACTGCTGTTGCTGATGAGCTGCCGTGTTCTGCAGAGAAAAGGGAGGACATATATGATATCCCTGGCCAGCCACAGAGCTTTTTCAAGCATCCAGTGTGATTCTCCAGACAGAGTCGATTTTATATCTCATTCCCCTGGGGTGTCTTGAAATGAGAAAAATATTAAATTGTGAAGGAAATGAGTTTGTGAAAGACCCTATAAATAAATTTCCATCACGATTGGCCACGGCTGTCTGGATTTGCCTGGAAAACATAATAGCTCATAAATTGTATAAGTAAAATAACAAGCATGTCCATCTCTGTAGACATTCCTAGTGAGGCAAGTCTCCTGGTTTTGCCCATGAAAGTGAAAGGTTGAACCTGACAGACAGCAAATACTCTTGGCCCAAAGGAGCATTTTGTTTTGAGGCAGCAAATCCTGCCAACTCTATAAAAATTATTGGGCTTCTCCTCCTCCTCCACCCAAACAACTATTTTTTTGGTGGCTTCTCATAAAATCAAAACTCAAGCTGAGCTCTTAGCTAGAGGTGGGAGAGGAAAGGGAAGCAGAAGGGAGTTATTGCAAAGGCACGTGGCTACCTGAAGAATACTAAAACATAATTCCATTTAAAAAATCACCTGGGAAAGGCAGATTGAATTTAGTTTTATTCAGGAAAAAAAAGATGATGGAAAAGAAAAAAAGAATTAAAAAATAAATAAAAAAGAGGTTGGCATTTATTTTTTTCCCTTTTTCTTTTTTTTTTCTTTTCTTTTCCCAATAATCCCTGAAAGTTTGAGCCAGAAATCTTGGTCTCCTTGGTATTTCCATGTGCTCCATGGCCTCTCCATAGAAAAACCTCCTACGGTCTGTTGTGCATGAGTTGGGATGGAGAGTGATACTTGGATGTGGAGCTCAGAACCTGCCCTGGCCTCTGACCAGCTACAGGGCATTTAAAGCTCAGAGGCACCGAACAACCTTGGGCTGAAACAAAAATATTGCTGATGTGCTTTCATTTAGTGGTTAACCCCAAATTAATTTGCTGTATCAAGTCTTGTAATATGCAGAGGGTGCCCTAAACTCATAGTGCTTCTCTGCTCAGACCTCTTCACTGGCTGCTCTTTGGTCTGTAGGTATTTTGGGAGATTTTAGAGCAGGTGTCTTCTACTCAGAGTCCAGAAGTTGGTGCTGGCACTGAGATGTGATCTTTCAGGAGTGCTAGAAGACTCCCACGTATCTACTTCACCCATAGCATTAGGCTGGGTGGTGGACCTGCAACCATTTTAGACCTTTGAGGCTGCTTGTCCCCAGCAGGTAGAGAAGCTCAGGAAAAGAACATCAGCAGAGTGGACACCCCTACCATCAGTCCCAAGTTCAGATTAGTTGGAGGCTTTTTCTACACTTCACTTCTTTTTTCCAAGCTAACCTTAGAAAATAACACACTCTCCCCCCCATCCCCCCCAAAAAAAACACACCCCATATTTAAACAGGCTGGTTAAGCATTTCATTTTCCATTTTAAGTGGATGCAGATGCAAATACAGGGGTTTTCTTCATGGCCAGGAGCCCATCTCAGCTGTCAGCTTCAAAACCAACCCAGAGCATCAGGATGGGAACGTGATTTACTCAGATCAACTGCACACTGACCTGGTCTTGTCATACCCATCACACCAGGCTCAGACCACAGGTACCCTGGCAGAGGTGGAAGATTGCTCTGTCAAAAGAGTCTTCTGTTCTTGGTAGACCTATAAGAAAAGGGGACAAAGAGAAAGAGAAAGACTTCTTGTCTTTATGCCAAGCTTAAGAAGGATCATAAACAATAAAATAGTAATTATGAGTTATCCTTTCTTTTATTTCATCAGGTTCTGTTGAGTGCTCTGATGGGGTCTGTGCAGTGTTCTGGCTTTATGGCTTCTCCCAAATGGGCAGAGTTCTTTGTGGTGGAGGGAATAGCTATAATGAGTGGACAGAGTCATTCAAAGCTGGTCTCTAGGGGAGGACAGTTAGAAACAGATCTGATGTTGATTTTATACTCGTTGGCTGAAGGCAGGAGCTACTCCACTAAAGTTAATCGAGTTAACTCGGTCTGATGCCAAGGCCAAACAGATCTGGACCCAGGCCACAGCCCAGGACTCATGTACAATTTGCATAATGGAATTAAAATAAAGCTTCCAACTCTAGCTACAGAAATACTCTGCTGAGAATTAAAGACCAGGCTTGCTGTTTGGGATTAAATAAAAGGACACCCAAGGCACGAGCTGCCACATAAAGGAAAAAAAAGAAATCCCATTCTGTCTGTTACTGCCCAGGTTAGCTTGTTCTCTCCACTGCCATAGGGTCACTTGGCCACACTCAGTTGTTTTAATTGGTAGGGATTTTTTTCTTAGCCCCTTCTTCCTTGCATGTGAGCTTAGATCTTCCAAGTTTTCATGTGGTCTTCCAGGTTTGAGCTAGTCCCACAGTATACAAAGTTCAAAATGGTATCAAGATCTTTTCCCAGGGCTTGGGAGGCGAGTGAGGAAAACAACATCACAGGGGAGCATTGAGAGATGTATCAAACAAGCCTCCTCTAAAACCTTTCCCATAGACCAGGGGAAGGTTTGCACACCTTGGCACAGCATTTCATCCTCCAACTGAACTCGCTCATGCTTTGCTCCTTGAAGATCTCAAGCCATTCAGTGGGACCTGTGGAGATAACACGGTGTCTTTCCACTGTCAGCTCAGGGTTAGAGCTGCTACATCACTATTAAATCTTCTTCTTCATGTTTATTTTAAAGTCAACATTCTGGTGGTCTGCTCAAGTGGTTCCTCCACCCTTCTCTGGGTTGGCTCACTAGTACTTCTTCAGGGCACTCTTGTAGAACCATCTCCTCTCTGACCACATCTGGTGATGGGATTCAGGACCAACGAGCAGCGATGATGCTTTGGAAGGGACCCAAAGGCAACCTCTAGAAGAACAGGGTGCAACAAGCTTTGTCCTGGTTCAGAAGGGAGCTGCAAGGCTCCAGTGAGGCAGGGCAGGTTTGGAAATCAGCTCAGAGTCTGGCAGGGGCCAGGAACAAAGGGAAAAGTTATGGAAGAGCTGACACAGACGATCATGAGTAAGTAGGAAGTCTTATAAATTTGGCTGCCTTTCAGGCAGACCTCCCTAGCCAGCACAGATTTGAGAGGTAGACTCGGTTGCACAATCACACTCTTAAGCAGGAGATGTCTTGAGGGAGCAAATGGGTGGGTTTAACCAAGTCAGTACAACTTTCCCTTCTTCTTCATCCTCACTGGAACTTGCACTTTCTTTTTTTTTTTTTTTCTTTTCTTTTTTCCACCTGAAAAATATCAGGACAATATCAGTATGAGAACCTGAGCTTCAGACTCATTTCTCCTGGGTCCCATGGAGTTAGCTTCTCCCTGTGACCACAGAATTTGTTGTTGTGGCATGTTGACTTAGGATTTCTATGGTATTTTATTATCTTCCTCAGACTGAGGGTAAAGGATTCTGGGCTAGTGATGTGGTGTGCTACACCACAGATGTGCTGGCATCATTTTGGGATGAAACCCTGACCCCATGCAAATCAATACCAAAGTGCCTGTTGGTTTCCAGGGGCTGGGTTTCACACATAAATTCTTAAGAGGAAAAATGGAATTATTCAAATAAATTACCTCCCCTGTTCCTAAAACCTTACTTGCCACCCATATTTCTGGGTGTCTTTTTTCTTCAGATTGATAGTGCTACAAGACCAGAAGGCACACATCAAAAGGTAGATGATGATCTGAGTTGCATTCTCTTCTCCTTAAATCCTTCATGATTGACAACATTAGGCTTTTGTATTGGTATCAGCTTCTACATGTGGGGATTTAGGATGTGGTAGATACTTGGCTAGGAAAGAAACCAATTAACTTGGACTAAAGCTAAAGGATGGACTAAAGCTAAAGGAGGGAAGGTTCACATTAGATCTTAGGGGGAAGTTCTTTGCAGAGAGAGTGGGGAGGGGCTGGCAGGGGCTGCCCAGAGAGGGGGTGGGTGCCCCGTCCCTGGGGGTGTTGAAGGCCAGGTTGGCTGGGGCCCTGGGCAACCTTGTGGAGCTCCAGGCCTGGAGGTTGGTGGCCCTGCCTGTGGCAGGGGGTTGGAGCTCTGGGACCCTTGGGCTCCCTCCCAACCCAGCCCAGGCTGGGATTCTCTGACTCCACACACCAGGAACCCAGAATTGATGGGAGCAGAAAAAGCCCTTCCTGATATTTTGGGGTCTTGGAGGGTGTCCCCCAGCCCTAAAAACTTTTATAAATGAAAAGCTGGTGTCTTTGGAATCTCTCCAGCTGCTTCTTCCAACCTTGTGGAGCTCCAGGCCTGGAGGTTGGTGGCCCTGCCTGTGGCAGGGGGTTGGAGCTCTGGGATCCTTGGGGTCCTTCCCAACCGAGACCAGTCTGGGATTCTGTGATTCTGTGAACTTCACCAGGGAAGCAGGATCTGCTTCCCAGAGCAGTAGGACAGGCATGGGCCTGCTAAATATGAAGCTGGATGCTTCTTGCCAGACCAAACTTTTACCTTTCTATTTTTCTCCGTCTAAATTAATCCTCCTTTGAAGGTGCAGGGAAGGATGAACAAGAAGCCATTTGTTGTTAGAGGTGTAATTTTTTAAAGGGCAGGTTGTATGAGGTCGAGCTGGTGGGAGAGGAAAGTCAGTTGGTGGCAGAAGAGGAAGGACAGGCATAGCCAAGCCCCAGCACCCAAACCCATCCCCTCGGCCTACCCCTGTGTTTGGAAGCACCGTGTCAATCTCTTGCCATCTGCATGAGCTGGGGCATGCATGAAGAAGCAGACCTGCTGCTAAAACACATGGCTTTGTCTCAGCAACTTCAGGGTGACCCAGCCGTGGTCGTCACTAGAAGTGATGGGGTCTGGGCATTAGAAGAAGAGCTGAGCCATGCCAACATCTGCCAGGCTCTGCCTAAGGAGTCTGTTTTCAAGGCATTGGCTCTTTTTTTTTCCTAGTCTGAGCAGGAGGGAAAGGAGCTGGGGTGTGATCTTACCCCTCCAACCCAAGCTCTTTCACTGCAGTGGGTTTTAAGACCTTGTCTTCACTTCAGAAAGGACAAAAATGACAAAAATCAAGGACAAAGCTGTGATTTCTTTCTAGTGTTACGAGGACATTGCCTTGTGTGTGTCGTCAGGCAGGCATTTGGTTTACATTCCTCCACTTCTGCTTTCTGTATGGACCAAAGTAACAAGCAGAAAAATGACAAACCACAGGTGTATGTAAAAGGGAATTAAAATAAAAAGAAAACTTTATTGATTCTCATGAACGATTTCTCCTGTGTCTTTTCCTGCCTACAGGACTCAGAGCTTCAGAAATCCTTCAGGGGCACCCTTAGGTGGGCATGGGTTAGGTATTTCTCTGGGTTCCTAAGGAAGGAGCTCCATGAGCATCTCCAGTTCATGAAGGACAACACCAATGTGGGAGTGAGCTATGTCTCTGGAAACCCTTTGGGAAGGCCTTGCACTGAGTGGCTTAAACACCTGCTTAAGCTTGTGGTGTTACTACCAGTGCTTAAGCTTGTCCCTGTTTTGGAGGAAGAACTGAGGAAAGCAGTCCTTGCCCTAACATTTAGCTCATCCCTCTGTGGGCTGTGTACCAGCAACAGTCACCTTCCATTTTCCAGGAAAGCCAGGCAACAACTACAGGTGGAAACAGGGTGCAACCATCTCCTGCTCTTTCAAACAGAAAAACATGGAATGATTGGTCCCCTTACAAAAAGCACCCAGGTCCCAGCAGCAAGGGGTTGGGAACACTGCTGACCAAAGGCAGTGGCTCAAATGCTTGCTCCAGATGGAGTTTCATGGCCGTTGGCTGAGGATGAGGAGGGCTGCTGTGTAGACTGAGGGTCTTGAACCCATTCACTAACTTCAATGTTAAAACCAGATGACATCCAGGAGAGAGAACAACCACCCTGGAGAACGTGTCCACCCTTACAGAGCTCCTCACACTTATCCCAGGGGGTGTCTAGAGTGCCACTTTGGTGTGATGCAGGGGTAGATCCAACTCCCATCCCATTCCCACTGCTTACACATAATAAAGCTTCACTCACAGGTTCAAACCTGAGCTCTGGGTCTTGATACAGATAGTCCATGGATAGCCAAAGTGTTTGCTTTCAGCCAGGCTTTCTATCACCTGGATGGATAGGAACTGGACAGATAGACCCCACTGCAGCCCTTCTACCCCCTAGGTCTCCTGGCCTCAGCTTTTCCCAAGCACAGCATGGATGACTTCAGACCTAATGACCAACCATGGGAATAGCTGTTTCACAGGTTCAGTAACTCTGAGCCTGCAACCCCAAGCTCACATTAAGACAGAGTGTTTCCCACATCACTGGCATTAACTTTCACTGGAGTAAAAAGGATGCATGGCATGTCTCTGGCTGTGTCCCTCAATGTCAACTGGAGAATGCAGTAGGAAACTGCAGAATAAAAATAAAGCACTGGCAAAAGGCAAGCAGGACAAATCACCCCTTTTCTCTCTCCCAAAGCAGAGTGCCTTCTGGCTCTGTTGCTCTCCAAATGTGGCTGCAGTGGCTATTTTGAAGGATGCTCTCATGCCACCTGATACCCTCACAGTATCAGTGTCACGCAGGGCGCCTCGCTCCAGCCACAGCTATGTGATGCCTTCATCCAGCAAGGCTGAAACAATGCAGGGTGGTTCCCTGGACCACTGCCCTCATGAGAGCAAAGGCTGTAACTGGGCACGGGCAAATGCTGCTCCTCCTCAGTATGAAATCCAATCAGTAAAGCCTGACTGGTGGAGACCTCTGCAGAATGTCATCCCCACCAGCTAGACTGCTCAGTACTGTCAAACACTCTTTGGAACTAATTCCTCCCATAACCTTCCCTCTCTCATTTAGCCATTCCAAAGCTAACCAGTTTCAGAGTCCACAGTGACACACTCGATTTTGGTTATGCTCAAAGCCCAGATTAGTGGCAACTCTTGCTTCATGCAGTCCTAGGTGAGATTGAAGCCCTCCTGTGCTCTACAAAAACCTGTGGATTAAACCATTTGATGCCATCTGGCTGCATCCTGCATTGCTGGTCCCACAGCACCATGTGACTTTAATGCACTGTCTCATTCTGGCCAGCAAGTCACAGGAGGGGATCCTCCCCCTCTGCTCTGCCCTGCTCAGGCCCCAGCTGGAGGGTTGTGTCCAGCTCTGGGCTCCCTGGGATCAAGCAGCCAGGGATCTCCTGGAGAGAGTCCAGAGGAGGCTCTGGAGATGCTGAAGGGGCTGGAGCATCTCCCCTGGGAGGAAAGGCTGAGGGAGCTGGGGCTGTTGAGCCTGGAGAGAAGCAGCCTGAGAGGGGATCTGCTCCATGGTTCTCCAGAGCTGAAGGGTGGGAGCCAGGGGGCCATGGGCAGCCTCTGCTCAGTGTCTGTGGGGACAGGACAAGGGGCAATGGCTACAAGTTGGAGCCCAGGGAGTTCCCCAGCAACCTGGGGAAGAACTTTTCCCCAGTGAGGGTGAGGGAGCCCTGGGCCAGGCTGCCCAGGGGGTGTGGAGTCTCCTTTTCTGGAGATATTCCAGCCCTGTGCAATAGGAGCTGGGGAGCTGCTTTGGCAGGGGGTTGGACCCCATGATCTCTGGAGGTCCCTTCCAACCCCTGTGATTCTATGATTCTGTGATTCTGGGGTAACTCAGGTAGCAGGTTCACTATGTTGAGCCATTTATGGGCACAGGTGAAGAAAGGGCAGCATGGGATGTTGGTATCTCCCATGCTGATCATATGCAAAATGTCTAATTAGGCAGAATCCTTTTTGCTCGTGAAGCAGAAAGCATGATCAGCACAGTAGGGTGTTCTCCTTCAGTGGACTTCTGGATGCATTCTGCTTGGAGATAGGCCAAACCACAAATGTCACCCTCTTCCAGGGACCATCTAAGTGCATCCCTGGATAATTAGCCATTCCACTCCCACCCAGGCTGCCAGAAGGTAAGATGGTTTCTCTCTTTTAACTCTTTTCTGCACTTTGACCCAACAGTTCAACTGAACCATGGGCAAATTATCATTGAATCCTAGAATAGTTGGTGTTGGTAGGGACCTTCAAGGCCTTCTACTCCAGCAATGAGCTGGGACATCTTCAACTACAGCATGTTATACTCAAGAGGCCCATCCAGTGTGACCTTGAATGTTTCAGGGGGTGGGACATCCCTAGCCTGGGGAAGAGGAGCCTGAGGGGAGACCTTATCACTGCCTACAACTACCTGAAGGGAGGTTGTGGAGAGGTGGGCGCTGGTCTCTTCAGCCAGGGGCCAGGAGCTGGCAGGAGGGGCAATGGGCTCAAGCTGGGCCAGGGCAGGCTCAGCTCAGCTGGGAGGGCCAAGTTCTTCCCTGGCAGAGCTGTGGGGCTGTGGCACAGGCTGCCATCCCTCTGCAGCTCCTCCATGCCCATGTCCCACCAGGTTGCCCTTTGGCAAAGCCAGGTGCTGGGAGGGGAAACTGGGAGCTGGGTGCTCACCCCAGTGCCCCCCATGTCTCCATCCCCATCTCCTGGCTCTGCCCTGGACCTGAAGCTGCACCAGGGGAAGCTGAGGTTGGACAACAGGAACAATGTCTGTGCTGAGAGGGGGGTCAGACCCTGGCCCAGGCTGCCCAGGGAGGGGGCTGAGTCCCCAGCCCTGGGGGCATTGAACAGAGGGGAGATGAGGTGCTCAGGGATCTGGGGCAGCACAGGACAGGGATGGTTGGACTCCATGGGCTTCAAGGTCTTTTCCAACCTTGAAATCCTTTGCTTCTCTGATCTACCACCTCTCTTGTCCAACCTGTTCTGGTGTTAGGTTAGACACAACCTAGATGAACTGGGAAAGGGAAGCTGTGACACTGAAACAGAGCCAGATAAACAAGGCAGACCCAGATTGATAGAAAAACATGCATGTTTTCCCTCCGTGAGAAGCAGAAGTCTCAGTCTGCTGCTGGCTGAGCAACTGGCAGCTCCAAACCTCTCCGGTTCTCTCGAAGAACAAAAACTTTGCAGGGAATTTTCCATTCCTCAGCTGAATGCCACAGAGATTAACAAGTAATATTAGCTCTGCTGAAGTCCCTTCAGCAGCCCATGGAAAACAGAGGACATCTAAGCAGCCAAAACTTGGAGCAAGAAGAAGAAATGAAATCCAAGCTCTGTCTGTTTGGAAGCAATAGGCTTTTGGAGAAGAGCAGGATTGATAGCTGCCAAAGGGCTAACAGCTGGTTTTCATACACAGCACCATATAAACTTTCTGTAGGAGGAAGGCTGGATGCTACAATGATGGATGATTTATCTGAAGCAGCAGGTGTATTGCAAACCACGTCCTAAGCTGGGTGGGTGTGTGTGTGTGGTGAAGGAGGGCGGCTTCACCGAGTGGTAGATGGCGGCCACCTATGCAGTAGGACGTGAGCCAACTAGGCTACTCCATGAGTCTATCATCTGGAGTGTATCTACCAGTTCCAACATCAAAATAGCTCGTGTAATGCTTGTAGAATGTGCTTTATGGCCTGCTTGGAAGGCAGGAGAAGCAGAGAAATCACCCTCATAAAGCAGGAGCTTGTAACTGAATTTTTAACAGTCTGCTCATTCCTGCTTGGTGCACAGCTCCTCTGAGTTTGAGAAGGAATTAAATGGAGGTTCCCTTCCAACCTTTGGGCTTGATTTTGCAAGGTTTCTATCCAGGTCTCCCCCAGTATTGCTGCAGTTCTTCCTCTCTCCTGAAGGAATTCTCAATCCTGGAGGATGTTTTAGCTTGCCAGATGTTGAACTTAGCTCACCAAGTTGACCAAAAGGAGGGGGCTGAGTCAGCTTCCCTGGATGTGTTTAAAAAGGGTAGATGAGGTACTTAGGGAGATGGTTTAGCACATGATGGGGATGGTTGGACTTGATGATCTTAAAGGTCTTTTCCAACCTGGTGATTCTGTGAAAAGACTTCATTAATCTTTTTGGAGAAACCATGGCACTATTCTGGATACAAAGGCAGTGTCTTAAGCAATGAAATCTCCAGTGGGCTGGACTGACCCTTATGGGTGTCATGAGCTGAAAGCCTCATCTGGCACATAAGATCCCTCACTGGGAGAGCTCAGGGGTTAGGCTGGAGCTGGGAAATCACTCCTACCCAACTGCAACCCAGCTCTTCCTCATGGCTTGGTTCCTACTTAGCAGTAGGTGATTACAGATAGGCTGAGAGTTCAGTTAGAAGACCATATCTGCAGAGAAAGTGCTGAAGAAACCCAAGGTGGTACCAAGAAAGGTTCAGCTCACCAGTGAAGTAGTCTCTGAATGTGAGAGTCCTTGAAGCGTACCAAGGTGAGACGAAGGGAGCAGGAGGCAACATGCAGGAGAACCAAGTGAATAAACAGTCAGGGTGAGTCTGCTGGAACAAGAAATGTTTTTTAGAGAACATGAGCTTCTCTAAAATGTCAAGCATCATTTATTCACTTATGCCTAAGCCTGAGGAACATCTTGTTTAAATCACACACAACAAAACAGCCCGGCCAGGCTCTGCACACAAGGAAATCTGTGTGATGCCACTGAGCTCTGAGGGATGATGTTGATTTACACAGGCATATCACAGCTCCAGTGGGTAGGGAGATTCTTAGGCTACCAGCCAGGATATGGTGCAGAACAAGGAGGAGAAGATTTAAAGGATACCACAGAGTAGAAAAGGTCTGTGGCATGAGGCAAGGTCCTTGCCAACGGTTGTAGTCGTTGTAAGAGGGTGAAGTGAAGCCTTGCCTAACACTTCCCTCTTGGTTTTGCTGTGGTCAGCACATCACAGCTCCTGCATGCACCCTGGGCATCTTTCTCCCATTTTGCAATACAGAAGAGGTGTCTCCTTGCCTCAAAGCTATTCTGCTGCCCACAGAGGGATGTCTCAGAGGGGAACGTATACCTGGAGGCTAAGCAAGAGAAGACATTACCATGAGGTACACCTGGCAGCTGGACCTCAAGGGTATGAGCAAGCTTCGTAGACCTCAGCAGGGTTTTCTTCTCTGTTTGTCCCTCCTCCTTTTTCTAGACCTACTTCCTAGAGCTGCAGCTGAACGGGGCACAGTCTAAACCACCTTTTTGTTCTCAGCCTGCACCTTCATAAGGATGCTTGACCTCCTGCAGCTTTAGCACTAGGGGAGGCAGGTGCAGGTCTCCCATGTCATTCCTCCTCACCGATGGTCTTTGCCAGATGCTCCACTTTGTCCCTTAACAAAATCCCAGCCCTCTTCCTCACTCTCCTGAATGAACCAGGTGGTAGAACTTGCTTGCTCTACATGGGAGAATGTTTGAAGAAATAAGCAGCACAATACACTCTGCACTAACAAGCCAGCAGCTACTCTTTCATTATTAATGATTTTTCTTCTGCTTCTTCCAGCATTACATAGTGTCATATCCAGGTATCAGTGCTGCCTACACTTTCCTGATCTAAATCTTCGTTGTAAAACCTCTTGTTTCCCAAATGGAAGGTGCTGCAGACTCAAGAAGCACTAGTGACCACAGTGAATGGTGCCCTGGAAGCGCAGAAGGGAAATCTAGGAAAGGGGACACGGGACCACAGATTGTTGAGGACCTTCAGGGTTGCTGTAGGTGACCCTGATGTGTAAATTCACTCACAAACTCATCAAATGCAGCTTCAAAATTACCCAGCTGTTGCTGTGCTCTTGATAACTGCTTGGGATCAACAATCCAGAGTCAAGTCTATAAAACATGATGTCCTATTTTGCTTTTGGGAAGAAAAAGCTCATTTTTATGTTTGACTTCAGAGTAGACTTGAGCCATGTTTAGTTTTTCTCCGCAGCCATGAGGACTGGAAATTTAATTTTGGTTTTGAAAGCAAGCTGGCTTCTCTGGTAACCACAGGACTTTAGGAGTGGAGTCCTGAGAGGAAAATACCAGCTCTTGAGAAACCTGGATTCAAGTCACAAGAACCAGCAACTCCATTTGAAGGAGAGAGAGGGTTATTTGGGGGAGTGTCTGGCAAAGAACAACCCTGAAGGAAAGGAAGACACGAGTCTAATCCAGAGGGATCCATCCAATCCAACACAATTATTCTTGTTTATTATTGTGCACATTTTTCTGGTCAGCTCCTATCTGCAGGCATGATGCCACTGAGTCCTCATCTGCACAGTGAGGAAAACATGCCTGTTGTATCCTGAATCATTTCCCTAGACAAAAGTATCTGGGTTTTTTGGGGAGGGGAACAGGGTCTTAAATTTCTGTGAAGAAATAAGATGTTAAACATCTGGAATGCTGCATAAGGCACGCTGGAAATATATCTTTCCCTCAGTCCCTCAGCTAATTACAGAGACAGTCAGGAGTTTTGCCTCCTCTTCAGTTTAGCTCAGTCCTGCCTTGTTCATTCACCACTCCCAACCCTGCCAACATCTTCCTTGATCTTGTTATGAATTTGGGGGAAAGGCAATTTCATAAATCTTCACCTGCATCTGAGATCTTCCTGGCCTTCAACCTGAAAGTAGTCATTAAGGCAAAATTATTTGCCCACTGACAAATGCCTGATGGACCTGAGTGGTGGAAAAGTCTACTTTCTCTTGAGTTCTTCCCCAAAATTCATCACCTGGGCCAGGGGTAAAATCTGGTTGGGGTGGGGTAAAATAGCAGTGTAGGTTCTTAGTCACTTCGTGCCTAAGTCCTACCTCGACACTATCAGAACTTTTAAGTAGGATGAAGAAACATCACGTCCTATCTCCAGGCTGGGTGAGTTTAAGAAAGCTGCCCCATCCATTTGTCCTGGGCAACCAGAGGCCATCCCACCCCCTGCTATCCTTATTTTTAGCCATGGTGCTTTGCACAAGGATTACCTTCTCAGAGAAAGCAGTGCTGCTGGAAATTTCAGTGGAACACTTATGGTTGGTTCTCGTGAAAATTAGGCAGTTCCCTAGGTTGATAAGGACAACCAACCAACAGAAAGGAAAAAGTGATTTACATGAGGGCCACAAAGATGAGTAGAGAGCTGGAGCAGCTCCCCTATGGAGAGAGGCTGAGGGAGCTGGGCTGGGTCAGGCTGGAGAAGAGAAGGCTGCTTCTGGGGGGGACCTCATTGCAGCCTGCCCGTCCCTGAAGGGACCCGAGGAACAGGAGGGGAATCAGCTCTTGGGAAGGGCAGAGCCTGGCAGGACAAGGGGGCTGGAGTGAAGCTGGAGGAGGGAAGGGGGAGAGGAGACATTGGGGGGAAGTTCTTTGCAGAGAGAGTGGGGAGGGGCTGGCAGGGGCTGCCCAGAAAGGGGGTGGGTGCCCCGTCCCTGGGGGTGTTGAAGGCCAGGTTGGCTGGGGCCCTGGGCAACCTGGTGGAGCTCCAGGCCTGGAGCTTGGTGGCCCTGCCTGTGGCAGGGGGTTGGAGCTCTGGGACCCTTGGGCTCCCTCCCAACCCAGCCCAGGCTGGGATTCTCTGACTCCACACACCAGGAACCCAGAATTTATGGGAACAGAAAAAGCCCTTCCTGATATTTTGGGGTCTTGGAGGGTGTCCCCCAGCCCTAAAAAGTTTTATAAATGAAAAGCTGGTGTCTTTGGAATCTATCCAGCTGCTTCTTCCAACCTTGTGGAGCTCCAGGCCTGGAGGTTGGTGTCCCTGCATGTGGCAGGGGGTTGGAGCTCTGGGATCCTTGGGGTCCCTTCCAACCCAGCCCAGGCTGGGATTCTATGATGAGATTGGAAGGTCTCATTCACTGGGAAAATAAACTGATTGTTCTACAGGGATGTGAGGCTGAGGTGAGATGGCTTCAGCTTGGAATTTCTTACTCTTTCCCCATTCCTCTCCTCTCAGTGTGTTGATCAATCCTATGGCAAACAGACCCTGCAATGGGACTTGCATGGAGCAGCAGGATATGGAGTACCTGGAAAGTCATTCTGGCACAGGAAAGAGCCCCTAGGTATAAACTGGGGACTTCTAAATATCCCAAAATGATCAAATTACTGGCCAGGGCTTTTTGTGGTCATTCATTAACACTAAGCCATTCAAGGAACACCCCTGTTCCTCTGTATATGTTCCCTCTGTATATCTTACTCTTGCTATATATGTATGTATAAATATATTTGTACTTGTACATGAATATATATGTAGGAAAACATGTATATACACCCCTCCATATATCTCCTTAGACTTTGAATTCCACACATGTCCCTATCACTAGACTTGTGATTCCTTCCCAGTGCAGTGACAGTTGGGTGTGCAGCAGTCCCCACTGCATCATTTCAAGCTGGAAACAAGAGTCTCCTTCAAGCAGACTCAGGCCCAGGCAACCAAAAGGAGAAAATGGCAGGTGACAAGTCTGGAAGAAGCCTGGAAGAAGCTTGTTACATGCCTATAAAGTAATATACGTTGGAAAGGACCTCCAGAGATCATCTGGTCCAACACCCTGCTCCAAGCAGGGCCAAATTTAACATCAAATCCAATTTCAAAGTATGTTCAGGTCCAGTTGAGTGTCTCCAGGAATGAAGATTCCACAACCTGAGGTTCCTCCAGGAATGGAGATTCCACAACCTTTGGGCCCTTGTTTCATTTTCTGACCATTGTCACTGTATTTTATTTTATTTTATTTTATATTTTTAATAATTATTTTCCTGGTATCAGATCAGGAATTTCTCACAGCCTTAATCAACTGTACCTCACTCTTTAGATGCCCTCTGGTTTTCAGTCTTTCTCATTCATGGAGCTGTTAAGCATGGACACTGTCTGCTGGAAGGAGACTACATGAGAAGTTTTAAGCACACCAAGGTATCAATGTCCAGTTTAAATTATTAGAGTGCTTAAAATGCTCTTAATAAATGCTTATTAAGCCTGATTAGTAGAACAGTGACTATTATGTAATCATCACCTTCCCCTATGTCACAATGCTGACACAGAGGAAAGGTCTGACACAAGGAAGCAAGCTCAGAGGAGGAATTGTCTAGGGAAAGCTTTAGATTGGAGACAAGGTGGACTGAGAAGATATTTCTTCTTTACAGTCATGCTCCCTGATTTTAACCATCAGAGAGAGACACCAACATAAATGAGTGTGTCAGGCCCCTCCTTGGGTGTGTCACTGCTCCAGGGCTTTTCCTCAGTGAGCTCAAATCCCTTGAAGGGCCTTGCTAGACTTCAATGAATTTTTTTCTTCATGTGGAGAGTCAGACCTCAGGATCTCAATGTACTGAGGATATCAGGGAGATAAGAGAGTCCTGGAGACTCAGGTCACTGCTTAAGAGAGACAATGGGAACCTGGGGGGCATCAGGAGGAGTGTGGGCAGCAGGTGACAGGAGAGGATCCTCCCCCTCTGCTCTGCCCTGCTCAGGCCCCAGCTGGAGGGTTGTGTCCAGCTCTGGGCTCCCTGGGATCAACCAGCCAGGGATCTCCTGGAGAGAGTCCAGAGGAGGCTCTGGAGATGCTGAAGGGCCTGGAGCATCTCCCCTGGGAGGAAAGGCTGAGGGAGCTGGGGCTGTTCAGCCTGGAGAGAAGAAGACTAAGGGGGGACCTAATTAATGTTTATCAATATCTTAAGCATGGGCTGCAGGGGGAAATGGGCAGCCCCTTTTCAGTGTCTGTGTGGACAGGACAAGGGGCAATGGCTGCAAGTTGGAGCCCAGGAAGTTCTGCACCAACCTGGGGAAGAACTTTTCCCCAGTGAGGGTGAGGGAGCCCTGGGCCAGGCTGCCCAGGGGGGTGTGGAGTCTCCTTCTCTGGAGAGATTCCAGCCCTGTGCAATATGAGCTGGGGAGCTGCTTTGGCAGGGGGTTGGACCCCATGATCTCTGGAGGTCCCTTCCAACCCCTGTGATTCTGTGATTCTATGATTCCTACTTTTGCTCTTGAAACACAGTATGATTACAAAAGCCAGCTTCATTTAGCACAGAGGGTCCTGTCTCCAGGTCTTCCAGTGCAGACCAGCCAACCTCAAAGGGTCAGCAGTTGTAGGTCAGCCAGCTTTACTGAGTGCTGTCCTTTGGGGGAGGTTGTTTCTCTTCACAGGCAGGTTTTTCAGGCAGTATCCATCGCTTCTTTTGACTCCAACCACACTAACTCTCTCTTGTGGTTGTTCCTCACCAGCCAAATCCCCTTGTACAGGATGTTACAGCTCATGCTCATATCTCTACTATCTCTACAGTAACATGCTCTTATCTAAGTTACAGTTTGACTGGTTTCCTTGCCACTGATGGGTCTGGTTTCCATCTCCCTTTGACTTAACACTGGTGTTTTTGCTCTTTGTACTGGCTGTGCTTTTACCCACAGCTCTGTGTGGGATGAGTTTCCAAAAACACCTCTCATGATACCAAAACCGTGTCATCACTGCAGATACACAGCACAGGCCTCAACAACATAACCCCCCCCCATCTCCACCTTGCCTTTGAGAGGATGAAGAAAGAGTTTGCCACGCTGACAGAGGCATTATCAGCCCTGATTTATGTCACCTTTATTGCTGAGAAGAATGGGGTAAGCTGCTTCTCTCCACACTCCTGTGGCAAGCCCACTGCAAATGCTGGTGTGGAGCTGGCTGAACAATGGGGGTTTTGGTTCAGTGGCTGAGTGGAAAAAGGAAGAAAAAAGGGGAAGGAGGAGGAGAGAATTCAGGAGACAAGACACAAGGGCTTTTTGACAACTGTTTTAATTCTGAACTTTCCATTTTGGGTCAATGAAAGGAATTCTGCTTGACACAAAACCCAATATTTTGGTTAATCCTAGAGCTATTTGGTGCTGCTGTTGATACTTTGACTTTAAATTTGAAGTCCCTTCATAATGGAGAGTTCCACTTCTATAAGGAAAAAGCTGAAAAGCTACACAAGAGCTACACAAGAGTTTGTCCTCCAGGCCATGTGGTATCCCTGTGGGCCTAAGGTGTTTTTCTTCATGGGTGCATGGCTGTTTTTCTGTTCAGAAGGCCTGATGCAGTGGGAAGGCTGTCCCACAGTCTGCCAGAGCAGTGTGTTTACAGCATGAACTTGTGGGTGGGTGCTTCATGACTTGCAAATGCAATAGGAGCTTGTGTGGTCACGCAATGCCTGCTGAGACAGCACCGCAGGACGGTGCCAAACCTGATGCACTCAGCTAGGCCTCTTTGCACGACGCAAAACACATACAGAGCTGGGACACAGTGACACATACAGAGCTGGGACACAGTGGCATGCAAATTATCTCCCAGAGAGCTGTTCATGGCAGCTTCAGATCTAGGTGGTGCAGTTTATTGCTTGTACAGACCAGGCTCAGAAGTGCACAGGCAGCTGGTGCATCATCAAGGCCATGCTCTCTTTGACCAGAGCTGAAGTTAGCCTCTGGTGCATCCATGGAGATGGTGTTCACTGGGAACTCAACCCTGTGGGTCTCATGGGGAGCTCAGGGTCTGAGATTTCCAGTTCTGCTTTGGGTTCAGCCCAAATAACCATTAATTACCCCATTCCTCTAGTCCCAGTCTAGGAGGTAACTGGGATGCAATAAAACCACAATTCTATACTTAGAGTCATAGAATCATAGAATAATCTGGGTAGGGAAGGACCCCAAGGATCCCAGAGCTCCAACCCCCTGCCACAGGCAGGGCCACCAACCTCCAGGCCTGGAGCTACACAAGGTTGGAAGAAGCAGCTGGAGAGATTCAAAAGACACCAGCTTTTCAGTTATAAAACTTTCCAGGGCTGGGGGACACCCTCCAAGACCCCAAAATATCAGGAAGGGTTTTTTCTGCTCCCATAAATTCTGGGTTCCTGGTGTGTGGAGTCAGAGAATCCCAGACTGGGCTGGATTGGGAGGGAGCCCAAGGGTCCCAGAGCTCCAACCCCCTGCCACAGGCAGGGCCACCAACCTCCAGGCCTGGAGCTCCACAAGGTTGCCCAGGGCCCCAGCCAACCTGGCCTTCAACACCCCCAGGGACGGGGCACCCACCCCCTCTCTGGGCAGCCCCTGCCAGCCCCTCCCCACTCTTTCTGTGACTGATCCAAATGTAGCCTCTCCTCCTCATCCCCACAACTCCAGTTATCTAATGTTCCATATCACCAATGTGACAACTTCCCTGCACAACTCCAGTTATCTAATGTTCCATATCACCAATGTGACAACTTCCCTGCACAATCCCAAAGAGGCAATGAAAACAAAAATGTAATTTAAGAAAAAACCCAAAGAACAGAAAGCCAAAGTTGTGCTTTTCCCTGTCCCTGAACCCTTTTCTGGTTGGGTGAATCCTCCTCTGATAAAAGTTCACTTGTCTGGATGCTGTTCACAGACTTTGGTGAGCAGTGTAGAGTCTGGAGATAGCAGCCATAAATTTCATGTAGATTTGTGGGACATGGGTAAGTGGGAAATGCCAGGAAGCTTCTAAAATGCTGTCTGCAGAGGACAGGAGGATTTGTGAGGGGTTTCTCCCACTATCCATGCACATTGCTTGAGCACATCTTGCAATGCCTTGGTATCTTGAATACTTTCATGAGTTCTACACCACTTTCTTCACCTCAATGTCTATTTCTCAAGTTTTCTTCCTTTCCTCATTCATATCCCATTTCTCTTCTGTCTAGGTAAAGCCTAGATCCCCAACAAAAAAAAAAAAACAAAATCTATGCCAAGTTTATTGCCTTCTAGGAAGAGAAATGTCTGGCCACTGAAAGATTAAGCCCTATGCCTTCACATGTCTCAGCATGCCTTTGAGACAGCAAAGCACAGCCCATTCTGCAGGAAACCTCAAAAGCATTTCTTAAGCAGTTTAACACCCAAAAAAGTCTCTTCCAATACTAGTGGTCAACCTACTTCAGATAAACCAATTGCTTTTTCTTCTTTCATACCTCAACTGCTTTCATTTTAAGTCTCTGCAAAGAGAATGAATATAAAGATGAAGAAATTCTTGACCTTTCTTGTATTAGTTCAGGAGAACAACTGAGCTTTGGAGCATGTGATGCTGCTGGGTGGGAAGGTGATCCCTGGGTAACTGGTATTGCTCAGCCCACAGTGCTCATCACTTTTTTTATATCATTGGAAGGAAAAGTACTCCTAAGGAAACTTGCCTGGATGATCTGGGTATGTTTTACAAGCTGTTTTCTTCCAACAGAGACATGTGGCCATGTGGGCTGTGATAAACAGCATGTCACTCATTGTGCAAGATTATCCAGGGGAGAAAAAAAAAAAAGCAACAAAGAAAAAGTTGAGAGGCCCAGACAGAACCTTGGAGGATCTGAATTACCTTCCTCATCCTGCCATAGCCTCTGCGGGTGACACCCCATCTCCTGCACCTTGGCAGCAGTGAATGAGGTCCCTGAGCAGCCAGGCTTGGGAGAAGCAAGAGGTTAATGGTCCCAGTGTTGGGTACTCAGCACTGGTGAATCCCAGCTCTGATTGATAGGTGCCAGGAAGTGGGAGAGAAACTGGTGTTAATCTCCTACAGAGAGCAACAAAGCAGGACTCCATCTTCTCAGCTTCCTTCAAAGTGACCTTTACAGTGCAATGAACTTCATTTACCTCAGAAGGATGAGCTGTTTCTGGTGTGATTCAAAGCTACAACCACGGGGATTGCAGCCAAGGCAACGTCCATCAGCAGAGGGGGGGCAGCAGGGACAGGGAGGGGATTGTGCCTCTCTGCTGGCCCCAGCTGGAGTCCTGTGCCCAGAGCTGGGGCCCCAACACAAGGAAGATGTGGGGCTGTTGGAGAGGGCTCAGAGGAGCCCCAGAGATGCTGAGAGGGCTGGAGCAGCTCCCCTGCGGAGAGAGGCTGAGGGAGCTGGGCTGGGTCAGGCTGGAGAAGAGAAGGCTGCTTCTGGGGGGGACCTCATTGCAGCCTGCCCGTCCCTGAAGGGACCCGAGGAACAGGAGGGGAATCAGCTCTTGGGAAGGGCAGAGCCTGGCAGGACAAGGGGGCTGGAGTGAAGCTGGAGGAGGGAAGGGGGGAGAGGAGACCTTGGGGGGAAGTTCTGTGCAGAGAGAGTGGGGAGGGGCTGGCAGGGGCTGCCCAGAGAGGGGGTGGGTGCCCCGTCCCTGGGGGTGTTGAAGGCCAGGTTGGCTGGGGCCCTGGGCAACCTTGTGGAGCTCCAGGCCTGGAGGTTGGTGGCCCTGCCTGTGGCAGGGGGTTGGAGCTCTGGGACCCTTGGGCTCCCTCCCAACCCAGCCCAGGCTGGGATTCTCTGACTCCACACACCAGTAACACAGAATTTATGGGAGCAGAACAAGCCCTTCCTGATATTTTGGGGTCTTGGAGGGTGTCCCCCAGCCCTAGAAAGTTTTATAAATGAAAAGCTGGTGTCTTTTGAATCTCTCCAGCTGCTTCTTCCAACCTTGTGTAGCTCCAGGCCTGGAGGTTGGTGTCCCTGCCTGTGGCAGGGGGTTGGAGCTCTGGGATCCTTGGGGTCCCTTCCAACCCAGCCCAGTCTGGGATTCTGTGATGAGATTGGAAGGTCTCATTCACTGGGAAAATAAACTGATTGTTCTACAGGGATGTGAGGCTGAGGTGAGATGGCTTCAGCTTGGAATTTCTTACTCTTTCCCCATTCCTCTCCTCTCAGTGTGTTGGTCAATCCTATGGCCAACAGACCCTGCAATGGGATTTGCATGGAGCAGCAGGATATAGAGTACCTGGAAAGTCATTCTGGCACAGGAAAGAGCCCCTAGGTATAAACTGGGGACTTCTAAAAATGCCAAAATGATCAAATTACTGGCTAAGGTTCTTGTGGTCATTCATTAACACTAAGCCATTCAAGGAATGGAAGGGGTCCCTTCCAACCCAGCCCAGTCTGGATATTCTATGATCTGCATGCATGGACACTTCAGTAGTTCCCTCCACAGCCTGCCTTTGAGCAAAGACAAATGCCACCAAGGTGTGCAGCATCATGGACCCATAACATATTTTATGACACCACTCACCTACTCTAGGATGCCAGGTCCAAACAACAGAGAGAACTCAACAGGTTTCAGTGTGAGGGTAAAAAAAGCATAGCAGCTTTATTGTGTGCATCCAGCTTGGGTTCAAGGGTTAATGAAAGTCAGGTGAAAATGCCAGCCCTTTCATGTCTGCTGGCTGGGCGGTGCTTCTCAACCAATATCTGAGGGAGTGTCTCACTTGCAAGATGCAAGCCCCACTGGTTTGCAAAACTAATTTGATCAGGAAAAAAGGAAAAGCAGCTTGTATTCCCTCCAGTCTCTAAACTGACCACAGAGAGTGCTCTTACTGAAAAGCCAGGATGATTCCCAACAGAGGCTCATTTTTAATGACCTCATAAGGTACTATAAAAAAAAAACCCCACAGAGAAACCATTTTTATTCTTATCCTTAATATTACTTGATGCCATCAAAATCTCCGTGGCTCTAAATCAGTGCAATCCTGGGAACTTCAGCTACAGAATTGACTTGCAGGATTAAATGACTCCATCCTCTTCCAGGAGATTTGTCATTATCAAACTCAGTGTAATAGACTCAGTGCAGAGATGACAGCAAAACTGGGAGGACTATAGCATACATGAGGTCATATTTGAAGGCATCCTTATCCCATCTTTCTTTAAACCCTACAAAGCCATGAGAGACTTATTGAGGTTCTTATTAGAGAGACAATATGCTATTTCTTTCTTTATTCTCTGCCCAGACAACTCTTTTACAACAGGTGATAAACAACCGGCCTTCATTATCATTTGATTGCATTACCCTTTGGATCAAATCAAATTATATGAGCCTCTTCCTTCTCCAAACATCTCTGATTCGTTTATACCCTCTGAAATTAGTCATTTCCTCAACTAACGTCCTCTTCCCTGGTAAATAGTATATATTTACATACATCTTCAGCCTCATTACCCCTGCACAGGGCAGAAAACACTTGTCCTCCCTCCAGATTTAAGCAGATGCCAAGAGATTGGGTCTCTGCAGCAAACTGCAATGATTTTGTCATCATTCCTGATGCTTTCCATACCCAAGTAACTCTCCAAACAGCTCCCTCCACATACCTCTCTCTGTGCTTTTGCTAATGAGTGTGTTTCTCTGTTCTCATCATGTTTATATGAAGCCAGTTCTATAGAGGACCTTACAAAAAATACCTGGAAGCAGATAAAGACCTAAATCCACATGAAAGCCTATGGAAATTGTTGCTTACTTTGCACTGTTGAAATTTCCCCAGGAAAAGTTTTTTACTGATGACATCCCCCCCCCCCCAAATCCTCACTCTCCTCACATACATCAACCTGCCAAGCCAGTTGCATGAGCTCCAACTGCTCTCCTTTCCATCAGGGCACACCAAGTTAGCTGGTGAATCCAACCCAACCCAGGTTTACCTTATTACTCCTTCTCAGCCAGGAATTGAACCCTGGTAAATGCCCTGGGTCTATTTTCTGCATGACCAGGGGTTAAAGAATCTTTGTTCCTCTGTTTCCTTCTGCCTTAGCCTCCCTCTAAGTCTAGGTGCCATCACCAAGGAGACAACCAAAGCTGAGAGACAACAGGCCAAGTGTGTGCTGTCGGTTTAATCTGTCCAGGACCAATGAACTATCCAGGTGTCCCCCAGATGAGGGGTCTCAAGGGATTTTTCTCACCAGCCTGGCCAGAGGAGGCATGGCTCTGTTTTCCCCCTGTGCTAGACACAAGCACACCAAGGTCAGAGGAGCATTCCTCAGGACTGGATCAAGTCCAGCATTCTGGTGGCACCTAAGTAAGCGTTTGCCTCTGCATTAGCAATGGTTTATATGCCTCCTGCAAAGCCTTTACTATCACCTTGGTGCTGCTCAGCCCCAAGCCCTTCATCTGTCTTAGCTCCACATTCATTTACAAACGCCCTCCCCTCTCTTGGCTGCGACCATCTCTAGAGGGAAAGACCTTTTCTTGCAGATGTCTCTCTTCTACCCTGTCTTTCTAGGTGCAAACAGAGGCCTCCAGCCTTGAGCTGTGAAGCAAACACAAAACACCCACGTTTTTTTCTACAGAAACTCAGATTAGAAGCCTGGCAATGGAAGTTTGGTGGACACCACAGTTGACCATGGAAGAACCTGTGCCCTGCATGAGTATTGGAGACTCCAGTCCATACTCCAGACCTGGCCATACTGCCCTGGGGGAATTACACCCCAAAGAGCATCTTTGCTCTTTAACACAGGATTGTGTTAACTGGCCTGAGCCAAAAAAAAAAAACAACCCACCTTAACATGCCAAATAATTTGCATAAAACAAATGACTCAGGACCTTGTTCTGGCTTCGTTTCACCAGCATTAAATGCAGCCAAATGAGCCAGGAGTCCAATTTCAATCTGTGCTGACCAAGGCAGTGGGTTAGGGCTCACAACAGCTTCCCCTGTGTAAGTTGCAGCCGCTGGTGAAGGCAAGAACTTTCATGTCCAGAGCAAAGCCCTCTGCAAACTGCAAGTGGAAAGTGTTATGGAAGAACAGAATAGCTGAAGGACTCCTGCAGGAAGCTTAATAACATCTCAGCTTATCACAGCCAGGAATAACACTCCCTTTTTTTTTTTTTTTCCCCAAAGGGGGAAATTGTAAATGTTTTCTCATTATTAAATATATCTTGACCAAACAAAAAAAAGAAGATGGACTAATATACCTGACTCCACGTAGCTGGGGAGTTTTCAGATAAAGAATAGAGGAAAAAATATTCAGAGCAAATGAAGAGCCAATTAGTGGCTGATTTGTTTGTATCATTCAGCAAACCCTGCTGAGCAACTGGGGGATGTTATTGCAAGGGAAGCTGGGGAGTAATTCTCTCTTAGACTTTCCTTTGTCTAAACCTCATGCATTTTGCATGACTCCACAGGAGGAGAGGTCCCAGGTTCGTGTCCTGAGCTTCACCTTGCCTGGCACAACTTCTTCATCCATCAGGAGGCAAGGGAAAAGAAGGCTGTTTGTTAAGTAAGGCCAGTCTCCCACTGAGACCCTAGGATCCAACCTGGGGTTGAATTCTTCTCCACACACAGAGCCAGATAGGAGGAAGTCATCCTATGAACTGTGGGCAGGTCCCAAGCACATCCCTTTCCATCATACCAAATGTGGGACACAGAGGGAAATGGCCAGCCTCTTTTCAGTGGTCTGTGGGGACAGGACAAGGGGCAATGGGCTCAAATTGGAGCCCAGGAAGTTCCACACCAATCTGCAGAAAAACTTTTCCCCAGTGAGGGTGAGGGAGCCCTGGGCCAGGCTGCCCAGGGGGGTGTGGAGTCTCCTTCTCTGGAGAGATTCCAGCCCCTGTCCTAGGGACCCTGCTTTGGCAGGGGGGGTGGACCTGATGATCGCTGGAGGTCCCTTCCAACCCCTACAATTCTGGGATTCTGGGATCTCCATTAGTATATCACATTCCTTCCTAAGGAAGTAAAGTTTAGATTAGATCTTAGGGGGAAGTTCTTTGCAGAGAGAGTGGGGAGGGGCTGGCAGGGGCTGCCCAGAGAGGGGGTGGGTGCCCCGTCCCTGGGGGTGTTGAAGGCCAGGTTGGCTGGGGCCCTGGGCAACCTTGTGGAGCTCCAGGCCTGGAGGTTGGTGGCCCTGCCTGTGGCAGGGGGTTGGAGCTCTGGGACCCTTGGGGCCCCTTCCAACCCAGACCATTCTATGATTCTATGATATATCAACATTCTTCTACCTATCAGCTCCAAGATACCCTTCTGCCTGAGCCCATCAGTTCTCCACCTACTATTTATTCATCCAGGCATTAAAGTGTTAATTTTAATTGAATTATTGTTCTTTTCTTTGTCCTAAAGCTCCAGGCATAGTCTAGATCCTTCATGTCCATTCTGTACTAGATGCTGTATGAACCCAGCAAAAGAAAGGCATCATATCACAGAATCCTAGGGGTTGGAAGGGACCTCAAGAGATCATCAGGTCCAACCTCCCATGATCACATCACCCAGAGATGCTTGGATCCAACACCCTGAGGCACCAGTGACAACGCAATGAGTGTAAACAGAAACGTGGGCATTATAACCACCACCCTCTCATTTTTTTTCCACCCTGTTGATAAGCCCCTGCAATAATTGGACTCTCTGCAAATATATGCATTTCCTCACCCAGTAAATTGCACTTTCCTGGGCCCCTTCCATGGTGACAAATTGCATGAAGCCCCACAGGCACGTTCCCTTGTTTAATCAGAAGACTAAGTGGACTCAGATACTTGGCCTGAACTCAAGCATAATGCCCATAGGCAGTTAATGTTGTTCCTTTCACAACAGTCAGTTCTCCCCTTCTTGACACATTGCCAGAGGCTGGCAAAGCAGCAGAGCTCCCTGAAAACCCCCCCAGCAAGAAGCACCCCAAAGTGACAAGCGTCGGGTCATTAAGATGTAAGACCAGCAGCCAGAAATGAATGCCTCTTTCTCAGTGGAAGAGAGCATTGAAACAAACAAAAAGGGGGGGGGGGGAGAGAAAGAAAAAGAAGAAGAAAAATGAAAAGCAGAGATCTAATGCACTCAATGAGTAATTATAGCAACAAAAGCAAACACCAAGCTGTGAGCTTCCCTGGAAGAAAAAGCCAAATACCAAGGAAAACAGACTTCATGCTTATTTGCTGCAGATCTCCATTCTGCTCCATTGCCATGCAGTTTATATAAACTGCCCAGAACTCCCCACACAAGAAGAAACCACGTAGCCAAGGCAAGTTTTTATATTTCTCTAGAGAAAGCCATTCAGATCCCCAAAATATGGGCTGGCTGGTTGCATTCTGCACTCTACCTCCAGCTCTGCACTCTACCTCCAGCTCTGCAGGCTGATTATGAGTCAGCAGTGAACTCAGGTGGCCAGGAAGGCCAAGGGCATCCTGACTTGTGTCAGAAATAGTGTGGCCAGTAGGTCTGGGGAGGGGATTGTGCCCCTGGGCTGGGCAGGAGCCAGCAGTGTGCCTGGGGGGCCAGGAAGGACAAGGATATCCTGGCTTGTGACAGAGGCAGCGTGGCCACAGGGCCAGGGCAGGGATTGTGGCCCTGGGCTGGTCCCTGGGGAGGCTGCAGCTGGAGTGCTGGGTGCAGCTGTTGGGCCCCTGACTCCAAGAAGGCCATGGAGGGCCTGGAGCGTGTCCAGAGAAGGGCAACCAGGCTGGGGAAGGGGCTGGAGAGCAGCAAAGCTTGCGAGGAGCGGCTGAGGGAGCTGGGGGTGTTGAGGCTGGAGCAGAGGAGCCTGAGGGGAGACCTCACTGAAGGGAGGTTGTAGAGAGGTGGGTGATGGTCTCTTCAGCCAGGGGCCAGGAGCTGGGAGGAGGGGCAATGGGCTCAAGCTGGGCCAGGGCAGGTTTAGATTAGATACTAGAAAAAATACTTTTACTAAAAGAGTTGTTGGGGCCTGGAACAGGCTGCCCAGGGAGGGGGTTGAGTCACCTTCCCTGGGTGTGTTTAACAAAAGGGTAGCTGAGGTACTTAGGGAGATGGTTTAGCACAGGATGGGAATGGTTGGACTTGATGATCTTAAAGGTCTTTTCCAACCTTGTGATTCTGTGATTCTCTACATCCACTCACAGAGGGTATGAGGTGACACAGATGGAGGGAATTGTGTGGGGACCATTTGTAACTTCACCTTCAGATTTAAATACCTCGACTAAATTTCCATTTTCAGTTGCAAATCTCACTGTCACCACTGAATTTCTGCTGCTTTGATGATGCTGTGAGCATCCACCTGGATTTATGAGCCCTGATTTGGCAAGTGTAGTGTTACTAATCCACTGAGCATAATCCCTTTTCTGTTAAATCTCCCCCTGGATTAATTTTCATGGAGGGGAAGAAAGATATGAAGGTGAGTTGATCTTTTGCTGTAGTTATAAAACAGAGTTTCTGGCTATTAAAGGTTCTACTACTACTTCTTTTCTCTTCTGTTGCAAAAGTCACTGTCCTGTCTTTGTTCTGTCTTTGTTAATGACAGCCTAAAATAGCCTCAAAGGTGCAGAAGCTAGAAATTATAACTAAATTGCTCTTAGCTCCTGTTTGACACCATTGGGGTTTGTTGCCATGCACTCTGAAACACCATATTTCACCCCAAAATTGCTGCTACTCTTCAGAAAGCTGCCATCTCTCTAAAAGAACCTTCATTATCTGAGCTTCCTACTAGCTCAAGTCAATCAATCTTTTTTTTCCTTTTTTCCCTTTTCTTTCCTTTCCTTTTTTCTCTTTTCTTTTCTTTTCTTTTCTTTTCTTTTCTTTTCTTTTCTTTCCTTTTCCTTTTTCCTTTTATTTTATTTTATTTTCTCTCTTCTCTTCTTTCTTTTCTTTTCTTTCCTTTCCTTTCATTTTATTTTATCTCTTTTCTCTTTTCTCTTTTCTTTTCTTTTCTTTTCTTTTCTCTTCTCTATTCTCTTCTCTTTTTCTTTGATTTTATTTTATTTTATTTTATCTCTTCTCTTCTCTTCTCTTCTCTTCTCTTCTCTTCTCTTCTCTTCTTCCTTTCCTTTCCTTTCCTTTCCTTTCCTTTCCTTTCCTTTCCTTTCCTTTCCTTTCCTTTCCTTTCCTTTCCTTTCCTTTCCTTTCCTTTCCTTTCCTTTCCTTTCCTTTCCTTTCCTTTCCTTTCCTTTCCTTTCCTTTCCCCTCTTCTTTTCTTCTCTTTTCTTTTTTTCTCTTTTTTCCTTTTTTTCTTTTTTTCTCCTTTTTTAATTTTTTCTCTTTTTTCCTTTTTTTTTTTTCTTTTTTTCCTTCTTTTTCTTGTTTTTTTTTTTTTTACAGGTATCCCACATCTCAGATTATCCAAAAGAAGTGTCAGCCTCTCCTTCAGATCAGCTCAACATGTCAAGAAAAATTCTGCAGCCAAATCCAGATTCCCTCAGGATAAGACATTTTGCTTGTACAGAAAATGAGACTTCACCTCAGGAGGAGGTCATGGTGCTGGAGCAAGGTTTAGACTAGATATTAGCAATAATAATTTCTTCACTAAAAGGATTGTTGAGCACCAGAAGAGGGAAGTGGTGGAGGTGTTCAAAAGGTGTGTAGATGAACCAAGGGCATGGTTCAGTGGTAGGCTTGTCAGTGCTGGGTTAATGGCTGGACTTTGCAGGATGGGAATGGTTGGACTTGATGATCTTAAAAGGTTTTTTCCAACCTTGTGATTCTGTGATTTCCACCATAATCTCTAGTTTCCAGCACTGCCCTCACTGTTGCTGTAGTTTTGTGTACTCCCAGCATTGTTTTGAAATGAGAGTGCCTCTTCCTAATTCTGTCTGTGCTTGTGTGTGAATGTGGACCAGGAAAACCCAACAACGTAGCCTGCAGTATCAGTTCTAGGAAGGAATGCTCAAGCAGAAGATGTTGTGATGGAGAGTGGAGGCTTTCAGACTAATTGAAAGCGATCCTTAATATACAAAAGAGTTTCATTTAAGGATGAGCTCCTTTCTTGCAATTTAGCCCCACAAAAAGATGAGAGTTTCATTTAAGGATGAGCTCCTTTCTTGCAATTCAGCCCCACAAAAAGATGAGAGTTTCATTTAAGGATGAGCTCCTTTCTTGCAATTTAGCCCCACAAAGAGATGAGAGTTTCATTTAAGGATGAGCTCCTTTCTTGCAATTTAGCCCCACAAAAAGATGAGGGGGGAAAAAAAAGAGAGATAAAAACACACTTGTGTTCACCACTCATTTAATTGGGATCCTTTTTAAAATGCTAGCTCTTTTGCTGCTATGCAGTTTAGATCTAAGACTTCAGATCATCTGCAATTAGATACAATTACTTGATTAGCTGTGAGGAGGACCTAGGTTTTTACTGGAATCACAGCTTTCCTGATGCACAAGGTTCAAAGGAGCGCTGCAAATTAAACAGCATGAATGGCCTCAGACCAGTTACTCAGAGCACAAAAAGAATTGACTGAGTTACCTTGACTTCAGTAAAGCTGAGCTGGTTTATACTGGGCTGAGAGTCCAATGCCATCATGGTAGAATGATTCAAAATCCTTTGATACATAACAAATCAGAGGCTGTTTGGACAGCCGCTGCTGTGTTTGGCTTTTGCCTCCCTTCAGTTTACCTCATTGCCTATTATCAGAATAATATAATTAAGATTATTGGATTACCAGATGAAGTCCTCCCCAGCTACGAGCTGTAATAGCTGAACCATCTGTCTGGTAGTATTAAATGAGTGTGCTGAGTCATATATCTGCATCAAGCATCCAGACCATTCTGGAGACATTACAAGATCTCCATTAACCTTTGTACTGGTTTAAGATGGGTTGTTCTTTAGTCATGGCACTCCTAAGACAAGAACATTCCTTCCTGAGGCCACAGAGAGAAGCCCAGGTGAAGGATAAGCAGCACACTTAGAATCATTGAACATGTTAGGTGGGGGGGGACATTTAAATGCCACCCAGTGCCACCCTGCAGTGAGCAGGGACATCTTCACTAGAGCAGGGTGCTCAGAGCCACATCCACCCTGACCCCAAATGTCTCCAGGGATGGGGCCTCCCCCACCTCTCTGGGCAACCTGGGCCAGGGTCTCAGCACCCACCCACCCACCCTCAGAGGGAAGAGCTTCTTCCCCAGGTCTCCTGTGCCCCTGCCCTGCTGGAGTTGAACCCATGGCCCCTGGTCCTGGCACTCCGTGCCCTGGGGAACAGTTCTTCCCAGCTTCCCTACAGGCACCTCTCAGGGGCTGGAAGGGGCTCTAAGGTCCCCCCGCAGCCTCCTCTGCTCCAGGCTGCCCCAGCCCAGCTCTCCCAGCCTGGCTCCAGAGCAGAGCTGCTCCAGCCTTGTGATCATCCTCGTGGTCTCCTCTGGACCTGCTCCAAGAGCTCCATGTCCTTCCAGTATTGAGGGCTCCAGAGCTGGATGCAGCACTGCAGGGGGGGTTGTACCAGTGGGAGAATCCCCTCTCTTGATCTGCTGGCCACATTTCTTGTCATGCAACCCAGGGACTTTTGATGCAACTTTATGACTAAACCTCATCCATCCATTGCTGGTGGCACCTGAACAAAGTGGTGTCTAATTTACCTCATGAATTCTCATGTACAAAGTATTCAAACTCTTCCTCCCCTTTGCCCTGGGGAGGTCTCATCTGGAATATTATTGCCAGGCTGGGCTCCCCAGGGCAGGAAGGACAGGGAGCTCCTGGAGAGGGGCCAGCAAAGGGCTGTGGGGATGCTGAGGGCACCAGGACATCTCTCTGGCCCAGAGAGCCTGAGGGACTCAGGGCTGGAAGCCTGAGGGGGATCTGCTCAGTGCTGAGCAAGCCCTGAGGGGTGGGCTCAGGAGGGGGGCTCAGCCTGTGTTCAGGGGGGCCCAGGGACAGGACAAGGGGCCGTGGGCACAGCCTGCAGCAGAGCAAGTTCCCCCTGAGCCTGAGGAGGAGCTTCTGTGCTGGGAGGGTGTCAGAGCCCTGGGCCAGGCTGCCCAGAGAGCTTGGGGAGTCTACCTCCATCTCTGGAGCCATCCCAACCCCCTGATCCTGGGCGCTGTCCTGTGCAGCTGGAGGGGACCCTGCTCTGGGGGGGTTGGAGGGGATGATCTCCAGAGGTCTCCTCCAACCCCAATCATTCTGTGAGTCTCTGTTTTGTGGTATCTTTTTCCAATACAGTTTCTGCAGGCTTTTTGCCTTGGGGTTCTTGGGTTCCTTAGCTCTTTGCTAGCCTTCATGGTCAGGATTACATTTATGTCTCTCTTAGTCAAAGGGACTTTTCAGTGTCCTATACATTGTTTTCACAACAGCAAGGAAAGGAAAGTCCAGCCTACAGGTCCAGTCCTTCCCATCACAAGCAAAAGTACCCACCATCCTTTCCAAAACTGACTGTGGTCCATGGGAAAAGTGGCCTTGGCTTCTTCTCATTGAACCTGTTCCAAAACATCCATTTTCTACCATTTAGAGACCTTCTCATTCATTTCCCCTCTGAATTGATCTGTGCCCAGCTTATCTTCTTTTGCCCTTGTTTTGACATTGTCCTTGAGCTGAAATAACTCTTCTTCCTCGCTGATTTTTGTGTTGAAAACCACAGCAGTTATATCCCCACTCTGAACTGGGTTTGCTGCTCAAAAGTGATGTCTTCCTCAGCTTTGACCTCTCCTCTTATGCCAGATCTTTTATGGTCAACTCTGCTCACCATTCCCATTTCAAAAGCATCTTCCTTGACCACAGAAGACTATGAGGATGAAACACTGGAGTCCCAAATACTCCTTCCTCATACAAGATGTGTCTTAGCATTGCAGCCTACCACTTACTAGATAATGTGGATTACTTCAAAACCTCTGAGGACCAAGCAGAATCAAGGTCACCTCAGTCTTTTATGTCCCACCATCATCACACAAAACACAGGTGGTCTCACCATGCCAAGCCTGAGCAGGAGGGCTCCAACCACACTTGCATGGCTCTCGAGCAGCTCAGACCAGGTGGTGTTTCTTCATGGCTCACCATCTAGACCTGGGTGGAAAATGCCAATAAGCCCATCCAAACAGGGTCCTCCCAGCAGTGTATTGGCTGGTCCCTCAGCCCTGCCATTCACAGGTGTTTCATCCCATACCTACCTGTATGGAGCCAAGCGTGGATGCACTGGTTGAGTTGTGGGTGCACTGGTTGAGCTGTGAAAGTCAAGTCACCCAGCACCCAGGATTCCTCATGCTGAGGCACATATTCTTTCCTGGCTATCCTTCCCTTTTCCTTCCTAACTACATTTACCAGGTCTCTGTGCAACCCCACAGTGTTTCCAGGGGCCCCACAGAGAAAACAGGCACATTTAAGACCTATGAAGCTGGATTTAAATTTAAAATCTTCTCAGCTCCTTCCAAACTGAATCATCCCACACTTCATTCTTCCCTCCTGGGCAGCTCTGGCTTTCTCCCCTTTTCTTTCTCTTTCCTTTGCCTCTGTAGAAGGGAAGAAACATCTGCTCCTCCCCTGTTTACAGTTTCAACAACACTCTGCTTCATGCTTTTATCTTGGCCAAACCTCCATCACTCCTTTAGAAAAAAAAAAAAAACAACTAAAATAAGGTCAGGCATGATTTAATAAACAGGACAAAAAGTACAAACCCTGTCCTTGGAGGCACACAAGCACAGAAAAACACGTGAGAGGAGGTCAGTTGTTAATTCCATAATTCCTCCTCCGGCTCCTTAAGAGGAGCATTGTCTTGGAATTCACCAGGGATGGGTGCTCTGACTGGGGTGATGTTAGTGCAAGTTGGGAGTCAGCTGTGAGGAGTTAAAAGGCAGCAGAGGCAGGAAGAGCTTTCCCACAGAGGTCTTGTGGTTTTAGGCACTGGGCCCCCCCCCCGGTTCAGCTCAGCGCACGCTGTGCTCAGCACGTGCTTTGCTGCAGAGCAGAGGAGTTTGGGACATGTAAATTAAAGGATCATGATTTCTGCAAGCTCTTCCTAGCCATGCCCCCACTGAAGCTCTGTGTAAGGCACTCCCAGACCTGTCCTTGGCTTCTCTATGATTTCACAGCCACATCATTGCATCAGATCATAGAATCCCAGGGGTTGGAAGGGACCTCCAGAGATCATGGGGTCCAACCCCCTGCCAAAGCAGCTCCCCAGCTCATATTGCACAGGGCTGGAATCTCTCCAGAGAAGGAGACTCCACACCCCCCCTTGGGCAGCCTGGCCCAGGGCTCCCTCACCCTCACTGGGGAAAAGTTCTTCCCCAGGTTGGTGCAGAACTTCCTGGGCTCCAACTTGCAGCCATTGCCCCTTGTCCTGTCCCCACAGACACTGAGAAGGGGCTGCCCATTTCCCCCTGCAGCCCATGCTTAAGATATTGATAAACATTAATTAGGTTCCCCCTTAGTCTTCTTCTCTCCAGGCTGAACAGCCCCAGCTCCCTCAGCCTTTCCTCCCAGGGGAGATGCTCCAGGCCCTTCAGCATCTCCAGAGCCTCCTCTGGACTCTCTCCAGGAGATCCCTGGCTGCTTGAGCCCAGGGAGCCCAGAGCTGGACACAACCCTCCAGCTGGGGCCTGAGCAGGGCAGAGCAGAGGGGGAGGATCCCCTCCTGTCACCTGCTGCCCACACTCCTCCTGATGCCCCCAGGATCCCAGTGTCTCTCTCAGCCCCAGGACACACAGCTGGCTCATGGCCACCCTGCCCCCCACCAGCACCCCCAGGTCCTTCTCCACAGAGCTCCTCTCCAGCAGCTCCCCCCAGCCTGGCCTGATCCCAGCAGTTCTTCCTTCCCAGGGGCCAGACTCTCCCCTTGCTCTTGTTGAGCCTCCTCTGGTGTCTCCCTGCCCAGCTCTCCAGCCTGGCCAGGTCTCTCTGGGTGGCAGCGCAGTGTCCTGTGTGTCACCCACTCCTCCCAGCTCTGGAGCATCAGACACTGGCTGAGGGTGGGTGCTGTCCCCTCACCAAGGGCTCAATGAAGATGTTCAACAGGACTGGACCCAGCCCTGAGCTTGGGGGACACCACAAGCCACAGGCCTCCAGCCAGACTCTGCTCCACTGCTCAGCACCCTCTGAGCCCGGTCCCACAGCCAGTTCTCCCCCCACCTCCCTGTCCACTCACCCATCCCATGCTCTCTCAGCTTTGCTGTCAGGATGCCATGGCAGACAGTGTCAAAAGCCTTGCTGGAGTCAAGGTAGATGCCATCCACTGCTCTCCCTGCATCCACCCAGCCAGTGATGACATCACAGAAGGTTGTGAGATTGGTTGAGCAACTGGCCACCTTGGTATAGGATCACCAAAGGCAACAAGGGACCCAAGTCATGGTGAGGAGCTGTCACCATGTCAGAGCTGTAGTAGAGAAAAGCAACACTGTGCTCTGATGCATCATGGATTGTCCTTGATCCAGTGCAAAGTGATCAAGGAAAACATCTCTCCATCTTTCAGGTGTCCCCTAGACCTGCTGGTACCACAAGAGCATTACATTGCAAAAACCAAGGATGTGCCCTGAACCTTTTGCCCCAACATCTGCTGGTCCTGATCAGAGTCCCAACCTCCAACCTATCTTCCCCCAGATATGCTGAAGTGGATATCCAGAGGTCCTCAGCAACTGACCTTGACCTCCCTCCAGATTTGCCAGGGATGCCCTGTTTAGGTGAGATCCAACAGGAAAAAAAAAGTGCAGTAGAAAAAGTCCCTATTCTTGAGGGTGTGGGGTTTGTCCATGCTAGGACCTCCTTCAAGGCACTCCTTTTAAAACCCCTTTACCCTACAGGCACCAAATACTCTTTAGGAGCTCTGTCTTTCCCCTGGCTCATTCCCTTCCACAGTTTCTCTTGCATGAACATCTAACTGGAACAAATTAATAGGCCTTTTATTACTTTTTCTTTTCTAAGGCAACAAGAGACCATTAGATCATCTGAATTGATTTCCCATATAACACACTGTCACCAATGCAAGGTTTTCCTTCAGCAACCAGCCTCTTACCCATTTCTCATCAGAGAGGCACTGCTTTATGCTTCCTAGGAGAGCTTCTCTCCTTTTGCCTAGTACTTGACATAACTAATCTCTTTGCTAATCCTTGGAGATGACTGTAAAACAGACCCTCTCCACTTCCCAAACTCACTGGGGCTTCTGGAGCCCTGGTTCTGTAGTGCTGAGGACTTGGCAGCTCTGTGAAAGGGAGGTGCAGTTCAGATTCAGCAAATTCAGTTGCACTGGGCAAAAGCAGGCTGGAAACAGGAATTTTTACACAGGCAAAGCAGAGGGCTGTGATCCTGGTGACAAAAAGGGAAAGAAAGGGGTGAAATCCCAAGAATTCACCCCAAGACTTACCCCCAACATTAACTTAATGTTCCAGCTGTTACTTCCAGCAGCTTACAGGCCTTGGAAGATCTCACATCTCTGACCTTGGCATCTAACTTAACATTTTCTGCAGTATTCCTCCCTGCTGCCCATCCACTGCCTTTTTATTGGACATAGGCACCCCTGTGAGCTAGCAGACTCAAGCAGATCCTGCTGGCCCTGTTGCCAAGGATCCTCCCCAAGTATTTTGTAAGGGCACTGCAGTGCAAAACTCCCACTTAGAAATCAAACCCATGGGAGAAGGCAGTTGGATGGTGTGACTGGAATGGGGGTTTGTAATCTGCTCCTTCTTGCTGGCCAGGGCTGTCTTCCAGCAAAGGGAAAAGACAATGGTCACTGTGTTCACTGAGGGGCTGTTCTCAGTCCTTGCCCAGTCTCACCTGGTGGTTTATCTAGGACAGGCTACCTGATCCCTGTGTGCTGTCCAACCTGTAAAGTTCTCTCTCACTGACCTGCCTTCATCTTGATTTTACTCTCTTTTTGCTCTTTGCCAAGCAGGTATTGTCCCTCTTCAGCCCAGACTCTTCAGAGAATAATAGAATCACTGAATAGTCCCAAGGGTCCCAGAGCTCCAACCCCCTGCCACAGGCAGGGCCACCAACCTCCAGGCCTGGAGCTACACAAGGTTGGAAGAAGCAGCTGGAGAGATTCCAAAGACACCAGCTTTTCAGTTATAAAAGTTTTTAGGGCTGGGGGACACCCTCCAAGACCCCAAAATATCAGGAAGGGCTTGTTCTGCTCCCATAAATTCTGGGTTACTGGTGTGTGGAGTCAGAGAATCCCAGGCTGGGCTGGGTTGGGAGGGAGCCCAAGGATCCCAGAGCTCCAACCCCCTGCCACAGGCAGGGCCACCAACCTCCAGGCCTGGAGCTCCACAAGGTTGCCCAGGGCCCCAGCCAACCTGGCCTTCAACACCCCCAGGGACGGGGCACCCACCCCCTCTCTGGGCAGCCCCTGCCAGCCCCTCCCCACTCTCTCTGCACAGAACTTCCCCCCCAATGTCTCCTCTCCCCCTTCCCTCCTCCAGCTTCACTCCAGCCCCCTTGTCCTGCCAGGCTCTGCCCTTCCCAAGAGCTGATTCCCCTCCTGTTCCTCGGGTCCCTTCAGGGACGGGCAGGCTGCAATGAGGTCCCCCCCAGAAGCAGCCTTCTCTTCTCCAGGCTGAGCCAGCCCAGCTCCCTCAGCCTCTCTTCTTTCCATATTTTCTCCTCAATGCTCAGGAGTGGTTCCTCAGAGTGGTGTAGTCCTTCTCCATGATGGTGGCTCGCGGCTGCAGTCTGGGCACCAAGCATTATTTCTCCCTCGCCACCTGCCAAGAAAGGGATCAGCAGAGGGATAAACCAAGTCCCATGGATGACAGGCAAGATCCCTGACTCCCACCTCCCATGCCATAGCAGAGAGCCCCTTCTCTTGGGAGAAGTGGATGTCAGAGCCAAGGCCCACAACTCCCAAACATGGCTTAACCTGGGGTCCTCTCATCCAAATCACTCTGTGCTTCCTGCTCCTGCTGCTCCCCCAGCCCCACACATTGAAGCACCATGCCATGA
The DNA here is from genome assembly GCA_022605955.1 of Rallus limicola. Classification (NCBI taxonomy): domain Eukaryota; kingdom Metazoa; phylum Chordata; class Aves; order Gruiformes; family Rallidae; genus Rallus; species Rallus limicola. The sequence goes on from JAKCOZ010000079.1 coordinate 1,644,770, forward strand.
TAGACCCTCCTGGGTTATTCCTAGTCCACGGGGACTCAGGCCTGGGCTCAACCATCCTCAGGATGGAGGCCAAGTTCAGGCAGCTCTGTGCCGACCTTGGCCATAGGCCCAGCAGTGACAAACTCAGCAGGGTTTGACACCTCCTACACCCCAACAGGCACCATGGACAAATGCTTGTGGAAGCAAAACAAGTGCTGGGACAGCTTTTAAGGGTGGAATATTTGCAGGGGAAGAACAGACCCTTTTCCAGTCGTGCTCTATTTAAGCCACACTGCTCGGTTTAGTGGGCACCCAGAGGTGTTGACACACATCACCTCCATGCAGATGCATACCTGTAAGTAGTGTGCACACACACACCTGGCACAAACACCCCCTGTCAGGTTCCCCTCTGAAATTTTGGTCATTTCCAAGTCTGGATGCCTATAAACCACCTCCCCCCCCCCTCCCACCTAGGATAACAAACCAGGAGTGGGGATGTGACTTCATCTCCCTCCACTTCTGAGCTGTTTGCAGCGAGCTGTGGTTGTTTGTTTGCTTGCTTATTTGACTGTTTTTGAGTGGATTTCAGAGCTGTTGTTTGTTTTTTCAGGGGGTGGGGTTGCTAAAGGCCTTGACAGATCCTCCTTTAAAACCAGGCCATTAGTTCCCTCCCAACCTCCTATCCCCTCCCCCCTTCCCCCCTCCCCCCCCCCAAGAATATAAATATATAAATAACTAAGACAAAAATAAACAAACATGCATGTTATTCTGGTTTAAACTCTTGAGGGATCTGTTAAATTCCTCATGCACAGCACAAAGCAACAGCCTGCCTAATGCTGGGCACACACTTGTCTCAGGAAGGGGGGGGGGGGGGTTCCTCTTGCAGTCACCATGATGTCATATGTGGGCTTTGAAGAATAAGGGGGCAAAGGTGTGTATGTGGGGGGCTGTGGGTAAAGGAAAGAGCACAGAAATAGCCTGTGTTCAGCAGTAGCACTGGCCAAGCACAATAAAAAGGCTGAGGTAGATGGTCAGAAAATCCCTGCTTAGAGGCTTGGTGTGGGCAGCAAAGAGAAGAGCCCAAAGATCTCATCCAGTCCTTGCTGCCAGCAAAGCAAAAGTCACCCTTTTATTTTGGTTAACCCCAAGGCAAGCTCTGAGGATGTAGATCCATAGGAAAAAGTGGGAAAGAGCTTGCAGGGACTGAAAAAAAAAGGGGTGGGGGGAGAGAAAATAATCAAAAACTTAAACACTAGCTTGAAGCATGAGCCTTTGCTTACATGAAATGCCTTAAGCCCCACAGATCACTACCTCTGGGCTCAGCCTGACTTCATCCCCAACCATTCTACACCCACCTCCATGCCCACCCTTGGTGGTTCCCAAGTAGGGACCATAACATAGCCAAGAGGAGCACAAGAAAATATCTTGGGGGTGCAGGACATCTGTTCTTCTCCTCTTGACGTTCTCTCCAAGGGACTTTCTCATAATCTCCACCTGCTTGGTGCATTTTCCATTCCCTCCAAGAGGGAAAACACCCAACCTCCTTCAGCTTTGAGAACTGTTCAAATGGCAGGTTAGACCTTCACTGGGAAGTCCACCATCAGAGTTCATTTTTCCTGTTGGAAAAGGGGATGAGCAACACTGGAAGAGTCAGGTCTTAAAATAATTCTGTGAAGGTTTGGAAGAATCTCTCTGAATTTCCTTCTCATGTGCATAACAAATCACTTCCCAGAGGCATCATTGTTCTCCCAAAATACATAGGACCTTGGGGTTGTACCACCTGGAAACAAGCAGTAAATCAGGGCACTCCATCATCATCTCACTTGACGTTTCCTCAACCCACTGAAGAGAGGATGAACACCAAGGTGCCATGGTGCAGTCTGATAGATGCTCTTTGTCCCCTAGGGTGAGAATGGGGTGTCATGGTGGGCTCCAGTCCATTAGGGACCCTTCTGCTGCCAAAAACATGATCCTGGTACTTCTATCCTTTCCCCATCCACTGCCATGTGCTCCCAACCTCTTGGTTGGTTGAGCTCTGGCATTTGCAGTAGCCTTATGTTGCATCACATCCAATTTTTAGCCTGATGGAAAACAAAGCAGGGAAGGAGGGAACTACTTTTTCTCAGAAGAACTGGAGGGATTGACCCATTGATTCATCCAAATCTTCCAGAAACAAGGGCAAAAAGACTGCCTGGAGAGGTCAAGTCCAGGTCTTCTGGTATACAACTGCAACTGGGCCAGTCTTCAGACTGCATCCCTCAAATAACAGCAGGATCTCCATCCTCAGACAATAGGGCAGCATCTTTTGTGGATAGCCTGCTTGGAGTGATGTGGTTTGTTCTTAAAGACCAGAGGAGTGAAGAAAGAAGAAGGGATGGGACCTGATCGTGTACTGGTTGTTTGCTGGGTACCATCTGTCCAAAAGGGCAATGCTCAGCTCCAGCATGAGGCACAAGTAATGAATGCTCAAAGGCATTAGCACCTCCAGAGGATCCTCAAAGGCTGGTCTCACCCAGGCTGGGACCAGAATATACTCTTCTCTTCCCTTCTTCAGTTAAGAAGGAGATGGCTCTTCCCAGGCCAGCCCCAAACTGTCCTTAGTCCTTAAACTATGAGGACAAAGCCCACCTGAGGTCTACATTTCAGCTAGTAAGATATTGAACCTGTAGAAAGTTTTTCAAGAACCAAAATAAGGCTCTGTCTACTCTGCAAGGAAAAAAGTCAGATTTAAACACCCACCAAGTCCCATGACCCATGACCCCACTGCAGCTCAGGTTCAAAGCACGTCCACCTGAGAAGGAACCCAGAGCTGAAGGTTTGAGAGGATCCTCAGCTGCTCTGTCATGGCAAAGAGCCCAGCCTCTCTCTATTGTGCTCCTTCCTACAGGAGGGACACAGGAGAAGTCATGGTCTCCTTTTCCAGACAGCTTCTTCCCATCCTTCAAGATCTGGAGTTTCTCAGCCACTATCTCAGGAAGCTCCCATCCCACCAGAACTCTCTGCCCACCGAGGAGTGCCGGGAAATAATGACTGATTAATTAATCATCACACTTCATGGCTGCAAATCATGTAAATCCTACAAGTTCACAACTCTTTGCTCATGTTTTCTTTATGACACTCAAGTTCCTATGTCCCTAGGGGAGGGAAAAACACCTAGACCATCTCCCCTTAGACAGGTAAGCCCCCATTCTTGATGTTTTTCTATCCTCTCTCTTTTTAAGTGCCTTCTGCCCCAGGATCCTGAGTATCAGCAACTGAGGAAGATGGATGAAGATTTACCTGCATCTCTGCTGCTCTTCCCTCTGAAAAAGCCCCTTGTCCCATGTTAACTTCCCTGTGCTGAGCAGCATGAGCTGATGGGGGAACAGCCAGTACTCAGTGCTCACGAGGTGACGTGCACTGGCATGGGGCGGGGGTAGACATGGGCTCCTGACCCAGACAGGCAGCAGTTCAGCCAGGTTAATTTCTCTATAAACACTTCTGTTTATGCAGCTATTTCACCTAAAAGGCCCAGTTTCATAGGTGTGTTTGTGGACTGGTAACTCTATCTATGTGAGATCCATTGAATGAAGTGCAGCGTTTTTATTCTCAAAGGAAAAAAAAAAACCCAACAAAAAACCAAACCTAAATGAAGTGACCTTCAGTGCTGTCCAGGATCTCATAGAATCCCAGAATATCCTGAGTTGGAAGGGACCCATAAGGACCATAGAGTCCAACTCCTGGCTCCACACAGGCCCAGCCCAGCCTGAGCGTGGCACTGAGCCCATCACCCAGACGCTTCCTGCCCTCAGCCCAGCTTGGTGCAGTGTCCCCTTACCCTGGGGAGCCTGTGCCAGTACCCAACCCCTCTCTCAGTAAAGAACCTCTTCCTAAAATACAACATAAATTGAATTTCAACGCCCCTCCCTTGCATCACCAGCTCTGTGCAGGCAGCCTAGCCTGCAGCAGAGCAGACATTCAGGGCTTTCAGCCCATCTCAGTTGGCATCTCAGATCTGCTTCTGCCTTAAGACTGGCAGCACATGTCTCCATGATGCTGTAACCTGGAGCTCCATTCACCCTTGAGACAACCTGAGGTCTGCCACAGCCAAGGGAGGATGCCCCCACCATCCCAAAAGCTTTTGAAGAAAAGCAAACTTCCAGGATCCAGTCCTTTTCCCACCAAATTCCAGGGTATCCAGCAGATAAAAGGACTCCCTTGTTCTGAAATACATCAGATACCTTAAGTTCTGAAATACATCAGATACCTTGTTCTGAAATACATCAGATACCTTAACCTGGTGAGATGATGTCATGGTTTATCCAGGCAGGGAGCTAAACCAACTACAAAGCCAATCATTCCTTCCCACCCCCTCAGTGGAAGAGGAGAGAGAAGAAAAGAGAAACTAAAAAAACCCTTCATGGATTGAGATAAAGACAGTTTAATATGACAGAAAAAGAAAAAACAAAGAATTAAAAATACTATAAAAAGAAATTGCTCACCACCCACAGACCACTGATGCCCAGCTAGTTCCTGAGCCATGGTCTAAACACCCAGCCAGTTGCCCTCAACTTAAATATATGGAGTATGATGTCATATGGTATGGAATATCCCTTTGGCCAGTTGAGGTCAGCTCTCCTGGCTGTGTCCCCTTCCATCTTCTTCTGCACCTCCAGCCAGGTGAGAAGCTGAAAAGTCCTCAACTTAGCACAAACATTGACCAGCAACAACCAAACTAACAGTGTGTTATCAACCTTATTCTCATCCTAAATCCAAACCACTGCGTTATACCCACTACTAGGGAGAAAATTAACTCTATCCCAGCCAAAACCAGGACAGAGGATCACCCCCTGATCTCAGGAGGGTGTTCCTGCAAGAAAGAGCCTTTGTAAGGCTGGAGAATTTTTGCCAGTGGTGTTGAGAAGGAGGGTTTGAACCCTGACCTAGCAGAAAAAGACCCATTACTATTCCCACAAGCCCTGCAAACGTAAATCTTTCAGGTTTTAAAGCTGGAATCCTGGGAATCTGAAGGCTAAATGTGCCACTTCTTGGTAGACACAAACTAAAGAAAGAGAGGAAAGCCTAAGGTAGAAAGAAGGAATTGCCACAGGTTTGTGAAATTGAGCTATTTTTGTTATTTCCATCCTACTAAATTTGGTGTGAAGTGGAATAGAATTACTTGGCTCCACTCCTGTTCCTGCCAGTTGATTTTTTAAAACCTAACATGAAACCCAAGGCCAATTATAACCTCCTTTCCCTATGCTCTACCCTCCAGTCTCCACCCAGAATAAATCACAGTCTTGAACAAGAATGTGAAACCACAAGCCTGTTCCCCTAAACTGGAAAAAAAAAAAAAAGGAAAAACAAAAAAAAAATCCCCCAAAAAAACCAAATAAAAATATAAAAAAATAAAATAGATTAGAAAGCTGACATGAGCCAATCAGGCAGGGGGGGAAAATGCTGACAAAATTAACACAAATGGTACCAATTACCACATCCAGCCTTTGCCAACCACTAAATCATCCCCAGAAACTAACTTCACACCTCATCTTGCTGCTGGGGATGGAAATGCAAGTCCAGCGTGCTAGTCAGAGCCCCAGCAACTCCAACATCCCCCTTTCCAGCTCTATCAAGCTGTCTCCACGGTTTCTCCCTGGAAGTAAGAGCTTCTACCCTTCCAGTATGCTCCAGAGAAGTGCTGATCCTCTCCTCCAGCATCCTTAACACTTCAGCTTGGATCCTCCCAACCTTTCCATGCAGAGGCTGGTGAGCCTGTGTACACACAGGGAGCTCCACATCTGGGGAAGGGTCTGAGAGGAAATCAAACACCCGGTGAATGGACCAAAAATAGAGCTGTAGGGAAAGCATGAAGGACACAGGCCAAGGAGGTTTGAAATAGGTTTTCAGTGACCTGAGCTTCCACTGAGCTTGGCAGAATGTAAATGCAGGTCAGAAGCACGAGCTCTGCGAAGGGACGGATGAAAGAAGCTACAAGAAGTTATCAGTCAGCATCAAAAGCAGTATTCAGCCTTACCATGCCAGCAGCCCAGCTACTTTCTGTCTACTGGATTGAGGCAGAGGAGAATTTTGAGGATTAAGTGGATGAAATGGGTGCAAAAGCCTTGCAGGAGAAGGAATTCAGGCCCAGAGCAAACCTGCAGAGAGAATCAAAGAAATCTGCAGTTACCAAATATGTTTGGGTACCAAATGTGAGCTGTTGCACAGCAGTAATCTCCCCCCAGTGCAGGTCCTGTCTCTCAGTAAGAGTGAGAAATTGCCATATCTTCTGCATACATGCCAGGAGAAGGGGGCATCCATGACAGAGGTCATTTCAAAGCTGCAGATGCAGCAACTTTTTAAGGCCAAGGTAAAGCTTGTCATAGAATCATAGGATGGTTTGGGTTGGAAAAGATCTTCAAGATCCTTGAGTCCAACCATCTACCCAGCCCTGCCAGGTCCAACCCCAGACCATGTCCCAAGCACAACATCTGCTCTTCTTCTGAACCCCTCCAGGGATGGTGCCTCACCCACCCCTGGGCAGCCTGGGCCAGGGTCTGACCCCCCTCTCAGCACAGACATTGTTCCTGATGTCCAACCTCAGCTTCCCCTGGTGCAGCTTCAGGTCCCAGGCAGAGCCAGGAGATGGGGATGGAGACACGGGGGGCACTGGGGTGAGCACCCAGTTTCTCCTCCCATCACCTGGCGTTGCCAAAGGGCAACCTGGTGGGACATGGGCATGGAGGAGCTGCAGATGGCAGCCTGTGCCACAGCCCCACAGCTCTGCCAGGGAAGAACTTGGCCCTCCCAGCTGAGCTGAGCCTGCCCTGGCCCAGCTTGAGCCCATTGCCCCTCCTGCCAGCTCCTGGCCCCTGGCTGAAGAGACCAGCGCCCACCTCTCTGCACCCTCCTGGCAGGGCAGGGCAGGGCAGGGCAGGGGGGAGAAGGGCTCCCCTCAGCCTCCTCTGCTCCAGCCTCAACACCCCCAGCTCCCTCAGCCGCTTCTCATCAGACTTGTCTTCTAAACCCTTCACCAGCTTTGTAGCCCTTCTCTGGACACACTCAAGCATCTTGATGTCTTTCTTGTAGTGAGGGGCCCAAAAAGGAACACAGTACTCCAGGCGTGGCCTCACCAGCGCTGAGTACTTCCCTGGACTAATGTTCTCAGACACCATCAAGTCTCCTGGGAATTCCCTTCTTATTGTTAACGGTGTGGAAGATCCCCACATCCAATATCAGAGGGTGAGCATAAAGATGGTCAAGATACGGTATAAAGCCAAGGATCCACTAGAGTTAATGGAGCATGAGAGAAAAATGATACTGGAAAACCAGCCATCTGATCATCTGTGTGCTTTCCAGCTCACAGCTGAACCCAGCCAAGATGTTTTCTTGTGTGCTTCTCTACAGAAGGTGTCCTTTTTCTCTCTTCTCCCATATCTTTCAAAAGACATGAGAAACAAAGTGCCTGGCTGTGATGGAAAAGCCCTACCAGTTGTTTTTTTTATTGTAGGGGAAGAGGTGTTAACCCTGCTGTCCTGGACAGGTTCCAGTTTAAGCAACTTCATTCCTCCTGTTAAAACCCTCCATCCAGTTCAGAGGGATGCAGTGTCCTCCTAGGGCTGTAGATAACTTACTGCTTTGGAGAGCTGTCCTCACAACGTGGTCACCCTTTGGCACCCATCACTGCTGTGTCATCTGAGTCCTGCAAAGTTGGCCACAAGTCCCTTCCATAGCTGGAGCCTGGAGACTGAGCATCAGATTTATTTTAGCTAACTCAAGCCTTCTAAGAGAGAGCCCCACGGGTCAAGATTCAGTTCACCATGCCAGATCTCTCAGCTTAGAGGCTACGTGGAGGTGCCCACAGGAGTCAGTATGCAAGAGGCTCTCAGATGAGGCCCTGAGGAACTGTGTTTCCACACCTGAATTAGACCCAGATAATCTAAATTCCTCTTCCACTTAATGAAAAGCAACGGCACAGCCCAGTTTATCTAGGCAGAAATGTTTCATGCCTTGGTCCTCACTCTTACCTGAGTACCATAAAGTGTCTCAGATGATGTTAGCTTAGGAGCTGAATCACTAATTGCCACTAATCATTGTGTATATCCCATGCACAAAGTGGATGTCCTGCTGACATCTAAAATCAGCTCTCTGCAAATGGAGATTAATCCCTCCTGGGTCAAAACCAGACCTTTAGGCTTCCTGCAGAGTCAGCAAGGATGGAGAGGTATTTCCAGGAGACGTTTTGTGCACCACTTAAGGCTCCAAGCCTGAAGTGTTGGCTGAAACCACCTCTGTGGCAATTTTAGCTGAGCTGGCTGACTCTGCACTGAAGGGTGAAGAGCAATCACTTGAGCCATGAATGTTGCTCAGCTCTGGGGCATCAACCATGAGGAGATGCAGCCAGAGAGTGAGCTATTAGAGCTGAACTGACAAGAGGGCATCTGGCCAGATCCTGAAGTGCAAGAAACCTATGATAACCCTTACCCTTAGAACAGGAGAAAATTGGCAAGGTTTTATTTTCTGTTGTTGGCTCAGGAGGGAGAAAAAGTCAAGAATTCACCCCAAGAAGGGGAATATTCTGGAAGCCTTCCACTGCATTGGCTCAGGAGGGAGAAAAAGTCAAGAATTCACCCCAAGAAGGGGAATATTCTGGAAGTCTTCCACTGCATTGGCTCAGGAGGAAGAAAAAGTCAAGAATTCACCCTAAGAAGGGGAATATTCTGGAAGCCTTCCACTGCATTAACCTGCAGGTGTTTGTTTTAACTGCTGTTTCAAAGTGGATATAGCTTTTTACAGGACAGAATACCTGAAATAAGGTGGGAAGGGAAGGTTTTCAACTTCAGCTGAGTGAAACTTTGCATGCATTGCCAACACATCCTTCCCCAAGCACGAGGAACTCGTTTGTGGTGGCAAAACCCAACCTTCAGTGATGGGCCACATAGCTCAATTCATGCCTGGCCACACACATGTGAAGGTCACCCCTCACTCAGGGCACCTCCCCAACAGATTTCCTATGTATAGGAAATATATATAGGCAGCTACATCCTTCGTTGAGGTGAGGGCTGAAGAAGAAAACCAGTGGCTGCTCCACAAGCAAATACCATAACTTTATGAGCCCTTTGGGGTTCATAACCACAGCGTTTCCTCTCCCCTCCCCACACCAGCCCTGCACTGGCCTCAGGGGACAAAGTCAAACTGTTCCCTGGGAGGCTATCACAGCAGGTTGTTGACATGAAGACAAATAGATGCTGGGACTTCTTGTGTTTTCTTAGTCACTTTCTTTTTGCTTGTGCCCCAGCAAATGTTTAATTTACAGCCTGGTGGGCTGCTCTCTTGGAATTTCAGTTTGGGGCTCTTTGTCAGTGAAAGAAAACGCCTGTGACTCTCATTCTTGGGACTATTTAAAGATGCTAAGTTGCTGGTCTGCAGCCTAGACTGCCACAGCTTCTTGAGTGAGGAGAGGAGAGGAAAAGCAATAAACCAGATGACAATAGAACTCATTAACACAGTCCTGAATGGCAGTCATGCTGGTGGTTAGGCAGTTGGCTGGGGGCATTTTATGTGGTTCAGAGTCACCTTCCACCTATCACAGAATCACAGAATCATGAAAGAAGTTGGAAAAGACCTTTTAAGATCATCAAGTCCAACTGTTTCCATCCTGTGCTGCCCCAGATCCCTGAGCACCTCATCTCCCCTCTGTTCAACACCCCCAGGGATGGGGACTCAGCCCCCTCCCTGGGCAGCCTGTGCCACAGCCCCCCAGCTCTGCCAGGGAAGAACTTGGCCCTCCCAGCTGAGCTGAGCCTGCCCTGGCCCAGCTTGAGCCCATTGCCCCTCCTGCCAGCTCCTGGCCCCTGGCTGAAGAGACCAGCACCCACCTCTCTGCACCCTCCTGGCAGGGCAGGGCAGGGCAGGGCAGGGCAGGGGGGAGAAGGGCTCCCCTCAGCCTCCTCTGCTCCAGCCTCAACACCCCCAGCTCCCTCAGCTGCTCCTCAGAGGATTTTCCCTCCTATGGTTGATGGGATCAAGGATGAGGCTCTTATATCCCCTTCCAAGTCAGCAGACATGGGCAGGAATGTGACTGACTCAATCCTACCAAAAAGAAAGAGGGATATTTGAAATATTAAAGAAACGTGACATCCCTCAGGAGTCCCTGGCACATGCTATAATTTTAATTTCCTCCTTTTGTTTGATGAGGGAGTAGTTTGGGACCATTCCATTGAGTGGGGTTTTATTTCTCATTTAGTTACCTGGTAAAATAAAAAAAGACATTTCCAGAAATTGGCATGGACTTTCTGCTGCCCATCCCAAGATACTACTGGTTCTAGTGTTTCCTTCTGATGAAATCTGTAAGTTGGTGGCACAGGAGGAGGGTAAATATGCAAATTAGGAGGTCAGAATGCCTAAAATCACAGACTAACAGAATTGTAGGGGTGGTGGGGACAGGCCAAGGGGCGCTGGGCTCAAGTTGGAGCCCAGGGAGTTGCGCCCCAATGTGGGGAAGAACTTGTTGCCCAAGGTGAGGGTGAGGGAGCCCTGGGCCAGGCTGCCCAGGGGGGTGTGGAGTCTCCTTCTCTGCAGAGATCCCAGCCCCTGTCCTAGGGACCCTGCTTTGGCAGGGGGTTGCACCCCAGGGGCTCTGGGAGGCCCTTCCAACCCCTAAAGCTCTGTGAGTTTGTGATTCTGTGATTCATCCGAGTTGATTAGGGTTGTCATGGTTTAATGCTGGCCTGCATCTCAGCATCACACAGACTCACTTCCCTCCAGAGGGGTGGAGGAGAGAACCAGAAGGTTAGAAATGAGAGAAATCATGTTTTGAGATAGAGACAGTTTAATAGGTAAATCACAGAATCACAGACTCACAGAATTACAGGGGTCAGAAGGGCCACCCAGAGCCCATGGGGTGCAACCCCCTGCCAAAGCAGGGTCCCTAGGACAGGGGCTGGAATCTCTCCAGAGAAGGAGACTCCACACCCCCCTGGGCAGCCTGGCCCAGGGCTCCCTCACCCTCACCTTGGGCAACAAGTTCTTCCCCACATTGGGGTGCAACTCCCTGGGCTCCAACTTGAGCCCAGCGCCCCTTGTCCTGTCCCCACAGACACTGAGCAGAGGCTGCCCATGGCCCCCTGGCTCCCACCCTTCAGCTCTGGAGAACCAGGGAGCAGATCCCCTCTCAGGCTGCTTCTCTCCAGGCTCAACAGCCCCAGCTCCCTCAGCCTTTCCTCACAGGGGAGATGCTCCAGCCCCTTCAGCATCTCCAGAGCCCTAAATCAATGAAGAGAAACACTGACTGGCCACCTAAGACAAAAGCCAGCTGTTCTGAGTGAATGGTTGAGCTTCACTCTCTTGATGGTCCTCAACAGAAGGCTGAGAAAGCATTGGATGCACAGATAAAGGGAAGAGTTTAAAAGCCTGGGGATTTATTTATTTTAAATGTGGTGAATCAGGGAATCACAGGGGTTGGAATGGACCTCCAGAGATCATGGGGTCCAACCCCCTGCCAAAGCAGGGTCCCTAGGACAGGGGCTGGGATCTCTCCAGAGAAGGAGACTCCACACCCCCCTGGGCAGCTTGGCCCAGGGCTCCCTCACCCTCACCTTGGGCAACAAGTTCTTCCCCACATTGGGGAGCAACTCCCTGGGCTCCAACTTGAGCCCATCACCCCTTGTCCTGTCCCCACAGACCCTGAGCAGAGGCTGCCCATGGCCCCCTGGCTCCCACCCTTCAGCTCTGGAGAACCAGGGAGCAGATCCCCTCTCAGGCTGCTTCTCTCCAGGCTGAACAGCCCCAGCTCCCTCAGCCTTTCCTCCCAGGGGAGATGCTCCAGCCCCTTCAGCATCTCCAGAGCCCTAAATCAATGAAGAGAAACACTGACTGGCCACCTAAGACTAAAGCCAGCTGTTCTGAGTGAATGGTTGAGCTTCACTCTCTTGATGGTCCTCAACAGAAGGTTGAGAAAGCATTGGATGCACAGATAAAGGGAAGAGTTTAAAAGCCTGGGGATTTATTTATTTTAAATGTGGTGAATCAGGAAATCACAGGGGTTGGAAGGGACCCCCAGAGCCCATGGGGTCCAACCCCCTGCCAAAGCAGGGTCCCTAGGACAGGGGCTGGGATCTCTGCAGAGAAGGAGACTCCACACCCCCCTGGGCAGCCTGGTCCAGGGCTCCCTCACCCTCACCTTGGGCAACAAGTTCTTCCCCACATTGGGGTGCAACTCCCTGGGCTCCAACTTGAGCCCAGCGCCCCTTGGCCAGTCCCCACAGACCCTGAGCAGAGGCTGCCCATGGCCCCCTGGCTCCCACCCTTCAGCTCTGGAGAACCATGGAGCAGATCCCCTCTCAGGCTGCTTCTCTCCAGGCTCAACAGCCCCAGCTCCCTCAGCCTTTCCTCCCAGGGGAGATGCTCAGTCAATGCTAAAAAGTAAACCTCAGGGAGAGGCAAGGCAAGGCAAGGATCTTCTCTTCAACCAAAAATAATCTCCAAACCTAGAAATCTTCCACAAAATAAAAACCTGATCCCAGAGGAGTTTACATAGGCAGCAGCCCTGTGGCCTCTGAGGACAGGTTTGCAAAGGCAAAGAGCACAGACAGCCCATTTGTCAGCAAAATTACCTTGCAAGGGAAATCACTCCAAGCTGATGCATCAGCAGAGGTGGAGGAAGAGCTTTGTCACACATATTTTGCTGACTGGCTTTTGTAAGGAGCACAAACTGAAGGGCTGCTACTGCTTCATGCTTCGGTGAAGAAGATCTACAGGCAGGCAATCACAAGCCAACCTGCCTGGCTAAAACAATGACCTGCAAGAAAATGATTTACAGGCAGGAACTGGAGCTGAGTCTGCTTGGAAATTATTCCTGAATCTGACCTGAACTCTTCTTGGTTTACCTGATGTTTGTCAGTTCACCAAATTTACCAAATCCACAAAAATATGCTGCTTTCAGATGTGAAAGTGGACCTCAGGAATTCCAACCTGGAATCCTTCTCAAGGAGAGCAGTTATCCAAACTGGGCAGAGCACTGGTCCCACTGTCCTACAATCATCCTGTTTAAGGCTTATCACAGCCCCAAGCTGCTGAGCACAGGATTGCACAGGCCAAGGTCTGTCCCCAGCTGAGAGGAGGGATGAGGCTGTCTTGTTCTGTGAGTGGGAAGATATTGTCATAGGATCACAGAACCAAAGAATGGCTTAGGTTGGTTGGAAGGGACCTTTCAAGGTCATCTAATCCAACCCTCCTGCCATAGGCAGGGACACTCTCAACTAGAGCAGGTTGCTCAGAGTCCCATCCAACCTGACCTTGAATGTCTCCAGGGATGGGGCATCAACCACCTCCCTGGGCAACCTGGGCCAGTGATCTACCACCCTCATCATGAAGTATTTCTTCCTCATACCTAGTCTGAAGTTACCCTCTTTTAGAAACCGTTACCCCTTGTCCTATTGTTACAGACCCTATTATGAAAGTCAGTCCTCATCTTTGATTTAACCCATCTTTGATTATCAAAAGGCCACAATAAGCTCTCCCTGAAGCCTTCTCTTCTCCAGGCTGAGCCAGCCCAGCTCTCCCAGCCTGGCTCCAGAGCAGAAGGGCTCCAGCTCTCACATCATCTCTGTGGCCTCCTTGGGACTTCTTCTGACAGCTCCATGTCCTTGCCCTAGGGACCCCCAGGCTGGGGGCAGCACTGCTGGGGGATTCTGTGTCCCAGAGTGGAGCTGAGGGGCAGAATCCCCCTTTCCCAGCCCTGCTGGGGGTGCAGCCCAGGACACGTGTGGTTTTTGGGGCTGCCAGCACACATTGCCTGGTCAGGTTGGGCTTCTCATCCCCCAACACCCCCAGGTCCTTCTCCCCAGGGCTGCAGAGCTGTGGGCTGTTTGAATATGAATTGCATCACGCTAGGAAACCCCAGGGGCTTGAATAGGTCACAGTTCCCAGCGTACACACAGTTTGTATGCACATATTTAAGCTCACTTAAGAGCCTGGGTTCAATGATCCCTCAAGGCCCACTCCAACTGCACTCCTATAATTTCACTGTGGACTTCTCCCAACAGCAGCCTGTTATCAGAGCAGTTTAGTCAGCTCAGTGTCCCATCAATCAAGTGGGCCACAAGCAGCTCCTAATTCCTACATGCTGATGCAGCTTTGGTGAAAAGACCCTTGGAGACACTCAGCATCATCCAGCCAGCCTGTTGTGGTTTTTCCCTCCTATAATGGACTTTATTAAGTCAATTCATTATGGTCTAAATGATGGAGACCTCTCACAATCAGGATCTCGTGGGGATTGAGCCTCCTCTGCATAATCCACAAGCACTCTTTTATCTCAGAGATGAAGAACAGAGCTACTTGGGAAAGGAGATTGCAATTAGGACTGTTATTAGTAAGGAAACAGGCACCCAACTGGGCTAGCTCAATAACAAAACAAGCTAAGATAAACATAAATAGCAACATGAGAAATTAAACTGCCTCTTTTTAGCATAGAAGCCCCCATCTTCTGGTCAACTGCCTTATTGACTGTTCATAGCCAGAACATGTAGTCTTGGCTAATTTAAGGTTGCTACATCTCTCTATTCTTGAGAATTCCAGGGAATCAAACCAGGGCTGGGACATTTATAAGCCTCCCAGGGTATTTTCCATCCAGATGTGAGAAGTTTGAAACAGGTCAGCTGAGAAGTCTGCTGCATCTCACTTCACATCTGTGCTGTACTTGGAGGTTTGCTGTGAAAAGTCCACTGCTCTTCAGCAGAGTTGACTCAGCTTCTCCAGATGCAGCGACCTAATAGCTTCTCATTGCTCAACAAATCGTAACTACCCAACTACATGACCAACTTAGATTTGTAAATATTGGCTGGGAAGGGTCTGTGGATCACAGAATCACAGAATGTCAGGAGTTGGAAGGCACCTGGAAAGCTCATCTAGTCCAACCCCGTGTCCCAGAGCAGGGGCACCCAGACTCAATCCCACAGGAACACGTCCAGGATCATGGGGTTGGGATGTCTCCAGAGAAGGAGACTCCACATCCTCTCTGGGCAGCCTGGCCCAGGGCTCTGTCACCCTCCCAGGGACAAAGTTCCTCCTGACATCCCCATGGAGCTTCCTCTGCTCCAGTTTGTGCCCATCACCCCTTGTCCTGGGGCTGCCACCCCTGAGCAGAGCCTGGCTCCAGCCTCCTGACTCTCCCCCTGTGCAGATTGATAGACACTGATGAGCTCACCCCTCAGGCTCCTCTTCTCCAGGCTCCAGAGCCCCAGCTCCCTCAGCCTCTCCTCACCAGGAAGGGCTTCCACTCCCTCCATCCCCTTGGTGTCCCTGTGCTGGGCTCTTCCAAGGAGTTCTGTGTCCTTCTGGAGCTGAGGGGCCCAGAACTGGACCCACCATTCCAGCTGTGGTCTCACCAGGGCAGAGCAGAGGGACCTCTTTTGACCTCCTAACCACCCCCCTTCTAATACACCCCAGAATGCCATGGCCATCCTGCTGTCCCCCAGGGCCCCCAGGTCCCTGTCGCCTACACTGCCCTCCAACAGCCCAGTCCCCAGACTATACTGGTACCTGGGGTTCTTCTTCCCTAGATGCAAGACCCTACACTTGCCCTTGTTTAATCTCATTAAACTTCTCCCTGCCCAACTCTCCAGCCTGCCCAAGTCTTGCTGGATGGCAGCACAGCCCTCTGGGGTGTCAGCCACCCCTCCCAGTTTTGTGTTGTCAGCAAACTTGCTGGCTGTACACTCAGAGATTGGCCTGGGATGGGCCTGGAATAGGGGCCTAGAACAGGGTCAGGGCCTGGCCCAGGCTGCCCAGGGAGGGGGCTGAGTCCCCTGCCCAGGGGTGTTGAACAGAGGGGAGATGAGGTGCTCAGGGATCTGGGGCAGCACAGGTTGGGAATGGTTGGAATGGTTGGACTTGATGATCTTAAAAGGTCTTTTCCAACCTTGTGATTCTGTGATATGTTCTCACAACACACACTGGAGGGTTGTTCTCCCAACAAACACACACTGGAGGGTTGTTCTCAGACACTCTTGTCATGGAAAGAGGCAGTGCTCTCCACTTCCACGACAGATGGGACACAGATTGAAAGTATCCAAGTATCCAAGCCTTCACTGAACTCTTTTGTTTGTTTTCTTCTCCCTCCCTGGTCCCCAGAGTGGAGATATAATTTAATAACCTGGTGTGTAATTAGTAACACAGCTAAAGAGATTTTGGGTATATGAGCTGCATGGTGGCGATGTTCCCTTGAGCAGAACTCCTACCATCCCTTTCAAGTCTTGATTGCTTCATCCCCTCCTTGGTAGTTCACACAGCTTTGGAAATTCCCATGGCTCTGGTCACCAGACTGCACAACTCAGCAGAAAGCTCCTCCAGCAGGTCCCACCATTTCATTTGTCCATGCATTGCAGAGGTCCCCATACTGTCAGTGAGCAGTAAATAATCAGTCCTGAATTTATTCTTGGTCTGCCTGGCAGTGGGGAAAGAGGCTGCCCTGCCCAGACACAACTGAAATGCACAGGACAACAAGGTGCTCAGAAAAGTCCTTTCTAAAAGCAGAAGAACCTCAGAGGAGAAAGCTAGGAGCACATCCATCCCAGTGCAACACAAGAGAACACCAACTTGGGACGTGGCAGGGCTTCTACAGTGAACCTCAGCAGAGACAAACTCTCAGGCAGACCCCCCACATTTCCCACCCTTCATAGGAAAGAAACATCCTTGCAGTCAAAATTCACTACCCTGCCACACACCAGTTGCCACCCAGGAACAGGCTTCTTCTTTAGCTTCCAGGTAGGTCCTCTGGTTCAGCTGCTGTGCTTATTGATGGAGCTGGAGTAGCCACAGTGCCTGTTGCAGGGGTGAGTGTCTGTGGGTGGTATTCTTCAACAGTTGTTTAACCCTAAACAAGACCTGAACCACGTTCAGGAGACCTAGCAATAGAAGCAGGCTGGTCAGGAGACCTAGAAATAGAAGCAGGCTGGACAGGAGACCTAGAAATAGAAACAGGCTGGACAGGAGACCTAGCAATAGAAACAGGCTGGACAGGAGACCTAGAAATAGAAACAGGCTGGTCTGAACATCCCAAGGACCCCAGCACTCTCAAGAGTTATTGTAACTGTCCTGGAGAAGAAGGGGAAGGTGAAGGAAGGTGTCTCCTCCACATATTGTCTCTCCAAGGAGAAGTAAGGAAAAAGGATGATTATGAGTAACTTCCAAAAGCAAGGAGGTGAAACCATCACTATTGCTCCACCAACACCAAATACAGATTCCACCACTGCAAATCCATAACTGATCTGACTATCAATGATTTTACTATACCATAAGCCAGTGTAATACCCAACAGCAGAACAATAACCTTAATCCTACACCCAGGGACCAAAAACCACACAGGAACAAGTATAACCAGGGTATATGGCAAGTAAAGTGTGACATGACACACTCTGAGAACAAATAAACCAGCACTGTGACCAGTGGCAATTAAACCAATATAATGAACTATTATAACAAGGGTGTTTTAAGATGTTCTGGTCAGATCTTTCATTATCTCAATGCTCCATGCCCCACGTTGGGTGCCAAAAAGCACTGGTTGTGGTTTAACCCCAGCCAGTAACTGAACATCATGTGGCTGCTCGTTCATCCCTCTTCACAGAATCACAGAATCACAGAATCACAGAATCTTTAGGGGTTGGAAGGGACCTCAAGAGATCATGGGGTCCAACCCGCCTGCCAAAGCAGCTCCCTATCTCATATTGCATAGACAGGCATCCAGAGGAGACTGGAATCTCTCCAGAGAAGGAGACTCCACCACCTCCCTGGGCAGCCTGTTCCACTGCTCCCTCACCCTCACTGGGAAAAAGTTCATCCCCAGGTTGGTGTGGAACTGCCTGTGCTCCAGCTTCCAGCCATTGCCCCTGGTCCTGTCCCCACAGACACTGAGAAGGGGCTGGCCAGTTCCCCCTGCATCCCAAGTCTAAGATATTTATAAACACTAATTAGGTCCCCCCTAAGTCTTCTTTTCTCCAGGCTGAACAGACCCAGCTCCCTCAGCCTTTCCTTACAGGGGAGATGTTCCAGGCCCCTAATCATCTTCGTTGCCCTTCTCTGGACTCTCTCCAGAAGGTCCCTGTCTTTTTTATCCCAGGGAGCCCAGCACTGGACACAGGACTCCAGGTGGGGCCTGACCAACGCAGAGTAGAGGGGGAGGATCACTTCCTTCGACCTGCTGCCCACACTCCTCCTGATGCATCCCAGGATCCCATTGGCTCTTTTAGCCACCAGTGGACACTGCTGGCTCATAGCCAACCTGTCATCAACCAGGACCCCCAGGTCCTTCTCCACAGAGCTCTTTTCCAGCAGGTCGTCCCCCAGCCTGTACTGATACAGTCGGTTGTTCCTCCCCAGGTGCAAGACTTTACACTTGCTCTTGTTGAACCTCCTCTGGTGTCTCCCTGCCCAGCTCTCCAGCCTGGCCAGGTCTCTCTGGGTGGCAGCGCAGTGTCCTGTGTGTCAGCCACTCCTCCCAGCTTTGTATCATCAGCACTTGCTGAGGGTGGATGCAATTCCCACATCAAGGTTCCCCTCAAGGGAAGAGGATGGAGAAAAAACCTCATGGGTTGAGGTAAAGACAGTTCAATAGGGTAACAAAAGTAGATAATAATAATAAAAGTAGTCATAACAACAACAAGAATAATAATAACAAGAATAAGAAAAGAACAAGTGATGCACAAATGCAATTGCTTGCCACAAAGGAAGATAAAAAAAACAACCCAAAGCAGAGTCTGTTTCCAAGCAACAAAACTGGCTCACATGCAGCTTCCCCAGTTATAAACAGAGCATGATGTTATGTGGTATGGAACATCCCTTTGGCCAGTCAGGGCCAGCTGTCCTGGCTTTGCTCTCCCAGCTTTCTGTGCACCTGGAAGGGCTTGAGAAGCTGAACAGTCCTTGGCTTGGTGTAGACACAACAACCACTCAGCAGCAATTAAAAACATCAGTGGGTTATCAACATTATTCTGACTAAAATAGAATCATAGAATCCCAGGGGTTGGAAGGGACCTCCAGAGATCATGGGGTCCAACCCCCTGCCAAAGCAGCTCCCCAGCTCATATTGCACAGGGCTGGGATCTCTCCAGAGAAGGAGACTCCACACCCCCCTGGGCAGCCTGGCCCAGGGCTCCCTCACCCTCACTGGGGAAAAGTTCTTCCCCAGGTTGGTGAAGAACTCCCTGGGCTCCAACTTGCAGCCATTGCCCCTTGTCCTGTCCCCACAGACACTGAGAAGGGGCTGGCCATTTCCCCCTGCAGCCCATGCTTAAGATAATTATAAACATTAATTAGGTCCCCCCTTAGTCTTCTCTTCTGAAGGCTGAACTCACTCAGCCTTTCCTCACAGGGAATAAGTCATTAAGTAAGCAGATGTTGTGCTTGGTGACATGGTATTGGACCTAGCAGATCTGGATAGATGGTTGGACTCGATGATCTTGTAGGTGTTTCCCAACCAAAACCATTCTGTGATTCTATAAATCCAGAAAGCTGCACTACACCAGATACTAGAAAGAAAATTAACTGTATTTCAGCCCAAACCAGGACATTAATCAGAAAGAAAAACCATCCTTCTCCTAAAGCAAATCTGGCTCAGGATTTGGGATTCCCAAGTCTTACTCTATGAGCTGTTCATGCTTTAGTGTTTAGTCTCTGCATCAGCCTACACTCACAGACAGGCATGCTGTGCAACTCTTGATCCAGCAATGAGAATTTCTGTCTCTCCTCCTCTTCCCAACAAGCTGATGTAAACCAGAAAGCTGACCCAACCTGCCTGTGCTCTTCTAAAGGTCCTTGTGCTTGTTTTCCTTGAAACCTGTATCTCAGGTGCCCTTGTAAAAGAGTGCTGGGGTTTCCAGCTCTCTGGGTGCTGGGGTTTCCAGCTGTCTGGGTGCTGGGGTTTCCAGCTCTCTGGGTGCTGGGCCTGGTGTACAGATGTACAAGGTGATTGCTTTCCAAAATCCCAGCCTACAGCAGCCTTGCAGCATATCAAACTAACTGCATTCACCTGATGTGTGTCTAATGCCATCTGACATACCTTAGTATGTCCTCTCTGTCCTCCAGCCACCTGTATAAAAGGATCTCTCCTGCCCTGTGGCATTTTTCCTGGGCTCATAAGCTCTTCAGTATGAGGGTGGTAGATCAGTGGAACAGGTTGCCCAGAGATGTACTGGAGGTCCCATCTCTGGAGATATTCAAGGTCAGGCTTGATGGGGCTCTGAGGGACCTGATCTAGTGAAGATGTCCCTGCTCACTGCAGGGTGGGACTAGATGACCATTAAAGGTCCCTTCCAACCTTACACATTGTTTGATTCTATATGGATATCAAAGATACCTCCCAGCATCTTAAATAGCCTCTTGTTGACCTGTGTGGACAGCAGCAGCAAGCCCTGAGGCTCTACTAGCCTCTTGCTGTCCACAGCAATGGAAATTTGGCTTCTATTGGTGTCTGAGCTGAAACCCACCACGTGTGGCTGCTGATCCCAGCAGTCTGTTTACCCCCCTGTTCACTGTTATTAAATGTGCTACAGGTCAGATAAAGCCTGGTGACTTCTGGCTTGCTTTGTCCTCCCCAACCACCACATTGACTTTAATTGGCTTAGGACAGGCTGTGTTTGCTCAAGTAGAGACTTACCTACTTCCACACCACTGTGTCTAAGCTCAGAAATTGGTCTGCTGCTTCTACTGTTGCTCAGATGATGCATTGCATGCCCCTAATGAAACCAGGCACTGGGAGTTTCACAGACTCACAGAATCCTGGGGTTGGAAGGGACCTCAAGAGATCATCAGACCCAACCCCCTGCCAAAGCAGGGTCCCTAGGACAGGGGCTGGGATCTCTGCAGAGAAGGAGACTCCACACCCCCCTGGGCAGCCTGGCCCAGGGCTCCCTCACCCTCACCTTGGGCAACAAGTTCTGCCCCACATTGGGGCGCAACTCCCTGGGCTCCAACTTGAGCCCAGCGCCCCTTGGCCTGTCCCCACAGACACTGAGCAGAGGCTGCCCATGGCCTCCTGGCTCCCACCCTTCAGCTCTGGAGAGCCATGGAGCAGATCCCCTCTCAGGCTGCTTCTCTCCAGGCTCAACAGCCCCAGCTCCCTCAGCCTTTCCTCCCAGGGGAGATGCTCCAGCCCCTCCAGCATCTCCAGAGCCTCCTCTGGACTCTCTCCAGGAGATCCCTGGCTGCTTGATCCCAGGGAGCCCAGAGCTGGACACAACCCTCCAGCTGGGGCCTGAGCAGGGCAGAGCAGAGGGGGAGGATCCCCTCCTGTCACCTGCTGCCCACGCTCTGTTTGGACCCAGAACCATGGAGGGCCTAGTCAAAGCTGATGTTACTTGCTGTGAGAGGAAAATCATTTCATGCAGCTCCAATTAAGCTGTCATGGGAAAATAAGAGTGTCACGTGTTCTTCTCCAAGCCAAAGACAGACTCTTCAAGCACTGTCACCAGCAGCAGAGAGAACAGAGAGTCGTTTTTCCCACCCGCTGGCTCCTCTTTGATGCCTCCATGGGACAGCAGCGTGGAAGCCTGGTGGAAACCTCTCTGCTTGCTGCAGATGTCAAGCTGGATATCTTAATACAGCAGCTGGAGTCACAGATTTGGGATAGCCAGTCTCTTGGCTGCCTTTTGATCAAGTCAGATTGCATTTGTCACTCTTTCATATCCCAGGATTATTCCTTTCTAGGCTTGAGGTGGCCTCTTCATCAGCCTCTGGTTTTAGCTGTGGGTGCTTTTGGTTGGGGGATTTCCTTCTGTGAGGGGTAATGAAAGCCTATTTATAGTAA
The DNA here is from genome assembly GCA_022605955.1 of Rallus limicola. Taxonomy (NCBI): domain Eukaryota; kingdom Metazoa; phylum Chordata; class Aves; order Gruiformes; family Rallidae; genus Rallus; species Rallus limicola. Next base: position 1,666,524 of record JAKCOZ010000079.1, read on the forward strand.
CAGAGTCAGATGGCACAGCCAAGGTAACGGTTTTGGAAGAGTGAGTCTCCTTTACCTGGTGGAGATCTATTCTCTCTGAGGGTTTGTGAGTTCTTTTCTCTCCTTCAGTGGAAATATGGAGAACTGTGGGTTCCCTCCCCCACCAGTAACATCTCCCCTTGCAGTGGTGCACGTTTGACAAGGAGGATGGTGAGGCGTTGGGCTGTGCAGTCTCCATCTCTGGAGGTTTTCAAGACCCGACTGGACAAAGCCCTGAGCAACCTACTCTGACCTCAAACCTGACCTTGTACTGGGCAGGAGGTTGGACTAGAGACCTCCTTTCCATGATCCCTATGCCCCTGTTTTGTGAATGCTGTCCTGGAGCAACCTCCATCCAACCACCTCTCCCAACATCTCCTGACCTCCCATTCCCTTTTCTCACCCCCACGCAGGAGTAGCACACCTGAAAGGCCAGTGCCATACTCCCTTACAACAGTTTGTAAGGACCAAGAGCCTTAGTGCCTGCCCTGGAGCACTCCCCCTTTGGTTCAAACATTAGGGGTGACATTTTGGTCCCAAATGACCAGGATCTGAGATCTTTCTGAAGAAGGTAATGGGCAAGTGCAACCAGAGTGGGTTCTCTTGCAGGAGAGGAAAGTAGACACTCTCCTGAGGTCCCTCCTGTCCTAAGGATTGCCTTTCACTCAAGTCCAGGCTTAATTTTAAGCACATGGTGAGCTTCAAAGCAAGGATGTTGTCCTAATGCCTCGTTCCTACCACAACATCTGTAGGAGACCAATAACTGAAATTGCTCAGCAGCTTCTGGGTCAGCTCATCAGCTCTTTATGGGGCTGGCTGTGAAACCTTTAATCACCAGATTGATCATCTACCTGCAGAATCATCACCTCCCATGCCATCTCTCTGTGCTGGAGTGGAAAAATAGCAGGGGAGTTTCTGGGTGGTCCATCCTGTAGGACACAGTAACTGATAGGAGGAAAAGCTGCCAAGCTTTGGGAAAGCACAGGCCCTGCAGGAAGCTGTTGAAGCCTCTGTGGTGAATGCACATGCCAGCTGAATTTATGTCCTGGGTGGATGGGATTTATTACAGCAGTGGTGCTGATTAGGTTCAGGAAAAGACAGTGGTGCAGCTCACACACCTCCTTCACGGAGGGGGAGAAGGACCAACAAGTAGCACTGGATGCCCACATTTCTCATGGGCAGAGGGATAGGGAACTTAAGGGAATGAAAAACCACGAAGCACATCTTGGGTCGTAGCACTTCACCCTCCTCTTCCTAGCAATGTCCCCAGAGCTGTCTCAAAGCCCAACAATGACCCACAAGATCTACATATGAGGTAGGGTTTCCATAGCCAGCTCCATCACTATGTTGTCTCACTGACTGATGACCCATCTCTCCGTAGAGATGAAGAGGTTACTGCAGGGACTTGCAGAGTAAACAGATGATGCAGAGCCAGGGTGCTGGAACATGCTCCCATCACCAGCTGTGCCATGCTACCTGGCTTCTGCATGGGCAGTGGACAAGTTGTAGCCCCATCAGAGAAGTTGTAGCCCCATCAGAGAAGTTGCAGCCCCATCAGAGAAGCAGCAGCCACATCAGAGCCAACCCCAAGCCAGACCACTCACAGCGTACTGCCACACCGGGTTTTTGGCACGTGTTCCTCTCCATTCTGGCTTTCATTGTCTGAAAGAGTGATGACTTTGCACTTGCCTGTTTGTTTAGAGTTTCCCAGGGCTCAGCTCTTCTTCTGCAGTAGGGTGGCCCTGGGAACCTTCCACACCAGGAACACCACATCCTCCACCCCATCCAGCTGCATCCATCCCGTGATGCTCATCGCATTACTGTCCAGATCTATTTGTTCATCCTGCACCCCGTGCTTCATGTCTTCCCTCCAGTGAGCCACCACTCTCAGGCTGCCTCCAAAGCAAGGCTGTGAAGGAGGAGGAACCCAGCTTTGCCCTCAGAGCTTCCTTCTGCCTTGACATTCATCTTATTTATTTGCCTTTAGACATCACACCACGTGACGACGAGCAATGTCATCAGGGAAGACCTGAAGGGGAGACCACTCAAGTACCCCTCCTCTTTCCTTTTGCTCTGTCTGAAAGCCACCCACGTGGATTTTAAGGCTCTGCTCATTTCCCTTCAGCTCTGCAAGCTATCAATTGCCTATGCCCATATGAATATTGTTCTCTCAAAGAGGGAAATAATTGAAACAGAAGGGGGGAAAAAAAATAAAGAAAGGAAGGCTGAAGGGAGAACTGCACAGTCTCAAAGGGATTCACTTGAAAACAGGCATATCCCTCCAGGGTTTGGATCCCATCCCAGGCACAAGAGCAGGGCCTGGAAGCCCTACCACCCAACAGGGCAGTGGTCTGGGTTTTGCAGCACCCTAGGAGGGACGGCGTGACTTCTTGGAGTGGTGAGCTTTGTTCTGAGCTCCCAGGCTGTTTCCCGAGGCACAAGGAAGGGGGATTCACGGGATGCTGGGGAAGCAAACAGATTTTTAAGGCAGGGGAAACAAGAGAAGTGCAAAAGCTCTGTGTTGCCTGGTGTAGGAGGCTCAAAGAGTCCCTATCAAAGACTGCACCAGCCACAAGTTCAGATGTTCATTCCACTAAATCATCAGCACATGCTAGCTGCCAATGAAGGCACACAACATGCTATGCACCAGGAAAATAGGCTGTTCAGCAGCTTCTTTTGCCTCATCTCCCTCCAAGCCCACAGATACAGCAGTGATGTTGGGATATCTCATCCCCTGTGATCTTTCTCCAAGGCAGTATGCTCTGTTTCTTCTCTCCATTTAGCTGCTTCCTCCATTGAACGACCAACAATCTGCACCCAACTTGGAAGCACTTCTTCAACCCACTTCTGTGGAGCTCCCACAATAGACACAACCTGTTCCTGCCTGTGGCCATCCCAGGAGTCCAGGCAGGAGTTTCTGCTATGGCCAAATGAGTGAGGAAATACCTGGTGAGGACCACAGTTGCTGTTGGTGCAGCATCATGCCTGTGTATACTGTGTCACCCTATGCAGCAGACAGCTACTGGCTCAGGACAGGTTTAGTTTCCAGAGGTGACAGGTAGATGGTAACAGAAGTGGCATTCAGAGGGTTTTTTCCACCTCAATCATCACCTTGTTTTGCAGACCTCCACAGAAACATAGTTTTGGTTTACAGTGGTCCCAAATGTCATGATTCATTTCAGGATTTTTTCCAAGATTGTCATTGGGAAATTATAGCAGAAGGGGAGGGTGGAAATGATGGTGTTCTGCTTTTTGCATTTCTGCCACCAAAAATCCCAAACTTGGGTTAACCTAAGCCACTTTTCCAGCTGAAAACACATTTGCAACTTGAGTTCTCCAGCAGAAAGAACAACCAGCTCATATAGCCTGGTCCATCTGGCATTTTATCATGGCTGATGAAGTCAATAGCTGGCATATCTGGTGCTAAGACAGAATATCCTGTTTGCCAGGAATGTGCATGAAGAGATTTTTGTTCCTTGTAATAAAAAAACTAAGAAAAAAAAAAAGCCCCAAACTTCCAAAACTTCTCAAATGTCAGCTCCACAGCAGAGGCTGCTGTTCCACCATAAAACAAAGGCTCCTCATGAGACAGAAAACAATTAAAAGCAGGAGAAGTACATTTTGCTCTCTCCTGCCTAAGGAAAAGAATCTCAGCCTACAACAGATTTATTTTGGCCAACTGTTGCAAAAAAAAAAAGAAAAGAAAAAGAGAGGAGTGGGACAATAAAGAGACAAGATTTAAGTGTTTCTCAACAGTTCTGCTTTCACCCCAGCCACTGCCTTCATGATGCTGGAAACCTGGACTGCATGCCCCTTCCCTCCTCTCCAGATTAAGGAGGCACAGACTGTTTTAGCCTGTCTTCATGGAGAAATGTATTACCTATCCTCTTGATCACTTGTAGCTCTTGTCTTGCTCCACCAAGGGTAGGTGTGATCTGGTTGACTGAATTATGGTGACAGGGCATCTCAGAATCTCTCGTGGCAGTTGAGTCACCATCCCTGGGTGTGTTTCTAAAAAGGGGAGATGAGGTACTTAGGGAGATGGCTTAGCATAGGAGGGGAAAGGTTGGACTTGATGGTCTTAAAGGTCTTTTCCAACCTTGTGATTCTGTGTGATATAATCCACTGTCTTCTACCTTATATTCCACTTACATGGTCATGAAAGCCTCCAGGGATGGAGGTTTCTGTTTCCCCAGCTAAACAGTTTAAAGTTTCACCTATTCCTTGCTGTGAAGCATTTCCTAGACTCTGCCTCATCTCCTGTCCACTGCTTCTTTGGACCAGCACCTACCAGGAGGCATGAGTAACGATTTGTTCCTTCCATCTCCTCCTAGATATTTAAAGACCAATGCCATTGCTCATTCCCAGATAATCCTTTCTGTTACAAACCAGCCCTTCATCTTGTACTTTTGATTCAACTTTTCTCTTCTTTGGGATCTTTCCTGGAGCAGGACACTTCATGACTTTGCAGCAGTGTGTATTCCATGTATTTCTATATAGCCTGTGTAGTTTTAAGTGTTAACTTGCCCAAGGTGAAAATAAACTAAAATTATATTAATCCAAATAAATAATTTTGCAGAATAGTGGTGACTGATAGAGGGCAGTGAAGAAACCAGAGACATAGGACCAAGAGACAGGAGGAAAAGGAACTCCATTAACCACCTAGCTCAGCCTCAGGTGCCATACTCAGGTTTTCCATTGCTGCAGTCTCCATATCTCCAGTGGAAAACTTTGGTCCCAGTTCCCTCAGTGACTCAGCGTTCAGAAAACATCATGTCATCCCACCCCATCGCCTGAAAGACAGTCAGACACATCAGATGGGCTGATTAGACTTTGCTGATTAGACCATGGGACTAGGGAAATGGCAGGGGTTAATAATTTATGGTTATTTCAGCAGCTGCTGACTTCAGAAAGAAAATAACCCACTTCTTCCCTTCCATCATCAGACTTGGGGAGTGTTTTCCCACCACCTCCCTGCTGAGGCTCCCCCCTCTCCTGAGGACCCCACAACTGTGGTAATTTCTTTTGTTTCAAGCTGTTTTGGAGCTTTCTGATGTATTTAATTTTTTCTCTCATAAATAAGGTGCTTGGCAAGAAGAAAAGACCTCCAGCAGCCCGTTTCAAAACAGAGCAGGACCAACAACGGTGCAACAACTTAGACCTTTCTGCATCACCACTGTCATAAAACCAGGGCTATCCCTCCAAACAGCAGCACCAGCACTCAGCCCAGATCAGCATTGCTCCCAAAGAGGAATGTTAAGGCAGAAGACTTTCTGGTCCACAGGAATGAAGCCTCAAAAGCCCTTCTGAGCAGGAAGCTGATGAGTGTGATCCTCCCTTGTCACTGTGGGCCATTATAAGGATTGCAAGTTGAAGTCAACCTAAAAAGTCCTTCCAAGAGCAGGTGTCTGCCTGTGGGAGGTCAAGTTGCTCATTTTCTCAGCAGGTTGGAAGTCTCACAGGCAGCAGCTTTTGCAGCAAATCAGCTCTCCTGAGCCAGTTCCTCACTGTGTTCAGGGGGAGCCATTTCACCAGCTGCCTGACTGGTGTAAATCTGGAGAAGTTCTACTGGGTTGAGGAAGTTATATGCATGCACCAGCAAAGCCAGGGACCAAGCTTGCAGGACCACTGCCTGGAAGAGGCTGCAAAACTGCTAAAGAGAGAGTTTGGCACATGACCTTGCACAGCATTTAAAGGGATGAAAAGGAAGGAGCAGGAAGAGGTCCTTGCTTTTTACTTTGCTGAGTGGCAGGTTCCCCTCCCATCATTTCCTTGCTACCTGCAAAAGCAGGTGACATTCTTGGAGACACATCTAGTAGGATGTCCCTGGGTGCATCCAGAAGAAGGCTTAGGCATGGTCAGGCCCCAGCTGGAGTGTTGTGTCCAGCTCTGGGCTCCCTGGGATCAAGCAGCCAGGGATCTCCTGGAGAGAGTCCAGAGGAGGCTCTGGAGATGCTGAAGGGGCTGGAGCATCTCCCCTGGGAGGAAAGGCTGAGGGAGCTGGGGCTGTTGAGCCTGGAGAGAAGCAGCCTGAGAGGGGATCTGCTCCATGGCTCTCCAGAGCTGAAGGGTGGGAGCCAGGGGGCCATGGGCAGCCTCTGCTCAGTGTCTGTGGGGACAGGACAAGGGGCGCTGGGCTCAAGTTGGAGCCCAGGGAGTTGCGCCCCAATGTGGGGAAGAACTTGTTGCCCAAGGTGAGGGTGAGGGAGCCCTGGGCCAGGCTGCCCAGGGGGGTGTGGAGTCTCCTTCTCTGGAGAGATTCCAGCCCCTGTCCTAGGGACCCTGCTTTGGCAGGGGCTTGGACCCCATGGGCTCTGGGGGGCCCTTCCAACCCCTACAGCTCTGTGATTCTGTGATTCTGTATGGATGAAGACATTTCACCAGAAACTAAGATGAGAGAGCTCTCCACCTGAAGGCAGAACCATTTCCAGGCACGTACACACACTCCTGGCTGCAATGCAGCTTCTTGGCTTCTCCTCCATGCTGTGCTACAGAAGGAGAGCTGGTTGCAAAGCCCCATATTCTGTCTTCTCAGGGGAGCAATAAAGAGAATCAAGCAACCATGTGAGGAACTGTGAGCCTGGAGTGGGTTTGCTGCTAATAAACAAGCACCAACTTCTTCCCTCAGGGAATTTTTCTAGGAAAAAGTAAAAAAAAATAATAAAAATTAAAAATTAAATGCATTTGACCCAAATCAATACAGAGAAACTGCATCCTAGGGCTGTGGACCTGAAGCCTGCATGGACTTTTCTGACTCCCAACCCCTGGTCAGACTAAAGGGCAGCCTTTGTAAATGTTAAAGAATACTACCCCTGTGTAAGCAGAGCACTGGGCAGGGAGCATAACACAGGAGCTATGGGTATATATTCCCTCACTGCCTCTAAATAGAGCCTAGGATATTTGATTAGGCTTCTAGATGGCCAGGAAAGTAGGAATGAGAATTACTCTCCTAAGAGAAGAACATAGGAAAGGTTTCTTCCAAAAGAAGTGATGGTGATTTTTATTTATTTTTATTCTTCCCCAGTTTCTCTTCCTATTATTTTGCATTTTATAGCAATTCCTCTTTTCTCATGATTACAGATATATTAATTAATAGTGAACAAGCCAATAGAACAGGGACAGAACCTGAGGGGACGGCGTGAAGCTGCCCCAGGGGAGGTTTAGGCTGGGTGTGAGGAAGAGGTTCTGTGCTGAGAGGGGGGTTGGGTGCTGGCACAGGCTCCCCAGGGAAGGGGTCCCAGCCCCAAGCTGGGCTGAGGGCTGGAAGTGACTGGGTGATGGGCTCAGTGCCACGCTCAGGCTGGGCTGGGCCTGTGTGGAGCTGGGCTGGGCCTCAATGGGCCTCACAGGCCCCTGCCAGCCATGGGGCGGCCTCACCTCCAGTCCTGGGGCAGGTTTGGGCACCACAGACCAAGAGGGACAGGAAACTGTGGGAGAGTGTCTGGCAGTGAGGATGGGGAAGGGCTGGAGGGGAAGGCTCCTGAGGAGAGGCTGAAGGGGTTGAGGAGGCCCTGGAGGAGAGGAGGCCGAGGGGAGACCTCATCCTGGGCTGTGGGGAGCGAGGGGGCAGCGCTGAGCCCTCTTCTCTCTTTGGGGAGCAGGACAGAGCCCGAGGGGACGGCGTGAAGCTGCCCCAGGGGAGGTTTAGGCTGGGTGTCAGGAAGAGGTTCTGTGCTGAGAGGGGGGTTGGGTGCTGGCACAGGCTCCCCAGGGAAGGGGTCCCAGCCCCGAGCTGGGCTGAGGGCTGGAAGTGTCTGGGTGATGGGCTCAGTGCCACGCTCGGGCTGGGCTGGGTCTGTGTGGAGCTGGACTTGGAACTTGATGGGCCTTATGGGTCCCTTCCAGCTCAAGAGATTCAAGGATTCTAGGATTCTATGACACCAAAGCAACTAAGAACATAGCAGGGAAAGTGAAGTGTTTTGGTGGTGTACTTAAATTTTGCAATACATTTCAGGCAGTCTTGTCCCACACCCACTTCTGGAGGGCTGGAGAAGGACTTTGCTTTGCATCCAAGTCTTCAGTCACTGAGGACAGCAGAGAAAATCCCCCATATGAAGCCATAGTCAATTCTAATTCTCTAAGCACTGAGTCCATCTCTCCATTCCCTGTCACAGTGACTTTGATCCATCAAGACAAGCAGCACAATGACAGCTGCAAGGTCTGAGGTGACCACAGATTTGTTAAAATAATCACTGGTTTAATCACAGCCTGGAGGATCCTTGAATTACTTGATGGCTGCTGTCATCAGCTCCCATCATCTTCCCAAAGCTCTTCATAGACAGCACAAGTGCCAGGCTCTGCATGTTAATAAAGATCTGGTCACACAGTGTCTGTGAAAACTCCCAACCATTACAAATGATCCTTTATCTGAAATAGACATATATACCCAACCAAGCAAAGATAGACTATTTATTTGGAGGTTTAATCTCTTTCCCCATTGCCAAACAGTCAGACAGCATATCAAGATCTCTACCAGCTCATCTGTTATTCATAAAATAATTGATGAGAACAGGATTCTCATCCACAGAGTGCTTTTTTATTGCCATTGCATGAGAAGTGTTCAGCATTTGACCTGTTTTGACTGGTGCTATTGACTCCCTCCCATCAACCCTGCTCTTGCAATAAGTGAGCCTTAATATTTAAACTCTTGATGAGATTGTAATGACTGCCCATTAAATCTTAGCAACCAGCTAAGCCTCTGTCCTGCCAGTATTGTTAAGAAGCTACTGAAAAGCACTTTTTTAGTGAAAGTGTTTTAAGGGGCTGGAACAGGCTGCCCAGGGAGGGGGTTGAGTCACCACCCCTGGATGTGTTCAAAAAAAAAAGGGTAGATGAGGTACTCAGGGAGATGGTTTAGCACAGGATGGGAAAAGTTGGACTTGATGGTCTTAAAGGTCTTTTCCAACCTTGTGATTCTGTATTTTAAGTCTTTTTATTGCCTCTAACTTCAGAATTCTGCATTTGGAAACTGTCTTCCACCATGTCAAGACATCCATTTAATCAGAAACCTAGGAAGAATAAACATCAGCCTTGGACACATTCCTTCATATTGAATAGCATCATCTTACCTGTGGTGGCCCATTGAAGTTTTAATATGACTGGTTCAGGGAGGATTGTGCTGGGTTTTGGCTGGGATAGGGTTAATTGTCTTCGTGGTAGCTGGTATGGGCCTGTGGTTTGGGTTTGTGCTGAGCACAGCATTGATACCACAGAGATGTTTTTGTCACTGCTGAGCAGTGCTTACATAGAGCCAAAGCCTTTTCTGCTCCTCACACCACCCCAGCAGTGAGTAGGCTGGGGGTGCACAAGGAGTTGGGAGGGGACACAGGGGATAGCTGACACCAGCTGACCAAAGGGATATTCCATACCACATGATGTCATGCTCAGCATGTAAAGCTACAGGAAGAAGAAAGAAGGGGAGGATGTTTGGAGTGATGACTCTTGTCCTGTTACACGTGATGGAGCCCTGCTGACCTGGGGATGGCTGAACACCTGCCTGCAATGGGAAGTGGTAGATTCATTCCTTGTCTTGCTTTCCTTGAGTGATGGCTTTTTCCCCCTCTACTCTGCCCTCTCCCCCTCTGCTCTGCCCTGCTCAGGCCCCAGCTGGAGTGTTGTGTCCAGCTCTGGGCTCCCTGGGATCAACCAGCCAGGGATCTCCTGGAGAGAGTCCAGAGGAGGCTCTGGAGATGCTGAAGGGGCTGGAGCATCTCCCCTGGGAGGAAAGGCTGAGGGAGCTGGGGCTGTTGAGCCTGGAGAGAAGCAGCCTGAGAGGGGATCTGCTCCATGGTTCTCCAGAGCTGAAGGGTGGGAGCCAGGGGGCCATGGGCAGCCTCTGCTCAGGGTCTGTGGGGACAGGACAAGGGGCGCTGGGCTCAAGTTGGAGCCCAGGGAGTTGCGCCCCAATGTGGGGAAGAACTTGTTGCCCAAGGTGAGGGTGAGGGAGCCCTGGGCCAGGCTGCCCAGGGGAGTGTGGAGTCTCCTTCTCTGCAGAGATCCCAGCCCCTGTCCTAGGGACCCTGCTTTGGCAGGGGGATGGACCCCAGGGGCTCTGGGGGGCCCTTCTGACCCCTGTAATTCTGTGAGTTTGTGATTCTGTGATTTACCTATTAAACTGTCTCTATCTCAAAACATGATTTCTCTCATTTCTAACCTTCTGGTTCTCTCCTCCACCCCTCTGGAGGGAAGTGAGTCTGTGTGATGCTGAGATGCTGGCCAGCATTAAACCATGACAACCCTAATCAACTCGGATGAATCACAGAATCACAAACTCACAGAGCTGTAGGGGTTGGAAGGGCCTCCCAGAGCCCCTGGGGTCCAACCCCCTGCCAAAGCAGGGTCCCTAGGACAGGGGCTGGGATCTCTGCAGAGAAGGAGACTCCACACCCCCCTGGGCAGCCTGGCCCAGGGCTCCCTCACCCTCACCTTGGGCAACAAGTTCTTCCCCACATTGGGGCGCAACTCCCTGGGCTCCAACTTGAGCCCAGCGCCCCTTGTCCTGTCCCCACAGACCCTGAGCAGAGGCTGCCCATGGCCCCCTGGCTCCCACCCCTTCAGCTCTGGAGAACCATGGAGCAGATCCCCTCTCAGGCTGCTTCTCTCCAGGCTCAGTAACGTTACTTCAGACACACACAAGTTCTCAGAGAACAGCCTAAGCTCTGCATATAGATGAAGACCTGTCCAGGCAACATCTGTAATATAGAACAGCTGTTCCAGAAATATGTTTTGCTTGAAGGAAAGTGACAGAGCAAAGAGTGAATGCATTGAGCAGAGCATGACTTGAAGTGGCTGCTCTCGTCTCCACAGAAGCCAAAAATCTTTCAAAATCTGTCTTGAGGGGGGAAAGCACTGAACATTTTCACTCATTCATAAAATGAACACATTTCTTTTGGAGTTGGGACCCTCTGAGAAATGGCTTCTCCCATTCCAAGGGCTGACATCATTCTCTGCAGGCATTTCTAGTAATACAGCAGTTAAAAATAATACAAATCAGTCAGGTTTGGGTATAACTATGGGGGACTCCCTATGGTACACATCCAGGCTTTTCTGAATTGACCCAGAAATCAACATTTTTTTCCCTTAATTCTTTGGCACAAACATCACTGCAATCACAGGAGACAATAAAGGTTGATAACAGATAGATGGTTATTTCTAGGGTGCATTCTCCATATACATTCAGACAAACAAGAAACTTTTAAAAAGCAAATTTAAAAAAACAAAACCCTCAAATTAACATTAAATGTACCCACATGAAGCAAAACATTCTGGATATCTTGCTGCATAACACCCCTAGCTACACATTTACCATTCTGTGTAATTTTTCTCCATCCAGCACACTTGCAGCCATGAATATAGAATCATAGACTGGGATGGGTTGGAAGAGACCCAAGGATCCCAGAGCTCCAACCCCCTGCCACAGGCAGGGCCACCAACCTCCAGGCCTGGAGCTCCACAAGGTTGGAAGAAGCAGCTGGAGAGATTCCAAAGACACCAGCTTTTCAGTTATAAAACTTTCCAGGGCTGGGGGACACCCTCCAAGACCCCAAAATATCAGGAAGGGCTTTTTCTGCTCCCATCAATTCTGGGTTCCTGGTGTGTGGAGTCAGAGAATCCCAGCCTGGGCTGGGTTGGGAGGGAGCCCAAGGGTCCCAGAGCTCCAACCCCCTGCCACAGGCAGGGCCACCAACCTCCAGGCCTGGAGCTCCACAAGGTTGCCCAGGGCCCCAGCCAACCTGGCCTTCAACACCCCCAGGGACGGGGCACCCACCCCCTCTCTGGGCAGCCCCTGCCAGCCCCTCCCCTCTCTCTCTGCACAGAACTTCCCCCCAAGGTCTCCTCTCCCCCTTCCCTCCTCCAGCTTCACTCCAGCCCCCTTGTCCTGCCAGGCTCTGCCCTTCCCAAGAGCTGATTCCCCTCCTGTTCCTCGGGTCCCTTCAGGGACGGGCAGGCTGCAATGAGGTCCCCCCCAGAAGCAGCCTTCTCTTCTCCAGGCTGAGCCAGCCCAGCTCCCTCAGCCTCTCTCCGCAGGGGAGCTGCTCCAGCCCTCTCAGCATCTTTGTAGCCCTCCAGCATCAGTGGAAGAAGGGACCAATTTCCCATTACAGTGAGCTGGGAAATTTTATTTGCACTTGCAGAAAATGAGCAGACAAAAACTGGTCCCTCAGGGAGTGACCCTGAAGGCTTAACCCTGTTGTACAAGACACCAAGACACGGGTGAGATCTTGCCTGGCATCCTTGTCTCTCCCCTGTGCACCACCAGCTCCCCCAGGAGGTAGGTAACCCTGGTGACAAAATAACGTCTCCAACCTACAGGTTTCCTACATCCACAGACAAAGCAATTCCTGGGAAGGGATCATAATGTACACAGCTGGGACTAGGAAACCCACCAAACTCTCATTTTTGACATATGGGGATGCTCCTCATCACCTCATCTCCCATGTGGGGGTTTTAGTGCTTCTGGTCTGCTCTTTTCTGGGGTCAACAGGATAGAGGAATTCAGGCCATCCAGGCAATCACATCTTCCTGAGGCTGTAAAGTGGGGAAGTTGTCATAGCAGAAATGAGCTTGGTAGAAATAATCCCTGTGGGGAGGGTGTGGAGGCCCTGGCACAGGGTGTCCAGAGAAGCTGGGGCTACCCTGGGATCCCTGGCAGGGTTCAAGGCTGGGTTGGATGGGGCTTTGGGCACCCTGGGCTGGTGGAGGGTGTCCCTGCCCATGGTATGTGGTTAGGTTAGGTGGGCTTTAAGGTCCCTTCCAACCCAAACCAGTCTGATTCTGTGATCTTTCCCTCAATGACACAGAACTGAATTCAACCACCACAACTCCTCATGCCAGAGTCATTTAGGAAAACTCTGAAGCACTGGTCTGCTAGAGCATGGGGCTGCTGAGTCAGCACCTCCTAGAAGGATGTAGTTTAATTATCAAGCAGGTTCCTGGAGAGGAGGTGATGAGGTGCTCATCCAGGGGTCAAAGTGAGATGCTTCTGTCATGGAAAAGGATCATAAGGAAAAATATCCCAAAACATTCTTTCCAGTGCATTAAATCCACAGCAATGAACCAAATCCTGGTACAATTCTGCCCATTGTCTCCAAGTCCTGGTTTCAGACACCTTGGGAGACCTGTGCTCTCATTTAATGCAGCAACATGCAAAGAAAAAAACCCATAAAAAAGGTGTTTGGCTCTGTCCCAATTTCCATTTGATGCCTCTGTTGAAAGAGTGGGGATAAGGATAGAGTCCTGCAAACCCAGACTTTTGTGGCCAGGGAAGATGTTTGGAAGATTACCATCAGCCTGTCCACACTCCTGCTGCTGGAGACACCCTTGGGGTGTTCTGATGAGCTTGTTTTCTTCCCCCTTCCAATTAATTGAACAGCTATCTATGGCATCCAGAGCAGCAACATTTTTAATCTGGCATGTCAAGGCAGCCATCTGTCCTTCCTCCCTGGAGCCATAGGAACTTGTCCTGTTACAGATAGGGTAACACAACCACAGAGAGACCTGTCTCTGTCAATTGGATAAACACATTCCTCTCACTCATCCCTTCTACCCATTCTACTAGATTTCTCCTTATTCTAATTGCTTTTCCAGGCTTCTCTGCTTTCACTTTTATCCTCATTCACTTCTTTTCCCAGTTCATTAAGGCATTTCAGCCTACTCTCTCCCAATCTTTACTGGTACTTCCCAGTTTTCCTCCATAGGCAATGGCCACCTCTGAAATCCCAACACCTCTTTTTTCCACTCAGCTTCTCTGGGCAATTTCACAGAATGACAGAACTGTAGGGGTTGGAAGGGACCCTCAGAGCCCATGGGGTCCAACCCCCTGCCAGAGCAGGGTCCCTAGGACAGGGGCTGGACTCTCTCCAGAGAAGGAGACTCCACACCCCCTGGGCAGCCTGGCCCAAGGCTCCCTCACCCTCAACCAGAAAGAAGTTCTTCCCCACATTGGTGCAGAACTTCCAGTGTTCCAACTTGAGGCCATTTCTTCCCCATATTTCTTCCCCATATTCCCTGAGTCACACCATCCAACCACCCCAAGTTCCTCCTCACCCTGTATATTAATTACTATACAGAGCAAAGCCAAAAGGATGATAACCCAGATGGGCTGGTCTCCATTGCCTGTATGAAGGGTCTAGTACTATTTTAGACAACCTGAGGCATCTTGCCTCTTTTATCCTGCTGCACAAAGGTGTCTCCCCTAAGTTCTGCACCAAGGTGTTTTATTTCAGTTGATGGCATGCCTGAAGATCAAGACCAAAGCCAGGAGTATTCAGGTTCCTGTCATGGTTGATTTCTATCCTTGTCCATCTCATCTCAGGTCCTCAAAGGGCTGAGGAGCACAGGAACCTTGTTTCCTAGTTTCTCAGGAACCAAGGAAAATACTTCTGAAAACAAACAAACCAAAGAAGATTGATAATGGGGGTAAAAGATTGATAATGGGGAAAGAAAGGAAAGTTGGAACAGGAAGGAAAGGGGGGACTCAGAGAAGGAAGGTGAAACGTGATCAATTAAAATTTCCCCCTGAGAGCCCAAACCACTCCTCCCCTGGGGTAGAAAATGGAGCTAGAGGCTCCAGTTTAGCTTGCAAAGCTTGGCTTTCCTTCAGCTCCCTCTATGCAGCCCTTGTCCAATTTATTGCACTTGTGGAACTGATTAATCCAGAGAGGAACAACCATCTTGAAAAAAAAAGGGGTTATTTGAAACTCCAGCAATAATCACTTCATTCTGAATTCCTTTATGACTCCAAGAGGGCAATTGCAGGTCTGGGTGTAGGGAAGGAGTGCTGAGTGTACTAAGAGCATCCACACAGAGCAGGCTCAGCGGGTGATACGGTTCAGCGGTCAGAGGAGAAAAGGTCAATCACTTTCCTAGGAATGAGGGTCAGGGTGTGATGAATAATGATGGAGCTTTAAAAACATAACCCAGGGCTTCTGCTGAAAGCCAGCCTCGCCCCTGGAGACTAGTGACACACGTAGGTGACACTGCTCATGTACCATGGGGGTCACAGATCCCAAGTATCACAAAATGTACCTCTTTCTTTCATTGGGAAGGGTCCTGGTACTGGAAAACTTGGGAATGAGGAGGGCAAAAGAAATAAAGAAGAGCCAGAAGACTCCAGCAGCGGCACTGCCCGTTGTCCATGGGCAGAGTATCTCAAAGAGTTTGCTCTGGGGACCACAAAGAGACCACCTCTAGCCACCAAAATTTGTCTGAAAATATGGATCACAGAAACACAGAATCCCAAGGTTGGAAAAGACCTTTAAGATCACCAAGTCCAACCATTCATATCCTAAGCTAAACCATCTCCCTGAGCACCTCATCTCACCCTTTTTTAAACACACCCAGGGTTGGTGTGGACTGTGGACTCTGTCTAAGTTAAGGGGAGTCAGGGACACATCTTGTCACCTCCTATCCATGTCTGCTGGGTCACAGAATCACAGAATCTTAGGGGTTGGAAGGGACCTCAAGAGATCATGGGGTCCAACCCCGCTGCCAAAGCAGCTCCCTATCTCATATTGCATAGATAGGCAGCCAGAGGAGACTTGAATCTCTCCAGAGGAGACTCCACCACCTCCCTGGGCAGCCTGTTCCACTGCTCCCTCACCCTCACTGGGGAAAAGTTCATCCCCATGTTGGTGTGGAACTTCCTATGCTCCAGCTTACAGCCATTGCCCCTGGTCCTGTCCCCACAGACACTGAGAAGGGGCTGGCCAATTCCCCCTGCAGCCCAAGTCTAAGATACTGATAAACACTAATTAGGTCCCCCCTAAGTCTTCTTCTCTCCAGGCTGAACAGACCCAGCTCACTCAGCCTTTCCTCACAGGGAAGATGTTCCAGGCCCCTAATCATCTTCGTTGCCCTTCTCTGGACTCTCTCCAGAAGGTCCCTGTCTTTTTTATCCCAGGGAGCCCAGCACTGGACACAGGACTCCAGGTGGGGCCTGAGTAACACAGAGTAGAGGGGGAGGATCACTTCCTTCGACCTGCTGGGTCCTGACTCTCCACGTGGTTTCAGAAAATAGCTAAAACCTACAAATAAAGATGCTCTGGCAGATGATGCAAACACAGCCAGGCTCTTCCGTTGTTCTGGTGTGAACACCAGTCTCTGCAGGATTCAGTCAGAAGCTTTCTCTTCTCTCTGGTATTGCTCTGTAGCCAGTCTGCATGCCCTCTGTAAAGCCAGCTGCATTCCAGCATGAGAAACAAGCCTGTAAACCAAAGCTAAACCTTGTCATTTTATTTCCTTCACAGATGGAGAAGCAGAGGTGAGAGCGCTCTGGCCCTCATTGCTACTGGCAGGAAGGGTCTTGCTCTGAGTATTCAAATTCAGAATAAATACAAAATTAAACAGTAAAAAAGAAAAGAAAAAATTAAAAAGGGGAGGGAGGAGGGATGGAGAGAAAGAAATGCCCATGATAAAACCCAGTTAATTTGAAACTTGGCCTGCTTTTGTGTCGTGCCTGCTCAGAAATTCATCCTGGATTCACTCCAGACCCAACCCAGGTTTCTTTGAAGTGCAATCCAGTCCTGCCCAGGACTTGACCAGATTAATATGGAACTGCACAAATTGGCCCTGGACAGCTTGGGTTGTTTTTTTTTTGGCCCAGGTTCTGCTTGAAAGAGACTACAATCCCTGAAAACCTGGGGGGAGGCTGTTGGGGAAAGGGAGGGGGTGCAGGGGTGGGAAGCTCAGAGAGGATGCCTCAAGTTCATCTGCTGCTAGCCAAAAACGATGACATCCCCCCCTCCCCCCCAGCCAGTTTTATTTTCATGGGTAACAGGGAGGCTTTTCCACTTCTTTTTGGT
Organism: Rallus limicola; assembly: GCA_022605955.1. NCBI lineage: Eukaryota > Metazoa > Chordata > Aves > Gruiformes > Rallidae > Rallus > Rallus limicola. The sequence continues at coordinate 1,683,344 of JAKCOZ010000079.1, forward strand.
TTGGGTGAAATGGAGGATGAAGGGAAGGGAGTCAGTTTCAACCCCCACATGACATATACAAGGAGTTAATTATTTTCCCAAAGCCCCACATGGTTTCCATTGGCACCGCTCTGGGCTCTGCCCTCCTGCTCTTTGAATTGCCATCCCTCCTTGATTAATTCTGTCACAAGAGAGAGCCCAGCTCCAAGCAGGGGAAGTTAAACCAGCTGGATTTCATAAACACTTTCTCAGGGCTCCCAAATCTTTCACCAGAGCTCAAAAGGGGAAATTAATTTGTTACATAAATCTTGGGATAAACGTCACGGTTTGGGGAGGCTTCTTGCTTTTTCCTTGGGTGAAACAGGGCTGGGCAGAGGCACAGGTTGGGCTTGTGTGAGACAAAGGCTTGTTGTGGAGAGCCAAAAGCCATCCTGAGTGTGTTAAACACCTGCCTTCAGCACAAAAAAAAACACCAACCCCCCCACCAACCAACACCAGAGCTGCAGGGTCAAGCGCTTAAAATGTAGGGAATGGTAGAAATAAGGTGGCTGGATAATAATGCTGGGCAAACAGGGATGGTTAGTTTGGTTGGTTGGTTGCCAAAGCTAAAAAAAAAATGGAAATGAAAATAAAAATGAAAATAAAAATGGAAATAAAAATGAAAATTAAAATGAAAATAAAAATGAAAATAAAAATGAAGATAAAAATGAAAATAAAACTGAAAATGAAATTAAAAAGGAAAATGGAAATAAAAAAGAAAAAGAAAATGAAAATGAAAATTAAAAAATAAAAATAAGAATAAAAATAGGAAATAAAACCTTTTTTTTTTAAAGCACTTAGCTCTGTGTAATGTTTTTTGGTGTTGAAAGCACTTTTGTCAGAACAGCCCCTGGTATTCACATCAGGATTTCTTAGCTGCCATCATTAGGTGCTTCAAACCAGGTGAAGAGATCACTTAGTGTCCACTTGACAACTGCCTATGATTAGGGGGCATGATGTCTAGGATGTCCCACTGTCTGTGATGTGGGAGTATAACCCAGGATCATCTCTTGGCTTTCAGCAAGCTTTTGCCTAGTCCATCCATCTCCTTCCATCTCCTGCAACAAACAAGGTCATGAGTAACAGCCCCTTGCCTGCCTCCTGAATGCCTAGTGTGATAATATTTTCCAGGTATCTACAGGGTGATCAGCATTTGAACCCATGGCTTCTCTGGCCTTGAGGAATGTACAGTAAGTCCTTCCATTTCTCACCTCCCCATCCTGATCCCCAAGAGAGAGCTGCAATGACTTCCTTGAAATGAGCCTCAGAGCTTAAATTCTTAAGCCTTTTAAGTATAACAAATATATATATGTATGTATATTTGTTATCAGTATGGGGCATGTATATCAGTTTGGGGCATGGTTGCATCTCATCCTTGTTTCACACTGCCTCAGTTCATAGTAAGACCAGAGCATCACTCTTTTAATAGACACCAGCCTAGAATCATAGAGTAATTTAAATTTGAAAGGACCTGTGGAGGTCATCTAGTCCAACCTCAGAGCTGGCCATGTTATCAAAGAGACCTCAAGCAGCAGTTATCACTCCAAAGGAGTCTATGTAGTGAAGATAAGGAAAAGGAGTATCCTCCTACAGAGAGGAGTAGAAACATGGGTGAACACTGTGACCTGCCTGCAAGTTCTCTGCCCATCTGGAGGGACAATGCCAGCACATCATCTCAGTTATAAACTTCTCCTTTGACCATGCAGGAGCTACAAGGCTGGGACACAGGCAGGCAAGGACAGCTTAGTAGGTAAAAATTATGTATTTTATTAGACCTAATAATAAAACCCAGGGAAAAAAAGGTGAATTTACAGATATAAGAAGCCTTTTTTTCAATGGGAGAAGTAGCAAATGTCACAGCCAAATTCAAGTTGACAGCTTGGCTTAATGAGCTACGGCTCCCTTAGACTATCTGACAGGAAAGATAGTAACTGCTGAGAAGAAAGAGCAGGGAGCAGGATGGGAAGAGGTGGCAGCTGATTATCTTCCTTGAGGAAGGAACACACAAGGAATTCATCACGCACAGAGAAAGAGCATTTGATGGAGTAGGAAGGAGATCACATGTCAGGTTGCAAACATTTGTATCCAGGCTCCTCATGAGAAGATGTTTTACATCAAGGCTCGGGACAGAGGTCAGTGTCTATGCCTTCATGGGGGAGAAATGTTCCTGCAAAGGCTGTGGACTGTTTTTGTCCCCTCTTGATGGAGCTGGCTGGTTTTCCTGCCTGTCACCAGACATGCTCTGAAGGCACACTGCCTTCAAATGGCTCTTCTATCTCCACTGCCTTCAAATGGCTCTTCTGTCTCCATTTGGGCCATGGCATTCTGCCATGTCTGTGGTCATTAGGATTTGGGGCCTGGCCCACGCGCTTCTCCAAGGTCGGGAGATTGAGGTAGTTCCCCTCCTTTTTGACATCAGTGGAAGCTGACGACCTTTAGGGAGGTGTGTTGCCTACAACAGGACTTGATGAAGGCCATCAGAAAGGCATATATCACTACTTGAAATCAATTCAGCCTCTTGGCAGGGGGAATTTCCTTCCAGGCCTGGACAGCAAGGGCAATAGCACTTTTACAGCTACAACACATTGAACGACTCCAACCATGTGATCTGCTGAAGTGACCCAAGCAAGAGAATAGTCATCTTTTTAGGGAACAAAAGGTCAAAAGAAGGAAGGGCTGTGAGATCTCAGCCTGGAAAAATCAGACCCTTCATCATGAAAGAGTCAGGACAGCACACAGTAAAACGTCACACGCGTTGGGAAGGAACGAGCCTTTCCAGCATGAGAAGTGATGCTCTCTGTCACATGGAAACAATAGCTCAGTCCCATGTGAAGGCATCTGTTTCAGTTCATGGGAACTGGATTTTTCTCACTCTCCATGGGTTCAGTGCATGAAGGCTCTGGGGGTAGTTGGTTTTTCATGTTTCTTTGCTGGTGAGAGCATCCTGAAATGCACGTGGCTAAATCACATTACACACCTGAAAGGGATGCACCAGTCTTGAACCTCTTGTCTAAACCCCATCTCTCCACAACACCTTGTCTAGTCCTGGAAACTCCTAGTGCCCACCTGCTAGCAATTTCTCCCTTTCCCCAAGAGTCTTGAGAATAAAACCTCAACTAAATCAAAATGCTACACCTTGCAATTATTCCTCCCCTCCTCATTTTTAGCAAATTAAATAATAGCACTTCCTGGCAATCACGTGAACCATTTGGAACAAGAAATCTTTCATAACCAGAAAGCTGAGGACAGCTTGATTGTCTGTTTGTTATTAAACTTTTCCTTTTTTTGCTTCACAAGGAAGGGTGGGGATAGGAATGCTGTGTTTATCACATGGCCTTGGCAAGGCTTGCTCTCCTCCCACATGCTTCACACTTCAGCAAACAGTGAAAGGACTCAATCATGTACCTGTTTCCTTTAGCAATGCCTTCAGCAGGGAAAGCATCAGCTTCCTGACCCCTAATATGATTAGGTGTTACCTTAGACACACACAGCAGGTGGCACATCTGCTGTCCCCAGAAGAGTTGCTGCTACCAGCAAGAGTAGTGACACCCTTGACATCCCCCTACTCCACGAGCAAGGAGGACATAGCTTGGCTGAAGCAGATTGCAGGAGCTATGGCTGTGTCCTTTCTTCCCACTGCTGGGATCCAAGTGCACTAAGCCACCCTTCATCCAGTACATCCACATGATGTAATGAAGCCCAGGAGCTGAGCTCATGAGAAAAGTCATGTCAAGCACCACAGTCTCATATCCTTCTTTATCAGAGGGCAGCAGAAAGGTCTTGTCCCAGGAGGTGTGGGATGGGGGAGAACAGTGTAGGCGAGGAGAGAAATAAAGCCTGTAATGTTGGCTGATCTCCACTCCCCTCCATGAGTCCACACAGCAGTCTGCTAATTCTGGAAGAGGTTACACAAAGTTGGCTGATGCTGGGTTTCTGTCCTGCCATGACATACTCACCTCTCCTGGCTCTGGATTCATCCCACCCATCACAGGCCCACCAGACAAGCCGAGGTCAGAGCAGCCCTTAGGAGAGGCGAGCAGTTCACACAGTGGTTGAGAGGACATTCAGAGGGCAACTGGCTGCTGAGTCATGTCAGCTCACATTATTTCAAAGCATCCTTTATTGCAGGGACATAAACCTTCCTAGATAGTCAGTCTCAGGGGAATACCTTTTTCTGGATCTGGCCAAGGTCTTGACAACCACCTTCCACCACTACCAACCCCCCCAAAAAAAATTACCCTAAACCCCAAAACATGCCCAAAGAGCTCTAGAGGTGTGCAATTCCAGCCTGTGTTTGCAAAGTCAGTGGTGTTTGTAAAGCAAGAACTAACCACATGGTTCAGGGAGACCGTGATGAACTCATTCACGTAGTAAAGCCACCCATCAGGACAGATAAAAGTCAATCCCAGCTGGAGAAACAAAGACACAGGAGTTAATGAAAAGTCTACATCTGGGTCACAACCCTGGTTGTGGGCACCATCCTTGCAGCAAATCTCATGGTCTTTGACATTAGGAAGAAGTTCTTCACTGAAAGGGTTGTCAGGGATTGGAACAGGCTGCCCAGGGAGGGGGTTGATTCCCCAACCCTTGGATGGATTTAAAAGAGGGGTAGATGAAGTGCTCAAGGATGTGGTTTAGTAGAGCACAGGTATGGCGGGACTCGATGATCTCAGAGGTCTTTTCCAACCTAGTCATTCTGTGATTCTCTGCTCAATGCTTTCCCTCTGAGCTGGGGCAATCCAAGCAGACCAAGGGTCTTCACCACACCTGTGCTCATCCCATCTTTAAGCAGACTGTACTCCGTTTTGTTTTCTTCTGGAAAGGAGGTGAAGAGAAAAAGAAGGGAAGAAATTGGCATTCCCGTTGGGAAATGCTGAGATATTAACTCAGAAACAACCCCATTGAGGGAGCCAGATGAAAGACAGAGAGGAGGAACCGTGCAATTACAGCTCACAAGATGCTTCAGGCCCGGCTGCAAGGCAGAGTAATGACACCACATCCCACAGATTCCTCCTTGCCCATTCTAAAATGTGCAAACACATTTTATTTTCTTTTCTGGCCAAGATAAAGCTGGGTGACAAATGGAATCGATACCCTGACCCCAAATGACTCAGAAATATGCGGGTAAAAACAGAAAAAAAATACAGCTATGTTTCAAAAGGACTGCCTTTATTTTGGGAGGGTGGCTGTGGTGTTGAACAGCACCGAGGGCTTCATGGCACAGACGAGTGGAGCCACCATATGTTAATAATAACCATGTGTGGCAGTTGTGCATAGTTGGCTACTGAGAGAGAGGGCCAGGGGCTGCAGAAAATGGCTGCTGGAATCCTCTGCAGGCCTCTGAGAATCACACAGAGGAGACAAAGACTCCACCAGAGCACGGAGTGCCAGGAAGGCTGCAGTTTTGGCCCGTTCAGGGCATTGGGATGTCTATTTGCATATCAATGTGAGCAGTTGACACACACAACAGGCCGGGAAGGCTGGGGGAGGAGGCGCCCAGGTACCCGGGCCAGAGATGCCCCTGCAGCCCGAGCTGAAGCACGGGGAGTAGCCGGAGGAAAGGAGCCATGGAGGAGGAGGCAGAGACCCGAGCTGCCCGGTGGAGAGGCTCCACGCTGGATGGAGCCGGGGGAGACATAGAGAAGATGCCGTGACTGACGTTGGGATGAGCCCCTGCCAGCACAAGCGACCTACAGAGATGAGCCAGACAGGTTTGCTGGGGGAGGCATCACAGCCCCGTGGAGGACTGCGACTGAGAGACACTGGGATTGATTGCTGCCTGCCAGGGCAGAGATGGAGCCCGGTGGGAAGAGATTTGCCTTGGAGAAAGTTCCTGGAGGACTGGCTCTTGTGGGTGAGATCCTAGGGTGCAGCAGGGGGAGGCTGTGTGGAATGGATGCCCCCATCCCGGCCGAGAAGGAAACCATCTTGCAAGGGACTGACCCAAGCCCCCATCTCCCAGTCCCTGCCCCCCTGTCCTGTGCTGCGAGCAGGAGAGGGGAAGAAGGGAGCAAACTCCTGGCTAAAGGGCAGTCTGCTTTAGACTGGAGGGGTGGGGGGAAGGTGTTCCCCAGACCCCCATTTCCCCAGTCCCTGCCCCTCCTGGGCTGCGAGCGGGAGGGAAGAAGGGAGCAAACTTCTAACTCAAGAGGAGGGAGTGGGGGGTGGGGGAAGTGTTTGCCTGGTTGCATTTGTTTCCAGATTGTTGGTTGCACTCCTGACTCTGGTTCCTTTTCACTGTTTCTCTTTAGTGTAATAAATGAGATCACTTTCCCTTCAGCACTCTGTGCTGAGTCTGTTTTGCCCACCTCATTAACGAGTTTGCCTCTTGAGCCGCCCAATGATGTTATTTCTCCCCTGCCCAACTAAGAAGGGGAGTGACAGACTGATTTTGGTGGGTGTCTGGCCTTTGACCAGGGCTCAACCACCACACCATTAATGCAGTAGAGCTTTGTTCAGTCCTCAGAGTGGCCCAGAGGAAGACATGTAGCATGGGAGAGACCATGTCACTGAGGTATGCAGTGGTAAAAGCAGTTTGCCCAAGACCACACACCCTAGAAATAGTCATTTCTCTGCCCTCTGGGGCAAAGGATTGATTTGACTGAAGCAGAATTCAACCAGTAGTGATTGCTTCTGAAAATCACTGTTTCTAATTGAAAGCAGGCACAACTTGGCTGTTGAGATTTTTATTAGCTGGGTTGTTCCAGCAGTGGTGATCCAGAGATACAGTGCATGGCAAGCTTTATAGCAGAGAGGTAATTTCTTTTATTAGACAAGAGCCAGGTAAGCTTTCCTGCCTGTGACTCATTTTTTTCTTCCACCTTGGTGAAAAATGCCGTAGAATCACAGAATGCCATGGGTTGGGAGGGACCCCAAGGGTCCCAGAGCTCCAACCCCCTGCCACAGGCAGGGCCACCAACCTCCAGGCCTGGAGCTCCACAAGGTTGGAAGAAGCAGCTGGAGAGATTCCAAAGACACCAGCTTTTCAGTTATAAAACTTTCCAGGGCTGGGGGACACCCTCCAAGACCCCAAAATATCAGGAAGGGCTTTTTCTGTTCCCATAAGTTCTGGGTTACTGGTGTGTGGAGTCAGAGGATCCCAGCCTGGGCTGGGTTGGGAGGGAGCCCAAGGGTCCCAGAGCTCCAACCCCCTGCCACAGGCAGGGCCACCAACCTCCAGGCCTGGAGCTCCACAAGGTTGCCCAGGGCCCCAGCCAACCTGGCCTTCAACACCCCCAGGGACGGGGCACCCACCCCCTCTCTGGGCAGCCCCTGCCAGCCCCTCCCCACTCTCTCTGCACAGAACTTCCCCCCAAGGTCTCCTCTCCCCCTTCCCTCCTCCAGCTTCACTCCAGCCCCCTTGTCCTGCCAGGCTCTGCCCTTCCCAAGAGCTGATTCCCCTCCTGTTCCTCGGGTCCCTTCAGGGACGGGCAGGCTGCAATGAGGTCCCCCCCAGAAGCAGCCTTCTCTTCTCCAGCCTGACCCAGCCCAGCTCCCTCAGCCTCCCCCAGCCTCCCCAGCCATGGAACATACTGGGTTTTATAAAAAATTGGGGTTGGATTCTTTTCCACCAAAAACTTCCCAAGTGAAATCCTCCAATCCACACATCTGGAAACCAAAAAAAAAAAAAAAAAAATTTAAAGAAATAATAAAAATTAGCCAAAAGCAGAGGGAAGAAGAGACCAGGGGAGGGGGGAATGAGAGGGTCTAACAGACAAGTTGAAATTTTCCACCGAGCATCCTGCCAAAGAATAATGTTTCATTTCTGTTGAAAAGCCTTCCAAGCAGGTCTGCTCTGAATATATACAGCTTGTAGTGTGCCCCACAGAACTAATTGTCCTCTTCTCACAACATCTGCTCACAATGGCCCAGCTGCCTCAAGAAGCTGTGAGGCTGGTCTTTTTGGAACCCTATCCTGCAGCCTGCCTTTTCCTGGCTGTGAGTTAGGCCAGATGGGAGGCAGAGACCTGTGGCAGAGACACAGGACAGAGAGGAGGAAGCTCTGATGATCCATACCACCTTTTCTCTGAAGGGCTGTGAAAGTTGGGTGCAACTTGTGAGCTTCCAAGTGGAGCTGGGGGAAGGAGCCTGCTTGAAGTGGCATTGACTCATTTGGGCTCTGCTGGGGATTAATTTCCCTGGGGATGATGCTCCAGACATTCCAGCATCTTCCATCTCCATTAGCACCATATCCTTGAAAGATACTACAACTAGAATTGGGGTTTCAAGTTTCCTTCACTATCAAACTAGTCCTTGAAGGTCATTTAGACCAGCCTACTTGGAAGCCCATTCAGTAAACTCTGTGTCCTTCCTGGAGTTCTCTTCAGTGCCAAAATTGAGTCCAGATTTGAGCTCACCCATTATCCTTGTTGTTTATACAGGTGGTCATTGTCAGGCATGGAGTTAGTTTGAACCCTCTGGCAGGGAAGGAGCAAGAACTCAGTCATCACCTTGCCAGAAGTTCTGCAAAAAAGCTCAGCAGAGCCAGGATGAGTCAGTTACAGGAGGAGCTCAGCTTGCCACATCCCAGTCCATGACCTGAAGACATCATGGGCACCCCAGCTCCAAATGTCTCAAGGATAGATGCTAAGTGTGTAACTCTCCTGGAGAGAAGCAGGAAATGTTAGGGGCTAATCCCTATGCCCTACTTGAAGAGCCTGTGCTGGGCTGAAAGCAATCACACCCTTGGCTTCATTAAATATATTGATTAAATGTCAGTAAAGGGATTCCAGGGTGCATCAGAGAGGCAGAGGCACCTGTCTTGTCAACACAGAATCATAGACTGATCTGGGTTGGGAGGGAGCCCAAGGATCCCAGAGCTCCAACCCCCTGCCACAGGCAGGGCCACCAACCTCCAGGCCTGGAGCTCCACAAGGTTGGAAGAAGCAGCTGGAGAGATTCCAAAGACACCAGCTTTTCAGTTATAAAACTTTTTAGGGCTGGGGGACACCCTCCAAGACCCCAAAATATCAGGAAGGGCTTTTTCTGTTCCCATAAATTCTGGGTTCCTGGGGTGTGGAGTCAGAGAATCCCAGCCTGGGCTGGGTTGGGAGGGAGCCCAAGGGTCCCAGAGCTCCAACCCCCTGCCACAGGCAGGGACACCAACCTCCAGGCCTGGAGCTCCACAAGGTTGCCCAGGGCCCCAGCCAACCTGGCCTTCAACACCCCCAGGGACGGGGCACCCACCCCCTCTCTGGGCAGCCCCTGCCAGCCCCTCCCCACTCTCTCTGCACAGAACTTCCCCCCAATGTCTCCTCTCCCCCTTCCCTCCTCCAGCTTCACTCCAGCCCCCTTGTCCTGCCAGGCTCTGCCCTTCCCAAGAGCTGATTCCCCTCCTGTTCCTCGGGTCCCTTCAGGGACGGGCAGGCTGCAATGAGGTCCCCCCCAGAAGCAGCCTTCTCTTCTCCAGCCTGAGCCAGCCCAGCTCCCTCAGCCTCTCTTCCCTCACTCTCTTCCAGCTTTACTGAGGATGGATCCCACCCAGTGTGCATGAGCTACAGGGCCAGCAGTGCAGGCAGAGAGCATATAGACTGCAGGGCTCAGGCTATACTTGCTCTGCAGCCTGCTATTTACTTTGTGGTGTAGACATTCCTCCCATCTGGCATTTGAGAGGAGGAGGGGGGTGTTGAGACAGGGGAATGCAGAGCAGTGCCAGGCACCACCCATGGGGTCCCATTCCAGCAGTACCCAGAGCCTGTCACACAGGAGGCAATCTCCAGCCTGGGTTATCACTCACACACACTCATCACCTCTCATCTTTGCAAGTCTTAGAGCACCAAGCAGGGAACACATCTTGCCTCCAAATTTGTTTGTTTGCCAAGGGTACATCACACCCAATGCAGATGGCTTTTCCCAAATTAAAATCTGATCCAGTGGGAGGACTCTGGTCCTCTCTTGCAGCCTGTGTCTGTGATCAGATTCAGATTCCTCTCCTTTACTCTCAGCTTGGGATTTGAGCAGGATCTGAAATCAAATGCAGAATCACAGAATCACAGAATCTTTAGGGGTTGGAAGGGACCTCAAGAGATCATGGGGTCCAACCCCCCTGCCAAAGCAGCTCCCTATCTCATATTGCATAGACAGGCATCCAGAGGAGACTTGAATATCTCCAGAGAAGGAGACTCCACCACCCCCCTGGGCAGCCTGTTCCACTGCTCCCTCACCCTCACTGGGAAAAAGTTCATCCCCAGGTTGGTGTGGAACTGCCTGTGCTCCAGCTTACAGCCATTGCCCCTGGTCCTGTCCCCACAGACACTGAAAAGGGGCTGGCCAATTCCCCCTGCAGCCCAAGTCTAAGATATTGATAAACACTAATTAGGTCCCCCCTGAGTCTTCTTCTCTCCAGGCTGAACAGCCCCAGCTCCCTCAGCCTTTCCTCACAGGGGAGATGTTCCAGGCCCCTAATCATCTTCGTTGCCCTTCTCTGGACTCTCTCCAGAAGGTCCCTGTCTTTTTTATCCCAGGGAGCCCAGCACTGGACACAGGACTCCAGGTGGGGCCTGAGCAGGGCAGAGTAGAGGGGGAGGATCACTTCCTTCGACCTGCTGCCCACACTCCTCCTGATGCCCCCAGGATCCCATTGGCTCTTTTAGCCACCAGTGCACTCTGCTGGCTCATGGCCACCCTGTCCCCCACCAGCACCCCCAGGTCCTTCTCCACAGAGCTCCTCTCCAGCAGGTCGTCCCCCAGCCTGTACTGATAAAGTCGGTTGTTCCCTCCCCAGGTGCAAGACTTTACACTTGCTCTTGTTGAACTTCATTAGGTTTCTCCCAGCCCAGCTCTCCAGCCTGGCCAGGTCTCTCTGGGTGGCAGCGCAGTGTCCTGCGTGTCACCCACTCCTCCCAGCTCTGGATCACCAGCACTTGCTCAGGGTGGATGCAATTCCCTCATCAAGGTCGTCAATGAAGATATTAAACAGGACTGGACCCAACCCCGAGCCCTGGGGAACACCACTAGTCACAGGCCTCCATTCAGATTCTACTCCACTGATCACAACCCTCTGAGCCCGGTCCGACAGCCAGTTCTCAACCCACCTCACTGTCCGCTTATCTATCCCTTGTTCTCTCAGCTTCTCTATCAGGATGTCATGGGAGACAGTATCGAAAGCTTTGCTAAAGTCAAGGTAGATGATATCCACTGCTCTCCCTTCATCCACCCAGTTGGTGATGACATCATAGAAGGCTATGAGATTGGTCGAGCACGATCTCCCCTTGGTGAATCCATGCTGACTACTCCTCATGACCTTCTTCTCTTCCAGTTGTTTGGAGATGGCATCCAAAACAAGCTGTTCCATCATCTTTCCAGGGACAGAAGTGAGGCTGACTGGCCTATAGTTACTGGGATCCTCCTTCTTGCCTTTTTTAAAGAGCCCATCACTGTTGGTTTTGCCCCCTTCCACCAGTTCCTTTGTGTTTGGCAAAGGCAAGTGGCAAGGTCACTCACACAGAGGGTATCAAGAACTGTCCCATCCAACATACTGCACTTTCCAAAGAGGAGCAGGGATGAATGGGTACCACAGCCATGACCTGCTGGAGAAGAGCTCTGTGGAGAAGGACCTGGGGGTCCTGGTTGATGACAGGTTGGCCATGAGCCAGCAGTGTGCACTGGTGGCTAAAAGAGCCAATGGGATCCTGGGGGCATCAGGAAGAGTGTGTCCAGCAGGTCGAAGGAAGTGATCCTCCCCCTCTGCTCTGCGTTGGTCAGGCCCCACCTGGAGTCCTGTGTCCAGTGCTGGGCTCCCTGGGATAAAAAAGACAGGGACCTTCTGGAGAGAGTCCAGAGAAGGGCAACGAAGATGATTAGGGGCCTGGAGCATCTCTCCTGTGAGGAAAGGCTGAGGGAGCTGGGTCTGTTCAGCCTGGAGAGAAGAAGACTTAGGGGGGACCTAATTAGTGTTTATCAATATCTTAGACTTGGGCTGCAGGGGGAACTGGCCAGCCCCTTCTCAGTGTCTGTGGGGACAGGACCAGGGGCAATGGCTGGAAGCTGGAGCACAGGAAGTTCCACACCAACCTGGGGATGAACTTTTCCCCAGTGAGGGTGAGGGAGCAGTGGAACAGGCTGCCCAGGGAGGTGGTGGAGTCTCCTTCTCTGGAGATATTCAAGTCTCCTCTGGATGCCTATCTATGGAATATGAGATAGGGAGCTGCTTTGGCAGGGGGGTTGGACCCCATGATCTCTTGAGGTCCCTTCCAACCCCTAAAGATTCTGTGATTCTGTGATTCTGTGATTCTGTGACTCAGTGACGTGGGCATTAGCAAGGACCTTCCAGTTATGAGGTGTTATGGCCTTGCACCTGCTCATTTGTAATTAGCCAAATCTGACCAGGAATAACCAAACAAGCTGCATTAAATTCAGTACAGCTACAGATATTGATTGGCAATTCTTGAATAATCACTAATAGGGTGGGGTGGGGTGTTTTTTTTTTGGGGGGGGTGGCAGGTCAGCTCTCACAAAGACTAATCACATTTCCTCTTCTTCCATGGGTTTTTTAATGTTCCCCTGGCTTTAGTTTGGTCAGTTGGACTAAACTCTCAACCTGCTTCTCTTGTTTTGCCAGAACTTCTCCACGTAGCTTCAGGCAAGTCTTTGAAGACCCATTTTTCAATTGCAGGCACCTAGAGAGGTAGATCCACGTCTACTGGGATGAGCACATGCTTAGGTGGTTTCATTCCCCTTTTTCCTTTCTCCTATGGCTGAGTTTAGGTAACTTCAGTTACCCAAATAATATTAAGGGTGAAACCCCTGCAGTCAAGGGGGGATTTTCAAAAGGTAGGTGCTTCCATCTGACCTTGTCCAAACTCCCTTTTCAGTCAGGAGACAGCAGAAGCACTTCTCAGACAGAGTTTAGTTCAAGTGGCTGCAGAGTGTGATGTTAGTTGGGAAGGATCACCTCTCTGGACATCTCAGGTAAGCTACCCATATCAGTCCAGAGAGGTCTTTCCAGAGGGTGAGTCATCAGGAATTTGGCACCTCATGCACACAAGGACAAACACAAGATACAAGTCAGCTCTGGGACTCCTTGAGCTTGCAGACTGCTGGAAGGAGAAGCTCTGAGATGGTGCTAGAGTATCTGCTCTGACCTCTGATCTTGCCATGGCATCTACTGATGGTCAGATTTCTCCATGGGATATAGGAAAAAGGGAAAAATGTCCACCACCTTGTATCTACAGACAAAACCAAGAGTGCATTTAGTCTACCACTGAGCAAGATCTGTTTGGAAATCATGAGGGGCACTTAAAATCCCAAAGCTCCCTCCTAGAGCTGGACTTTGAGGAGTGTCCATGTTTTGCCCTTCTCACTGTTAGCAGCACCACCATGGATTGTCCACAGATGTTCCTGTGGAACCAGGGAAGAGCTTTGACAAAGACTATTCCCTGTCTGAAGCAGGGAGGGAAATCTCCAGGACAGATTGATAGGAGACAAAAACACAGTCAAAGAACAAAGGAGGAGGGGGGGAGGAGGAAAGATCAGCTAGCCTGTGTGAATCAGCCCAGTGGATTGTTTATTTCAGTTTTAAATGTGGCAAAATCTGGCTCAATCTGCTTTCTCTCCCAACCCAGCATTGATACAATCTTTGCAACTGCCTGTATCAAACCACCACGAGTCCAAAATAACCTGGACACCCTTCCAAGCTCACTTCCCGTTCAGACACAGACCAAGTTCTTTCAGGTCTTGCCAGACCATAATACCATATAATTTCCCATAGCTATAATAATAATAAGCCAGCCATCTGAGCATGATCTCTGAGGATTGCTACTCTTGAAGCTACAGTGCCTTCAAAAAAACATGCTAGTGGGGAGGGAGATGGACCCTGCTGTACCAACCCACCAGCCAGACCCTGGTGCACTTGGAGACGTCAGAGATTCAAGAGAATTTAATTCTATGAAGTGGTTTCAAACTGATAAACTGCCTCATTTTCCCTTTGGAAGTCATCCTGAAGAACATGGACATGCCACATATTGACACCCCACCCCCCCCCAACCCTGTCCTCTGCCAGCTCAAAGAGCAGAAAAGTAAGGATTTTTATGATGTTACCACAGAAGTTACCAGGCTCAGCACTTAATAGGACTGAGTCCTCTCTGAGGGACAAGGAATTAAGTCATGAGTTACCACAGACAGACAGTTATACTGCCTGCCAGGAATTACTTTCCTGATTTATTTTTTTGTTGTTGTTGTTGCTTCATTTTCTATCTTTTTTTTTTTTCCTCCCCCAGGAAGAGGTGCCTGTTTGACTCAAACCTCTGACTCACCAGCAGAGTGTGTTTTTGGGGGTGAGGAGCTGATGGCTCTAAGATCACCCAGCAAACCCAGATAGGCAAATCCCACTCTCATCCTTAATTAGTCTACTGATGGCTCTAAGATCACCCAGCAAACCCAGATAGGCAAATCCCACTCTCATCCTTAATTAGTCTACTGATGGCTCTAAGATCACCCAGCAAACCCAGATAGGCAAATCCCACTCTCATCCTTAATTAGTCTACTGATGGCTCTAAGATCACCCAGCAAACCCAGATAGACAAATCCCACTCTCATCCTTAATTAGTCTACTGATGGCTCTAAGATCACCCAGCAAACCCAGATAGGCAAATCCCACTCTCATCCTTAATTAGTCTACTGATGGCTCTAAGAACACCCAGCAAACCCAGATAGGCAAATCCCACTCTCATCCTTAATTAGTCTACTGATGGCTCTAAGATCACCCAGCAAACCCAGATAGGCAAATCCCACTCTCATCCTTAATTAGTCTACTGATGGCTCTAAGATCACCCAGCAAACCCAGATAGGCAAATCCCACTCTCATCCTTAATTAGTCTACTGATGGCTCTAAGATCACCCAGCAAACCCAGATAGGCAAATCCCACTCTCATCCTTAATTAGTCTACTGATGGCTCTAAGATCACCCAGCAAACCCAGATAGGCAAATCCCACTCTCATCCTTAATTAGTCTACTGATGGCTCTAAGATCACCCAGCAAACCCAGATAGGCAAATCCCACTCTCATCCTTAATTAGTCTACTGATGGCTCTAAGATCACCCAGCAAACCCAGATAGGCAAATCCCACTCTCATCCTTAATTAGTCTACTGATGGCTCTAAGATCACCCAGCAAACCCAGATAGGCAAATCCCACTCTCATCCTTAATTAGTCTACTGATGGCTCTAAGATCACCCAGCAAACCCAGATAGGCAAATCCCACTCTCATCCTTAATTAGTCTACTGATGGCTCTAAGATCACCCAGCAAACCCAGATAGGCAAATCCCATCCTCATCCTTAATTAGTCTACTGATGGCTCTAAGATCACCCAGCAAACCCAGATAGGCAAATCCCACTCTCATCCTTAATTAGTCTACTGATGGCTCTAAGATCACCCAGCAAACCCAGATAGGCAAATCCCACTCTCATCCTTAATTAGTCTACTGATGGCTCTAAGATCACCCAGCAAACCCAGATAGGCAAATCCCACTCTCATCCTTAATTAGTCTACTGATGGCTCTAAGATCACCCAGCAAACCCAGATAGGCAAATCCCACTCTCATCCTTAATTAGTCTACTGATGGCTCTAAGATCACCCAGCAAACCCAGATAGGCAAATCCCACTCTCATCCTTAATTAGTCTACTGATGGCTCTAAGATCACCCAGCAAACCCAGATAGGCAAATCCCACTCTCATCCTTAATTAGTCTACTGATGGCTCTAAGATCACCCAGCAAACCCAGATAGGCAAATCCCACTCTCATCCTTAATTAGTCTACTGATGGCTCTAAGATCACCCAGCAAACCCAGATTGGCAAATCCCACTCTCATCCTTAATTAGTCTACTGATGGCTCTAAGATCACCCAGCAAACCCAGATTGGCAAATCCCACTCTCATCCTTAATTAGTCTGCTGATGGCACTAAGATCACCCAGCAAACCCAGATAGGCAAATCCCACTCTCATCCTTAATTAGTCTGCTGATGGCTCTAAGATCACCCAGCAAACCCAGATAGGCAAATCCCACTCTCATCCTTAATTAGTCTGCTGATGGCTCTAAGATCACCCAGCAAACCCAGATAGGCAAATCCCACTCTCATCCTTAATTAGTCTGCTGATGGCTCTAAGATCACCCAGCAAACCCAGATAGGCAAATCCCACTCTCATCCTTACTTAGTCTGCTGATGGCTCTAAGATCACCCAGCAAACCCAGATAGGCAAATCCCACTCTCATCCTTACTTAGTCTGCTGATGGCTCTAAGATCACCCAGCAAACCCAGATAGGCAAATCCCACTCTCATCCTTACTTAGTCTGCTGATGGCTCTAAGATCACCCAGCAAACCCAGATAGGCAAATCCCACTCTCATCCTTAATTAGTCTGCTGATGGCTCTAAGATCACCCAGCAAACCCAGATAGGCAAATCCCACTCTCATCCTTAATTAGTCTGCTGATGGCTCTAAGATCACCCAGCAAACCCAGATAGGCAAATCCCACTCTCATCCTTAATTAGTCTGCTGATGGCTCTAAGATCACCCAGCAAACCCAGATAGGCAAATCCCACTCTCATCCTTAATTAGTCTACTGATGGCTCTAAGATCACCCAGCAAACCCAGATAGGCAAATCCCACTCTCATCCTTAATTAGTCTACTGATGGCTCTAAGATCACCCAGCAAACCCAGATTGGCAAATCCCACTCTCATCCTTAATTAGTCTACTGATGGCTCTAAGATCACCCAGCAAACCCAGATTGGCAAATCCCACTCTCATCCTTAATTAGTCTACTGATGGCTCTAAGATCACCCAGCAAACCCAGATTGGCAAATCCCACTCTCATCCTTAATTAGTCTGCTGATGGCACTAAGATCACCCAGCAAACCCAGATAGGCAAATCCCACTCTCATCCTTACTTAGTCTGCTGATGGCTCTAAGATCACCCAGCAAACCCAGATAGGCAAATCCCACTCTCATCCTTACTTAGTCTGCTGATGGCTCTAAGATCACCCAGCAAACCCAGATAGGCAAATCCCACTCTCATCCTTACTTAGTCTGCTGATGGCTCTAAGATCACCCAGCAAACCCAGATAGGCAAATCCCACTCTCATCCTTAATTAGTCTGCTGATGGCTCTAAGATCACCCAGCAAACCCAGATAGGCAAATCCCACTCTCATCCTTAATTAGTCTGCTGATGGCTCTAAGATCACCCAGCAAACCCAGATAGGCAAATCCCACTCTCATCCTTAATTAGTCTGCTGATGGCTCTAAGATCACCCAGCAAACCCAGATAGGCAAATCCCACTCTCATCCTTAATTAGTCTACTGATGGCTCTAAGATCACCCAGCAAACCCAGATAGGCAAATCCCACTCTCATCCTTAATTAGTCTACTGATGGCTCTAAGATCACCCAGCAAACCCAGATTGGCAAATCCCACTCTCATCCTTAATTAGTCTACTGATGGCTCTAAGATCACCCAGCAAACCCAGATTGGCAAATCCCACTCTCATCCTTAATTAGTCTGCTGATGGCACTAAGATCACCCAGCAAACCCAGATAGGCAAATCCCACTCTCATCCTTAATTAGTCTGCTGATGGCTCTAAGATCACCCAGCAAACCCAGATAGGCAAATCCCACTCTCATCCTTAATTAGTCTACTGATGGCTCTAAGATCACCCAGCAAACCCAGATAGGCAAATCCCACTCTCATCCTTAATTAGTCTACTGATGGCTCTAAGATCACCCAGCAAACCCAGATAGGCAAATCCCACTCTCATCCTTAATTAGTCTACTGATGGCTCTAAGATCACCCAGCAAACCCAGATAGGCAAATCCCACTCTCATCCTTAATTAGTCTACTGATGGCTCTAAGATCACCCAGCAAACCCAGATAGGCAAATCCCACTCTCATCCTTAATTAGTCTACTGATGGCTCTAAGATCACCCAGCAAACCCAGATAGGCAAATCCCACTCTCATCCTTAATTAGTCTACTGATGGCTCTAAGATCACCCAGCAAACCCAGATTGGCAAATCCCACTCTCATCCTTAATTAGTCTACTGATGGCTCTAAGATCACCCAGCAAACCCAGATTGGCAAATCCCACTCTCATCCTTAATTAGTCTGCTGATGGCACTAAGATCACCCAGCAAACCCAGATAGGCAAATCCCACTCTCATCCTTACTTAGTCTACTGATGGCTCTAAGATCACCCAGCAAACCCAGATAGGCAAATCCCACTCTCATCCTTAATTAGTCTACTGATGGCTCTAAGATCACCCAGCAAACCCAGATAGGCAAATCCCACTCTCATCCTTAATTAGTCTACTGATGGCTCTAAGATCACCCAGCAAACCCAGATAGGCAAATCCCACTCTCATCCTTAATTAGTCTACTGATGGCTCTAAGATCACCCAGCAAACCCAGATAGGCAAATCCCACTCTCATCCTTAATTAGTCTACTGATGGCTCTAAGATCACCCAGCAAACCCAGATTGGCAAATCCCACTCTCATCCTTAATTAGTCTACTGATGGCTCTAAGATCACCCAGCAAACCCAGATTGGCAAATCCCACTCTCATCCTTAATTAGTCTGCTGATGGCACTAAGATCACCCAGCAAACCCAGATAGGCAAATCCCACTCTCATCCTTACTTAGTCTACTGATGGCTCTAAGATCACCCAGCAAACCCAGATAGGCAAATCCCACTCTCATCCTTACTTAGTCTACTGATGGCTCTAAGATCACCCAGCAAACCCAGATAGGCAAATCCCACTCTCATCCTTAATTAGTCTACTGATGGCTCTAAGATCACCCAGCAAACCCAGATAGACAAATCCCACTCTCATCCTTAATTAGTCTACTGATGGCTCTAAGATCACCCAGCAAACCCAGATAGGCAAATCCCACTCTCATCCTTAATTAGTCTACTGATGGCTCTAAGATCACCCAGCAAACCCAGATAGGCAAATCCCACTCTCATCCTTAATTAGTCTACTGATGGCTCTAAGATCACCCAGCAAACCCAGATAGGCAAATCCCACTCTCATCCTTAATTAGTCTATCAGTCTAATAGATAAATACAGGCTCTCTCAGGTGATTTATTTTTTTTCCTCCAGGGATTTCTCATTGTGGTTTTTACATTATTACTCTTGAGATGAACTTTTTAACAAGCATTTTCCCTATTAAAGGAAATAACAGGTTTTCCAGCAGGAAGATTATGAAGAAGAAAAAAAAAAAGCAGCTATTGTAGGACAAAGACTTTCCCAGTCTTCTACCAGTGCTAGAGACTGAAAATATTTTTTCTCCATGCAGATTCAGACCTAAGGGAGGAGTTGGGGTTAAATTCTCTTCTAAGATTTAAGGGCACCTTTTAAGAAAATCCAAATGATTTCACCAAAAATAAAACAAAAAAGCTAAGTTAAATTAGAGGAGGAAAAAGGCATTCCTTTCCAACTCCTTCAGGAAATAAGCTTATCTTTCTTAGAGCAGATCTTGGTAGTTAGCAGCTGAGTGCCTAATATTTCTGTCATCGCTGCAGTGGCTTCAGGGAAGAGGTCTGTGTCGAATTATGGAGTTCATTTTTACTGGGTCAACATTGGTGGTGACTGCACCCTTCCTCCTGAAGCAGAAGCCTCCGTTTTGTAGCCAAGGAGAGTGATAAAAAGGCCATATTTCTTTCTAGAAATAGATTAGGTGGAAGCAGTTGGCACTTTTACTGAACACAAGTGGAGGAGATTAACTCTGAAACTTGGAGAAGGAGGGGATCCTCCCCCTCTGCTCTGCCCTGATCTGGAGGGTTGTGTCCAGCTCTGGGCTCCCTGGGATAAACCAGCCAGGGACCTTCTGGAGAGAGTCCTCCACTTGCTGGTGGGTCTGTGTGGTCCTACATGGACCAGAGGATGCTCATGAAGAGTAGGGATCTCCTGGAGAGAGTCCAGCAAAGGGATAAGGAGATGCTGAAGGGGATGGAGCATCTCCCCTGTGAGGAAAGGCTGAGGGAGCTGGGGCTGTTCAGCCTGGAGAGAAGAAGACTAAGGGGGGACCTAATTAATGTTTATAATGATCTTAATCATGGGCTGCAGGGGGAAATGGGCAGCCCCTTCTCAGTGTCTGTGGGGACAGGCCAAGGGGCAATGGCTGCAAGTTGGAGCCCAGGAAGTTCTGCAACAACCTGGGGAAGAACCTTTCCTCAGTGAGGGTGAGGGAGCCCTGGGCCAGGCTGCCCAGAGGGGTGTGGAGTCTCCTTCTCTGGAGAGATTCCAGCCCTGTGCAATATGAGCTGGGGAGCTGCTTTGGCAGGGGGTTGGACCCCATGATCTCTGGAGGTCCTTTCCAACCCCTGTGATTCTATGATTCTATGACTCTATGATTCTATGATTCTATGAAATTCAAGGAATAAAGCATCCAAGCACTGCTTAGGACAACCTGCATCTTGACTTTAAAAAACCAAAAAAAAAAGAGCTTTGATGTGACTTAAATGACAAGATTTAGACAAAGAAGAATCCTATAGAAAAGGTGGAGGGAAAGATGTGAGAGAAATCCATAGTGAGACATTCCTGGAAGAGTGAGAACCAGATGTAATTACAACTTGCAAGAAACGTCATCACACAGGCTTCCTCGTTCCTCTAAATTGGGCAGCCCCACAGTGTGATAAACAATGGACAGATCCCTAAATAGTACCCCCCCCAAAAAAAAAAAAGGGAGAAAAAGGGGAAAAAAAAAGATGATTAAACTAAGTGTGTGCACATAGGTACAAACCCCACATGCAGTGGCTGCTGTGTTGGTTAGAACACGTGAAGTTTTGGAAGCATGGGATGAAAGATGACAAAGAAGATGACAATGGTGCTGTTAAACAGCACTGCAAAGATCCTGCTGGTTCTTATGTCCTCCACAGTTCCATGTATTGAATGTTTTTAACAATTAATTTGGTTTAACATCTGAGAGAAATGGCTGAAGTGGAGCTTGGCCAAACTTTTGGACCACGGGATGGCTGACTCAATTTCTCAAGGACCCTCCCAGTCTCATTTTTGGTGATTATTTCTCCAAGAAACACCTGGCAGAGAAAATGAGCAGACTCCAGTGTGACAACAAATGGGACATTTGAGCCTGCATCCTCCTTCCACCATTTAGGATTAATTTTTAATTAATTTAATTAATTATTTAGCAGTGGAGGCTATCGTCTCAGGCAGAGCTTTGAGGTCTCCCCACAGTCCTGGATGGAGACCAGTAGTTATAAAGGATGATTCACCTCTGCTTCTTAGACAACTCTGATGGGGCTCAGATGCTTAGAGAGCAGGGATCTTGCTCAGACCTCCAGCCCCAGTGAAATTCAGTTGGTACCCCCAGGTGGAGGTTCAACCAGCTGAGGGCAGATGTTCATGAAGGTCTTTGAAGATAAATGAATGGCACTTATTGGGAGGTTATGTTTAGATGTTTGAAATGGCCTTTCTTGTTACCAGTGATCAATCAAAGAGCAGCAATCATGGGAGGAGTGTATGATGACAATGAGTTTGAGTCTTTCCACCTAGAGGTTGGGCTGTTAAGCAGCATTTAACAGAGTATGACTCTGACAGCTCAAACTGTGGCTCTGACAGCTCAAACTGTGGCTCAGCCACGTGTTTTCACTTGGAATTATTTCTGCAGGGTGTGGGCAGAAAAAGGGATGAGATTCAAGGGCAGAAGAGAAACATTTTACACTGGAGAAGAGAATGAATGTGTGAACACATGGTGAAGGGTGAGGTGGATTTACATTGCCTGCCCTACAACTCCTGCAAAGTCCTTAAGGCTCCAGAAGAAAAGTAAGCCATAAACTGGAAGAACTGGGGCTGTTGAGCCTGCAGAGAAGCAGCCTGAGAGGGGATCTGCTCCCTGGTTCTCCAGAGCTGAAGGGTGGGAGCCAGGGGGCCATGGGCAGCCTCTGCTCAGGGTCTGTGGGGACAGGACAAGGGGCGCTGGGCTCAAGTTGGAGCCCAGGGAGTTGCGCCCCAATGTGGGGAAGAACTTGTTGCCCAAGGTGAGGGTGAGGGAGCCCTGGGCCAGGCTGCCCAGGGGGATGTGGAGTCTCCTTCTCTGCAGAGATCCCAGCCCCTGTCCTAGGGACCCTGCTTTGGCAGGGGGTTGGACCCCATGATCTCTGGAGGTCCCTTCCAACCCCTGGGATTCCCTGATTCGCCACATTTAAAACAAATAAATCCCCAGGCTTTTAAACTCTTCCCTTTATCTGTGCATCCAATGCTTTCTCAGCCTTCTGTTGAGGACCATCAAGAGAGTGAAGCTCAACCATTCACTCAGAACAGCTGGCTTTTGTCTTAGGTGGCCAGCCAGGGATCTCCTGGAGAGAGTCCAGAGGAGTCTCTGGAGATGCTGAAGGGCCTGGAGCATCTCCCCTGGGAGGAAAGGCTGAGGGAGCTGGGGCTGTTCAGCCTGGAGAGAAGAAGACTAAGGGGGGACCTAATTAATGTTTATCAATATCTTAAGCATGGGCTGCAGGGGGCCATGGGCAGCCTCTGCTCAGGGTCTGTGGGGACAGGACAAGGGGCAATGGCTGCAAGTTGGAGCCCAGGAAGTTCTGCACCAACGTGGGGAAGAACTTTTCCCCAGTGAGGGTGAGGGAGCCCTGGGCCAGGCTGCCCAGGGGGGTGTGGAGTCTCCTTCTCTGCAGAGATCCCATCCCCTGTCCTAGGGACCCTGCTATGGCAGGGGGTTGGACCCCATGGGCTCTGGGAGGCCCTTCCAACCCCTGTGAGTCTGTGATTCTGTAAGTTTGCCTTGAAAACAAGACTACACAGCATCTCCTAAATCACATCTCATACCCAGAGTGGTTTTCACGTGCTCCTCCATATGAGCCTGTTTCTGATCATAGTAAAGAGATTAGAATTGTGATGTTAGTGGGAGACAGAGGGGAATGGAAAGGAGTGATCATGACTCCACCAATGGGAATTGTGCTAATGGCAGGAAAACATTAATTGGTGTGTTTAATGCATCTTTCCTATTTAATGGGACTGGAGGTAACAGAGACCAAGAGCGGGTTCAAGTAATGCAATTTTGAATGGTAATGGGAACAGTATAATGTTATTATCAGTAAAGTCTAAAATGGCATGATGTTGTTAAGGGGATCAGACCTGCAAGTTGCAGCTTTTCATATCTCATTTCACTGTGATGGTTTGTTTGAAGGCCAACGGGCACAAGCTTCCATTGCTCATCAGTTGTAATAACAGGGAGATCTTGTGGTGGGCAGAGCACATCCCAAACGGCTTTACCACAGTCAGAAATGAAGCTGAGAGGTTTTTAGAGAATGGGCTGGGTTGGGAGAGACCCCAAGGGTCCCAGAGCTCCAAGCCCCTGCCACAGGCAGGGACACCAACCTCCAGGCCTGGAGCTCCACAAGGTTGGAAGAAGCAGCTGGAGAGATTCCAAAGACACCAGTTTTTCAGTTATAAAACTTTTTAGGACTGGGGGACACCCTCCAAGACCCCAAAATATCAGGAAGGGCTTTTTCTGCTCCCATAAATTCTGGGTTACTGGTGTGTGGAGTCAGAGAATCCCAGCCTGGGCTGGGTTGGGAGGGAGCCCAAGGGTCCCAGAGCTCCAACCCCCTGCCACAGGCAGGGCCACCAACCTCCAGGCCTGGAGCTCCACAAGGTTGCCCAGGGCCCCAGCCAACCTGGCCTTCAACACCCCCAGGGACGGGGCACCCACCCCCTCTCTGGGCAGCCCCTGCCAGCCCCTCCCCACTCTCTCTGCAAAGAACTTCCCCCTAAGATCTAATTTAAATCTCCCTTCCTTTAGCTGTAATCCATCCCCCTTGTCCTGCCACTGTCTACCCTTCTTAAAAAGTTGCTTCCCCTCCTGCTTGTCTGCTCCCCTCAGGGACTGGAAGGCTTCCTTTTAACTTTCCAAAAGATAAGACCCAGTGTCAGCAGTAAGATGTCACACCCAGAATGGATGTAAATCAAGGATGTATATATTCATGACTCTGAACCACCTCTCTAACGCATGCAAACAAGAACTTAAGCCCCATTTCAAACTGGGCCCAGCCCCCTGATGAGTGAACAACTAATAATCCACTGAGGATGATTGGTGAAATGTCTCTGTAGATGCAAACAGGCAGCTAGACTTCCATGACCTGGATACAGCCTTCACAAGCATTGACAAACTTCTTCACAAGCATCACCACAGGTTTGCAAGACCCAAAGATCCAACCACCACCTAACACCCATGAGTCATTCCACCAGGGCTGTGTTTTTGTGTATACTCTTAAAATGGCTTCAGCAGTTGCTGAAGGGAATGTGTCCTCATGAGCCAGGCAGAACTGTGGTCACTGCAAGAGGAACCACCACCTCCAGGTCCTACCAACGCTGCCATTGCTGCACAGAAATCCTCCCAACAGCCAAAGCAGAGCTGTGGCTTTTGTACATCATGCAAAATCCATGGAAGAGCATCCTACATTACTGCAATTTGACATCTCTGGGCAGAAGGGGACCAAAGAGGTCACAGCCATGTCCTATGACTGAGGTTCTTCTCCCAGCTATGGGTACAGACATGGCATTGTATTCCAGTTCCTTCTGCATTCCCAAGTCCGACTTCTCCAGCTGAGTTTCCAGAAGCAAATCCTATGGACAGGGAGAAAATCATCAAAATAATGTTCAAAAGTGGGTGGAGAAGGTGGGTAGTCACCACATTCTGCTGCTCTTCAAAAGGTAACCCATCATGTCCTTACACAGGGACTTGATGTAGCAAACCTTCTTTGCAGATGTGAGGTGTTTAATAGAGCTCAAGCCCCAACCAACCTGGCCTTGAATACTTCCAGGGATGGGGCATCCACCCCAAATCTGGGCAGCCTGTTTCAGAACCTCCCCACTCTCTCTGCAAAGAGCTTCCCCCTAATATCTAATGTGAACCTTCCATCCTTTAGCTTTAATAATGAGGTAAAGAGTGGAGGTAAAGAAGCACTTCTCTGGGGGTAACCACCATCTACCCAACGGTTTCCTCCAATGGGAAGAAGATGCTGAGGAGGATACCCTAGAAAAGCTGTCCTTTCTGGGATGTCTTGAGTAAACAGGACAGAGAGAGGGTGGGAGCATGAAAGGAGGAGAACCTAGGTTTCAGCTCTCATCACCCCAGACATCCACATCACAGCAACACACCCCATCTTTTGGTTGGTTGGGTGGGTGGGTGGTTGGTTGGGTGGGTGGGTGGGTGGTTGGGTGATCGGTTGGGTGGTTGGGTGGTTGGTTGGGGTTTTTTCTTGGTTTTGCTTTTGTTTTTGTAGAGACACTGGCACTGCTGAGATGCAAACCACTTTACACTTCTGCTCTAGGAGGGAACAAGCCCAAATCCAAGAGGTGGAGATGACCCAAGCTGACAAGCCACAGTGCAGACTTCTGCCTTGAGAAAACATTCCCATTGCAGTGAGGTGAAGTTCCCTGGGGATTTTCTCATGGCCAGATCCAGAGGTGGTGAGAGAGAGAAAGAGAGAGAGAGATGGACTGTGAGAGGGCTTTCTTGTTCTCAGTGCATGGATATGGCATCAGGGACATTATAATCCTGCCATGAAGACAGGGAAGAGGGAGAAGAAGCAACACCAGACTCTTTCCAGGGAATTTCCCATGAGAAGCAGGTGCAGTGGCACGAGGCATGAGGAGATAAACGTTGGTGTCACTCTTAAGTCCATGCTTCTTGGCAGGTTTAAAAAAAAAACCCCAAACAGATGAGAGGTTTGCACAGTGAAAGCTGATCTGGAAGAACACACAGACAAGATTAACAGGGCATCCCATGATGTCATTTCAAACAACCACGTTCCTGGCTGAGACAGAGGCAGACAATTCCCCCAGTCCAAGTCTGCACATGAAGCTTCACTGAGGCATCTGCTCTAATTCCTTTGCTCTCTTATCCTTCTATCCTCCCCTCCATTCTGGCAGCTTTGCCCAGATCCTATAAACATCCAGGCAGCAATCAATGAGGTGTGAATATTTAGCTTATAAAGCTGCTCAAGTGTGAAGGATATCCACTCAAAGAGGCTGGGAGAGCAGTGGTGGGAAGCTGTTTCCAGGTTTGCTGTCACTGGGCTGCTGCTCTTTTGCACTGAGCTGTTCAGGTGCACCCAAGCAGTCAAAGGAGTCATGGATGGGCTCTGAACTGGAGACACACTGCACTGGGCATGATCCCATGTGCTTGGAAAGCCAAAATCACATTCATCACTGGGTTTTCCTCTGTGGACTGACTTGGAAGTGTTTCACATGCCACCAGCTGTTTGGAGACCTCTGGCTCTACTCAGAACCAACCAAAAGGCTGAACTGTCCATGGCCATGTCAGCACTAGTAAATGAGATGCCCTGGGGCAATCTTAGGACCTGTATGGCCTCCATCACAGCCAGCAGCTGGCACAACACATCCTGCACCCCCAATATTACTCTAGTTTCAGAGTTCAGAGTTCTTTTTCACCCACACAAACTTCCACGCCAGGTCTGGGAGAATTCCCTAGGAGAATTGCACCTGACCTCAGCCAAAACCAAACCAGAGGCAAATTTAGCAATATAGACACTTGTAGCCCTGATGGCAAGTGATACAGCAGGGCTGACATTGGTACAGCCAAACCCTTTTTTCCCCCCAAAAAAAAGGTGGCTTCCTCTACACAGCAAAGGAGAGGATGTTCTTGGTATGGGCTATGTCCTTTTCCATATGCAGGCAATTAAAGGGACGTGACTAGGAGATCACAAGCTGGCATGGGTCAAAGCTGTGCTGTGGAGCATGCAAGCCATTAAACAGCATCAGTGGGCAAGTTCCAGCTGTTGAGCCTTGGTTTTGTCTAGTTTACAAGTATTTGCTAGAAGCTGTTGCTACAAAAGCTTTTACACTTCATTATGTGAGTAGTCCTAATGAAATCCCCAGGGCTTCCTACAGAGTCTGAAGCCAGAGAAGCCAACAAATGTCAAAGAAAGACTTTGCTTGTGGTGCATTGTGCTGTGTTTTGAGTTCTCTGGCTAGGCTGCTTGGACTGGGAAGCTTCCAGTTAGAGAGAAAAAAGGAGATGTGAATTTTGGGAGATACCTTGAGTAATGCCTCCAGTATCAGACCAGAGCTAATAGGAAGGATAAATCTGGTAGTGGGGAGAAAACTAACACTGGCATCCAAAAATGGAGCCAGGAGCTAGAAGGAACAGGATTCATGCTGGGCAGGTTTATCCATCAAAAGGCAGCATCTTGTCTAAACTTGTTATCTAGCACCTGTCCAAGAATGAGAAAGTGCCTTCAGAAGGCAATCCAGGGCACCTTTGCTGCACACCAATCTTGAGGCAGAACAAGCCACCCTCTGCAGTCCCTGATCTCTCCCCGTTGGCTTTACAGGGAATCCAAAGAGGTGCTGGTAACTGGATACCCCACGTTTAGGCAGCTGCTGTTAATGGAGACAAATCCCACCCAGCTGGTTCCTCCTCTCGGGAGTTCTGTTGAGTCTTCTCTCTGCTCCATCTCGGTCTGGTACCTAACCCAGTGTCTCTCAGCTGGAGGCTGCTCCTTGCTGGAGAGCCACAGAACAGCAGGCCACAGGGGTTGACATGTGGATGCCAAAGCCTGCAGTGCCATGAGATCACACCAGAGGGCAAAGCGGGGTCATGCCAAGGATGGTCTGAATTTCCCCATTGCTCCCTTTGCTGAGCCTGCAGAGCCTGGAGGCAGAAGTGGAAAGGTGGAATAACCCAGCAGATGGCTCATCACCCCACACAGCTCAACCCAAGACCCATGGGTGGATCAGGAAGGGATTCCAGGACCCTTTGGGATGAGGCTTGCCACTCTGAAGTCCTGAAAGACAGGGAGGGGGGAGAGGGGAGGAGAAGAAATTAAGTGAAAACATCATCCTGTCTGCACCTAGGACTAGGACTGAGCATGTGTGGTTCTCAGTTGGAACTGCTCTTGATGCTGTTGGCATCAAGGCAAGGCATCTCTGCAAACTCCAGGACAACATATCCCTGAGGAGTATGTTTATGATGGTTGGGCTATATGTAAATCTGCTTTTACAAGCTTCAAAGAACCTTTACACCAGTCTGGACAGAAGAAAATGAGAAGCTTAGCTTGTATTGAAGTAACAAGCTGCATTTGAGACAGTGGCTGTCTCACAGGCTCTTTGCAAACCATTCTTGCAACCTTTTGATCTGGGCAGTGGAGGTCTCAACGTTGGCACCAGGAACCCCATTCTGTTCCTCCATCTTCAGGGATGAACATGTCCAAGGTAGAGTCACATCCAAGAGGAAGGGTGGTTCCTCGAGCCACAGCAGAAGCAAGTCAATTTGGGGCAGAAAAACACTGGAAAAGGCTTCATTTTTCTGGCAACAAATTTCTGCAACACTTTACCATCCCTTTGGAAAGTCAGTGAACATGAGCAGGCAGTTAGAAGAGGACCCAGAAAAGAAGAGGCCCAGAAAGATGTTCCCAGGAGATACAGGACTTGAAGAAGGCTGGGAGCTCCAGGAGTTTCCAGGAGTGTCCTCTCCTTCAGGAACAGCTGGTTGGCCTTATTGAAATTATAATTTAGATTGTGGGAGCACAGAGAATCCCACAGCAATGTGAGGACAGGGGGGGGGGACATTGCATTAGCCCACAGGAATTTGAGGTCTGATGTAAGGAAAAGCAAAGGAAGAATTTTTGTCCTCTTGATATAGATATGGGAATTAATGTCCAGAGAGGGATTAAGCCTATTTCCTACGTGGGTTATGACTGTAAAATAGATGCTCATCATCTGAAACCTTGCTCAGTATCATCATCAGAAATTCTGTTTCCTTCTCATCTATGGCTGGTAAAAGTGAAGAACGATGAATGCAGCAGGAACCTCCCTCCACAGACAAGGAAAAACCCAAAACTATTTATAAAGCTGTCATCCTGGGGCTAATTTGATTGTCTTTTCTTTAGATGCAAAGTCCTTTTCAATAACGTTTGCCACCCATCATCTCTATCAACTTCCTCAGAAACCACTCCCTTGATAAGAGCAAGCCCACCCCTCCCCTCACCAGGTTTAATTATAACACCCTCCAAACACATTTGGGGCTGCAAAGGATTTATATCACATAGAATCATAGACTGGGCTGGGTTGGGAGGGAGCCCAAGGATCCCAGAGCTCCAACCCCCTGCCACAGGCAGGGCCACCAACCTCCAGGCCTGGAGCTCCACAAGGTTGGAAGAAGCAGCTGGAGAGATTCCAAAGACACCAGCTTTTCAGTTATAAAACTTTCTAGGGCTGGGGGACACCCTCCAAGACCCCAAAATATCAGGAAGGGCTTTTCCTGCTCCCATAAATTCTGGGTTCCTGGTGTGTGGAGTCAGAGAATCCCAGCCTGGGCTGGGTTGGGAGGGAGCCCAAGGGTCCCAGAGCTCCCACCCCCTGCCACAGGCAGGGACACCAACCTCCAGGCCTGGAGCTCCACAAGGTTGCCCAGGGCCCCAGCCAACCTGGCCTTCAACACCCCCAGGGATGGGGCACCCACCCCCTCTCCTGGGAGGTATTTGCTGGTCAGAGCTATTCTAAAGAGGAGAGAAGAGAAGGAATGGGCTTAAACTTCTCTTTGCCTTTCAGGGCTGAGCCTGGGTTTGTGTCCCAGGGAATGATGAGTTGAGCCTGAGAAAGGGAAAGGAGGAACTTGCCTGAGGGGGAGAGAAACACAGCATGGGGAGAGCTCTTGGGTTGGGATTGTGGTTACAGCTGGGAATCCCTCAAGGATCGCTCAGTCCTGGACCTTCTGAGGGTCTACTCAAAGCCAGGACCTGCTGCCAGCACAGGGAAGAGCCACCAGGAACATGGGAATGGGCACACACCAGGAGCAGAGGAGCAGAGAAACAGACTGGGCTGGGTTGGGAGGGACCCCAAGGGTCCCAGAGCTCCAACCCCCTGCCACAGGCAGGGCCACCAACCTCCAGGCCTGGAGCTACACAAGGTTGCCCAGGTCCCCATCCTTCAACACCCCCAGGGATGGGGCACCCACCCCCTCTCTGGGCAGCCCCTGCCAGCCCCTCCCCACTCTCTCTGCAAAGAACTTCCCCCTAAGATCTAATCTAAACTTTACTTCCTTAGGAAGGAATGTGATATACTAATGGAGATCCCAGAATCCCTTTTTTTAATCTCTCCTTCCCATGTCCTTTACCTCTTTCTGACTTCTCTGGTCCTATCAACATCCCAACAACTTTCAGCTATCCATGTACATCTGCATCATGGTGTGTGTGTGTGGGGGGGGGGGTCTCCTCACCACAAAGAGCTTCCCAGTGGAAGCATAGGATATTTGGTACCAGTGCTGCAGACACAAGCACCTTGCCTTTGCTTTCTTCTGTCAACCAGCTAAGGCAGCAGTTCCCTAAAATCTCACAACCCCAAGCAGACTCAGCCTGTAGTTAGTTGCACTGGGCTGCTGGCTAATGCATCACCCTTACCTCCAATTAGTGGGCCTCATTAGCCTCTCCTGTTGCTGCAATTCAACCATCATTCCCAGGGAAGTTCAGCAGGACTCAGTTGTGGGAAGGTGCTGGGGACTGATGAGTGGATTAGGATCCTTTCTGTAGCCCCTTGCTCCAGCAATGCCTGCAGCATTTCTTCAGCTTCCAGTCTAGACCTTTTCTATTTCTGCTGGGTTGTTTTGAACCTCAATCCAGAGCACATACTCAAGGGGAAAACTAGACTGTCCCATTTTACATTTATGGCCCCCTGGCCACTAGCCAAGTAAGCACAAATGTGTCTGATCTCAAAATAACCCCCCTGCCAGCTCCTACTTTGGTTTTTTATGGCCTACTGAACATTAAGCAGATGACTTCATTGATTGGAACACAAAGGTGCCCAAAGAGAGGTAGCAAATAACTGAGCAAAGCCCTTAGAGAAAGCAAGCTAATCAATCATGAATGGCAAAAAAAAGATGATGGAAATGCTCTGGAAGATCCCACCATGCTGGAAATAAAAGAGCCCTCTTGGGTCACATACTTCTCCTGACAGGAGCAGGACTCGTGGGGAAGAAGTTCAGCCATAGTTTAGACAAAGCTGCAACAGGAAAAAAAAAAAGGTTTAGAATAAAAAGGCAGAAGAAAATATCATAAAAATTCAGGTATGTTCAAGGGAGCAACTCAATGCACCCTTTTCACAGTGATGCTCTTGGAAATGGGGCAGGTTATCCCCAGAAATGTGGGGTTTGGGTGTCATCTTATATCCTCCAAGTCCTCTTTGTAAATATTGCTGCTGGGGAAGCAATGAGAAATAGGTATTTGAAACAGATCCCCCACATTACAGTGGGGAGGGGACTTGTTATCTGGTGCCAGACCCCCCCCACCCCCCAAGATAACATCCCCAGCTTATATTCTGCAGATGGGTTATTTATAACCTTGCTAACCAAAGCAAACAGAGAGAAAGCCTTGTTTACCTGCTGGTTTTGCACAAGGAGGATGGCAAAGGTTGCTACTGCTGGCATGGCATGTTGCAAAAATGAGAATTATTACAGAAAGCAAAGAACCAAACCCAGCAGAGCCTGTGCTGCCTCCCTGCTCTGCAAATGATGCCCCTCAGGCAGGGATTTGTATACAGGATTTTCATAAAGGAGGTTTCCTAGGTTTCCATGCTTCCACTGGGAAGCTCTTTGTGGTGATGAGACCCCCACACACACACACACACCATGATGCAGATGTACATGGATAGCTGAAAGTTGTTGGGAATGTTGATAGGACCAGAGAAGTCAGGAAGAGGTAAAGGACATGGGAAGGAGAGATAAAAAAAGGGAGAATAGATTTAATGTAGAGATTAATCTTCCTTTGACATCCAATGTGAAGAAAACCTGTGGGACAGAATGTTTCCCACCTGCATTTGAAAAAATAACATGGGCTGCACATGAAAACCTGGGGGATGCCAGGGGAGAAGTAAAGGAGGAGAGAAAAGAGAGTGTGAGAACTGCCCTGGCTCTTCCCTGCCCTGGCTCTTCACTGCCCTGGCTCTTCCCTGCCCTGGATCTTCCCTACCCTGGCTCTTCCCTACCCTGGCTCTTCCCTACCCTGGCTTTTCCCTGCCCTGGCTCTTCCCTGCCCTGTCTCTTCCCTAACCCTGGCTCTTCCCTGCCCTGGTACTTCCCTACCCTGGCTCTTCCCTGCCCTGTCTCTTCCCTACCCTGGCTCTTCCCTAACCCTGGTACTTCCCTACCCTGGCTCTTCCCTACCCTGGCTCTTCCCTACCCTGGTACTTCCCTACCCTGGCTCTTCCCTACCCTGGCTCTTCCCTACCCTGGTACTTCCCTACCCTGGCTCTTCCCTACCCTGGCTCTTCCCTACCCTGGCTCTTCCCTACCCTGGCTCTTCCCTAACCCTGGCTCTTCCCTACCCTGGCTCTTCCCTAACCCTGGCTCTTCCCTGTCCTGGCTCTTCCCTAACCCTGGCTCCTCCCTGCCCTGGTACTTCCCTGCCCTGGCTCTTCCCTACCCTGGTACTTCCCTACCCTGGCTCTTCCCTAACCCTGGCTCTTCCCTACCCTGGCTCTTCCCTAACCCTGGCTCTTCCCTACCCTGGCTCTTCCCTGCCCTGGCTCTTCCCTGTCCTGTCTCTTCCTGAACACTGAGGGATTCAGAAAGGGCTGAAACCACAGTAAAGAGCCAAAGATGAGGAAAGCCACAAGCAGGTTTTTGAGCCCAGCCAGCTCCACTCAAAGCAGATGAGCAGCACCCATGATAACTGCAGAGTGAAAGTCTGGCCACGTGCTGCAAGAAACAGGCTTCCCACTTGGGGCCTTTCCCCCTCAATAATAAAAATCAAGACATGAATTAATTAATTGAGCAAACAAACTGAATGCACAGCTGTAATATGCTGAGCAGGGAAAGAGAGAGGTAGATTGTCATCTGCCTTGACTCCAGCAAGGCTTCTGACACTGTCTGCCATGGCATCCTGAGAGCAAAGCTGAGAGAGCATGGGATGGGTGAGAGGACAGGGAGGTGGGGGGAGAACTGGCTGTGGGACCCAGCTCAGAGGGTGCTGAGCAGTGGAGCAGAGTCTGGCTGGAGGCCTGTGGCTTGTGGTGTCCCCCAAGCTCAGGGCTGGGTCCAGTCCTGTTGAACATCTTCATTGAGCCCTTGGTGAGGGGACAGCACCCACCCTCAGCCAGTGTCTGATGCTCCAGAGCTGGGAGGAGTGGGTGACACACAGGACACTGCGCTGCCACCCAGAGAGACCTGGCCAGGCTGGAGAGCTGGGCAGGGAGACACCAGAGGAGGCTCAACAAGAGCAAGGGGAGAGTCTGGCCCCTGGGAAGGAAGAACTGCTGGGATCAGGCCAGGCTGGGGGGAGCTGCTGGAGAGGAGCTCTGTGGAGAAGGACCTGGGGGTGCTGGTGGGGGACAGGGTGGCCATGAGCCAGCAGTGTGTCCTGGGGCTGAGAGAGACACTGGGATCCTGGGGGCATCAGGTGGAGTGTGGGCAGCAGGGGACAGGAGGGGATCCTCCCCCTCTGCTCTGCCCTGCTCAGGCCCCAGCTGGAGGGTTGTGTCCCTGGGATCAACCAGCCAGGGATCTCCTGGACAGAGTCCAGAGGAGGCTCTGGAGATGCTGAAGGGCCTGGAGCATCTCCCCTGGGAGGAAAGGCTGAGGGAGCTGGGGCTGTTGAGCCTGGAGAGAAGAAGACTAAGGGGGGACCTAATTAATGTTTATCAATATCTTAAGCATGGGCTGCAGGGGGAAATGGCCAGCCCCTTCTCAGTGTCTGTGGGGACAGGACAAGGGGCAATGGCTGCAAGTTGGAGCCCAGGAAGTTCTGCACCAACCTGGGGAAGAACTTTTCCCCAGTGAGGGTGAGGGAGCCCTGGGCCAGGCTGCCCAGGGGGGTGTGGAGTCTCCTTCTCTGGAGAGATTCCAGCCCTGTGCAATATGAGCTGGGGAGCTGCTTTGGCAGGGGGTTGGACCCCATGATCTCTGGAGGTCCCTTCCAACCCCTGGGATTCTGTGATTCTGTGATTGAGTCAGACCCCAGACCCCTGCTAAGCCAAGAGAAAGAACAGTCCACAC
Source organism: Rallus limicola (assembly GCA_022605955.1). NCBI lineage: Eukaryota > Metazoa > Chordata > Aves > Gruiformes > Rallidae > Rallus > Rallus limicola. The sequence continues at coordinate 1,717,336 of JAKCOZ010000079.1, forward strand.
TGGAGGTTGTTGGAGCCAAGTGTCAAACAACAAAGGGAAACAAAGAGCCAGGAGGAAAGATGCTGGCATAAAACTTCAGGAAAATTGGTGCTGAGGTAACAAAGTTTGGGGAGGAGAAAAGAAAGTCTTTTCCAATGAGTTTTGCTAGCTGGAGGATACAGGTTGAAGTCCCTACCCTGTCTGACCTGGTGCAAGCCAATGGTGATCAGACATCAACAATAACAAGGTGTTTCTTCAATTTTAGTGTTAAACTTGTGTTTACATTTCCTGAAACTTTCCTGTTCATGGTGTCTGAGATGGAAATGAAAGTGTTGCAGCTTACCTAGACTCTGATGCTGATCCTTTGAGCAAGCCAAGGAGTTTTATGGGGGGAACAAAGAGACATTGAACTGGGATAATAGACAAGGATACTTAGATTAGGGCTGCTGTGGACTTCTGTGAGATTTCATACATGTTTGGGAGTTTGTTTAGAACACTTTCCTCAAGGAATACGGCTCCTCTGGTTCACCACTGGCTCGTGGCACCCTCCTTGGCAGGACAAAGGGGGATGGATTAAAGCTAAAGGAAGGGAGGTTTAAATTAGATCTTAGGGGGAAGTTCTTTACAGAGAGAGTGGGGAGGGGCTGGCAGGGGCTGCCCAGAGAGGGGGTGGGTGCCCCGTCCCTGGGGGTGTTGAAGGCCAGGTTGGCTGGGGCCCTGGGCAACCTTGTGGAGCTCCAGGCCTGGAGGTTGGTGGCCCTGCCTGTGGCAGGGGGTTGGAGCTCTGGGACCCTTGGGCTCCCTCCCAACCCAGCCCAGGCTGGGATTCTCTGACTCCACACACCAGGAACCCAGAATTGATGGGAGCAGAAGAAGCCCTTCCTGATATTTTGGGGTCTTGGAGGGTGTCCCCCAGCCCTGAAAAGTTTTATAACTGAAAAGCTGGTGTCTTTGGAATCTCTCCAGTTGCTTCTTCCAACCTTGTGAAGCTCCAGGCCTGGAGGTTGGTGGCCCTGACTGTGGCAGGGGGTTGGAGCTCTGGGACCCTTGGGGTCCCTCCCAACCCAGCCCAGTCTGGGATTCCAGAATATAACTAGGACTGAGAGGCAGGCACTGAGGGAAGGATGGTGTGCTCTGCAGTGATGTCTTGCTCACCAATTCAGCTGCTATGTTCTTAGCACCTCCAGGCACCAAACTATTTTTGAAGGCTGGAAGGATCTTCTGCAGAGAAACACTGGCTGCATTGCACGTTTGGGATTTGGGAGTGAGTCCCCAGCTGTTCCCAGCTGTTCCAGAGTCTCCATGTGGCACCTTGAAGGTCGACTGTAAGGTTAAATCCTGCTCAAGCAGGGTTTCTCCACAAGCACATCTCTGGGCACAAGCAGGCTTCTAGAGTCAAAGCACACATGTTTTTTTTTCAGCCAATAGCTCAATCCCAGCTAATTCTCACATGGAAAAGTGCCTGGGACACTTTCTATAAACCAACATAGGACCCATCTCCTTGCCTTGCCCTGGGGAAGAGGCTCATGGGCTGGCCCAAAGATTATTAACAACATTGGAGCAAGAGTCATTCATTCTGAGGTCTTTAAACCAAGCCAAAAGCCTGTCTGTGCATCACTAACCCTTTTCTCCTTGATTTTTAGGTCCATGTCATTTGTTGTGGCTGATTTCAACTGAAGCACCACTTGCACTTCCTCTCCAGTGAACCATCTGGGAAGGTTGGGGTTGACCTGATATAGTCAGTCTCCCTTGGGCTGTGTCTAGACCTCAGCTATCTGCAATGCCCAGATTACATACCAGCTGTTAAAATTACTATTCCCACCCCAAAGGCCAACAAGATTGGAAGTAAACACATGGTTAACGTTTCAAAGGATGCAAACCATCCCCACAGGCAGGTTCTCTCCATAGAGACCCTGAGCAGCAACTTTCCAAGTTCCTATTTTTAAGAACAATAGAGCTGAAGTGGTTGATGGGCTGTAGAGCTCATGGCATCATTGCTGGAGGTCTTAAGAACACTTAAGGTCTTAAGTTTAGGAACACTTAAGCCTTAAGGTCTTAAGTTTAAAAAGACATCTTTTGGGAGTGGTTCACAGGCTCCTCACCCTGCCTTGAGGTCAGAAGTTGAGTCACACAGTCACTGAAGAAAACAAGACCCCTGAAGGTTCCCCCCTGGTCTTGTTTTCTCTGAGTCTACAAGGTATTTGTGCCTCTGTTCTGGCACCCACCATTTTTTTGATGGTTTGGGTTTTTTTTTCCTAGAGAAAAGTGGAATTCAGCCTGAAACAGCTCCCTTGCTGGTAGGACTCACAGCAAACATTGCATCTCAATTAAAGAATAGAAAAAAATGTGACTTTATCAAGGTTTACAGGAGGTGGATTTTAGGGAGGGAGGGGAGGGGGGGGGGTGTTTTCTCCATTAAAATCCTCCCAGTGCATGAGTTGTCCCTCTGCATATGAAACTCTCTGGCAACAACATATGCTCCATGTAAGACATGTGCCAGCCCACCAAAAGCTGTGTCTTTGCTCACTGAGCTTTTACTGCTTCTTTCCTTTCTTTTTTGTTCTGTTTACATTTCCTCTGGCAATTCCAGGCTTCATGAGGTGGAGGAATGACAGAGCAGTGATTTATTTCTTTCTAATTGCATCCCTCTTTTTGCTTTCCTCTCCTTCTCTTTATTTTTTGCCATACTTGCCTCTAGACATTGGGTATTTTCTTATGTCTGATGAAACTGAATAAAGGGCAAACCAAGGACCAGAATTTCTTAGAACTGAGAGTATTTTAAAACCTGGCCTATTTTTAAATGAGCTCCATAAAATCCCCTATGAAAATAAGCTGAGGTATGCAATGGAAATAACTCCTAGACTTGCCACAAAATGAAGTTTCATGGAAGCTAGTGAAGGTTGTCAACAACACATGAAGCAGAACCTGACACTGTTAATTAATTACTCCTCTGAGTAATTAGATGGCTGTGTTGCCTCACCAGCAGGCGTGGGATGCTGCCAGGGGCTCAGGTACTCTTCTAAATGGGGTGGTTGGTCAAGGGCAATGTCAGACTGATCAGGAGAAATCCACCATCTCTGGGCTCAGAGCCATCTCAAGGAGACATGGGATGGCTCAAGGAGACATGGGATGGCTTTGTCCTCCTCCTGCCAAGGTGCTTGAGCTGTTCTTTCTCCCAGAGCTTTGCCATTCTGTAGACATCTCTTCCCGCTCCTCTGCTCCTCAACCAACCAGAGAGATATGCCCAGTGGTGTCCCATAGACACACTAGCTTCATTCCATGGTCCCTGAGACACCCAGAGATACAGCCCCCACCTCTACCAGCTGAAGTCCTATACCTTGAGGTGGACTCTTCTGTGTCTCCAGCAAGAAGAGGAGAAGCCATTTGGATGGGGCTAGTGGAGGGTGTCCCTGCCCTTGGCAGGAAGGTAGGAACTCTGTGATCTTTGAGGTCCCTTCCAAGCCCATGATTCTATGCTATTTCCCTAGTGTAGGCCACATTTGGAAGGTTTTGAAGAGGATAAGGTCCTTTCATTTCATGTGAAGTGCTTGGAGATCTTCTACAGAAAACATAATATAGGCTTGTTAAGACTTACCACACAAAAACCATCACCTTAAAGCAGAAGCATCTTTAACAAAGCCAAGCCTTCTTCCCAGAGACTAATTTCAACCTTGATCTGGGAAGAAAGGCCCTGAGAAGAAAAGGGAACCATTACAAGGCCAAAAGCAAGCAAACAGTTAGTTTAAATTATATTTTTAAGTGCAACTGCATGAGTCAGGCTGAGGGAGCCTAAAAACCCTGAGATCTCCTAACAGCATCAGGACCTAGCTCCCTTTCTCCAGCAGAAAAATCCCACCAACCACTGCAGCACTGGCACCTGGGGACCAAAGCAGAAGCAAACTGGACCATCAAATACAGATCAGGAGGATTGAAATGGTGGAGATTAATGAGGAACCTAGGTAGGAGCAACAGGGAGGACATAGCTACTGATCAAGGGAAAATGGGGACCTTCTACTGTGGGGAGGATGGAATTACCTGGGAAGTCAGGGATGGCTTGGAAACAGGCAGCCCAGTCCTGGGTCTGGGCCCCTCAGCTCCAGAAGGACACAGAGCTCCTTGGAAGAGCCCAGCACAGGGACACCAAGGGGATGGAGGGAGTGGAAGCCCTTCCTGGTGAGGAGAGGCTGAGGGAGCTGGGGCTCTGGAGCCTGGAGAAGAGGAGCCTGAGGGGTGAGCTCATCAGTGTCTATCAGTCTGCAAAGGGGGAGAGTCAGGAGGCTGGAGCCAGGCTCTGCTCAGGGGTGGCAGCCCCAGGACAAGGGGTGATGGGCACAAACTGGAGCAGAAGAAGCTCCATGGGGATGTCAGGAGGAACTTTGTCCCTGTGAGGGTGACAGAGCCCTGGGCCAGGCTGCCCAGAGAGGTTGTGGAGTCTCCTTCTCTGGAGACATCCCAACCCCATGATCCTGGACGTGTTCCTGTGGGATTGAGGCTGGGTGCCCCTGCTCTGGCACAGGGGTTGGACTAGATGAGCTTTTGAGGTCCCATCCAACTCCTGATGTTCTGTGATCATACAAGGGCTTCACTTCTCATTTTCATCACTATCATGAAACCCTATCAAACCTCCCAACCATATCAGACTGGGGAGGGACTGGGAATCATATGATAACCAGAGCCACGAGCAAGGCAGGACTCCTGAGTGGGAGAACCTGGTGACAAGGAATGCAAAATCCAGTGTCAAACTCTAACCCAATTCCAGGATAATAAAATAGAAACAGCAACACACCTAAATTTAGCTCCCTGCCTCCAACTGTTGAAGTTAAGGGGCCTGATGGGACACCTTGGAGGGTGTCCCCCAGCCCTAAAAAGTTTTATAAATGAAAAGCTGGTGTCTTTGGAATCTCTCCAGCTGCTTCTTCCAACCTTGTGGAGCTCCAGGCCTGGAGGTTGGTGGCCCTGCCTGTGGCAGGGGGTTGGATCTCTGGGACCCTTGGGGTCCTTTCCATCCCATCCCAGTCTATGATTCTCTGATTCTCCAAGCACTATGCACCTGGAATTTTGGCATTGACATCTGAGCAAGATGAGAAGTCTTTATAGCCACCAAAGCCTCCAAAGAGAAACTGCTCTCACCTACCTTAGGCACATCTCCTGCTATGGAGGGAACTGCATTCTGGAAGCACTTCTGCCCAGAGCCTGTAAGAGAGTAATGAGCTCTGGCTGACCTTTAGCTGTCATAAAGTTCTTAATACCTAAATGGACCTGTGATTTTTGCTGAATCTTGCTCTCAAGCCCACAGGATGAAAAGAAACCTATAAACCTGGGCCTAGCTTCATCCCACCACATAAAGATTTATGTCTGGAACCTTTTTCCTCTCCCTGTGCACTGAGTAGAGAGAGAAAGGCATCTCCAGATGGTAATTCAAGGTGTCCAGGTAGTCATACAAGGTCCCCATCTCTCTTGGGCTCTCCATGTACTGGAAATGATTCAGCAGGTGTTACCATTTCAGCCTGTACTATCTGAGAGATGAAAGATTCTTGCACAGGAAAGTACATCTTGTTCATTAAACTTCTTCCATCCTTTGGTTCCTCAACTCTCTGACATGGTAACTCAGCTCTGTGACTCCCAAAATCCTGAGGCACAAGCTCACTCCAGCCTTGTGTGAGATGATTTTGCTCTGAAATCATAACTGGAAGCTGCAATCACATTGCATTCCTGGGTTTTGGTTGGTTGGGGGGGGGGTCTTTTTTAAGGTAAACCTGTAAATCAAGCAAGGAACAGGGAGCACTGGGCACTGCCTTGCTTGGATCATTTGGGAATCATAACAGAACACGGTGACCTGGTGGGGCTCTGCAACAAGGTGACTGCTTCTCTCATCCTATCAGTTTTTGGATACCTACCAAGCTCATTGAGGAGTTCAAACGTTGTCAAGGAAGTCGAGGCAGTGACACCCTGGTTGAGAGAGATATACAATGGCTGAGAGAATCTGGTATTTCAGAGACCCTTTCATGGGAGAGGCAGCAGCAGAACCAACCCATGATGGCAGTGGAAATCAGAAAAGCCAGGCTGGGTGCTGGGGCCTGTCCTCTTCAATATCTTTATTGATGACCTAGATGAGGGCATTGAGTGCACCCTCAGGAAGTTTGCAGATGACACTAAATTGGCTGGGAGTGTGGATCTGCCTGGGGGTAGCGAGGCCCTACAGAGGGATCTGGACAGGCTGGAGAGCTGGGCTGAAGTAAATGGCATGAGGTTCAACAAGAGCAAGTGCCAGAGTCCTACACTTTGGCCACAACAACCCCAGGCAGCGCTATAGGCTTGGGGTGGGGTGGCTGGAGGCCTGTGTGGAGGAAATGGACCTGGGGGTACTGACTGATGCACGGCTGAACAGGAGCCAAGAAGGCCAAGGGCGTCCTGGCTTGCATCAAAAATAGTGTCACTGGTAGGGACAGGGAGGGAATTGTCCCCCTGTACTCAGCACTTGTGAGGCCACATCTCAAGTGCTGTGTTCAGTTTTGGGCCCCTCACTCCAGGAAAGACATTGAGGCCCTGGAAGGCGTTCAGAGGAGGGCTACTGAGCTGGTGAGGGGTCTGGAACACAGGCCTTACGAGGAGCGGCTGAGGGAGCTGGGATTGTTCAGCCTGGAGAAGAGGAGGCTCAGGGGAGACCTTAGAGCTCTCTAGAACTTCCTGAAGGGAGGTTGTGGTGAGCTGGGGGTCGGCCTCTTCTGTAGACAGACACAGAACTAGAGGGAATGGTGTCAAGCTGCGCCAGGGGAGGTTCAGGCTGGACATTAGGAAGCACTACTACTGAAAGGGGAGTCAGGCACTGGAATGCACTGCCCAGGGAGGTGGTGGAGTCACCAACCCTGGGGGTGTTCAAGGAAAGACTGGATGTTGTATTGAGGGACATGGTTTAGTGGGAGCTGGTAGTAATAGGTGAATGGTTGGACTGGATGATCTTTTAGGTCTTTTCCAACCTTGATAATTCTGTGATTCTGTGAAAGTAGTAATTATGCAGAGGATTATTCTTTTATTGGCAAGCATGATTCCATCAGTGGAACAACCTCACTAAGCATGTACAGATTCTCCACCGAGAAGATTCAGCCTGAAGATGAAAAAGGATTTAATAATCTCCCTCACTCCCACTCAGTTACCACCACGTGGCATGATATATGGTCCTTGTCACATGATGGGAGATTAGTTATGGGCAGGTTCAACTGCTATCCAAAATATGGGCTTGCTTACAGTCTCTGAATCAGATCCAGATGCTCTTTTTCTGGAGATACACTGAAGATTAGCTCCAAGGTATGGAGCTGGATATCAGCACCACGCTATAACTAAGGTTGGAAGGGACTTCAGGAGGTCTCTAGCCCCAATATCCTGCTCAAAACAGGATATTTCTCTGGGATCAGACTGGGATATTCATGGATTTGTACAGTTGGGTCTTGAAAACCTCCAGTGATGGAGTCTGCAGAACTTCTCCGGGCAACCTGTTCCACTGCTTGGCTGATAGATAGAAAACTGTAGGGTGAACTTCAAAAGGTTTCTTCACTCCACTTCCCTGAACCCCAGCTTTGCTGAAACAAATCTTCTAAGACTTGCAAACTACGCTGGGTCAAAGCAATTCCAAGCACAGTTACAGACTGGGTGGAGGATGGATGGAGATCAGCCCTGAGAAGGACTTGAGAATGGCTTTCAGCTACAGGAGGGCAGCTGGAGAGGAGCTGGGGGGCAGAAATCCTTCCAGGGGAGGGGGGAGGCTCTGGCACAGGGTGCCCAGAGAAGCTGGGGCTGCCCTGGGAACACTGGTAGGGTTCAAGGCCAGGTTGGATGGGGCTTGGGGCACCCTGGGCTGGTGGGGATGTCCCTGGCCATGGCAAGGGGTTGGAATTAGTTGATCTTTGAGGTCCCTTCTGACCCAAACCATTCTACAGTTCAATGATTTAGCTTTTTTCCAAACTTCCCTTCAAACTCACATTTTATAGGTAAATTCTCATGGTCCTCAAGGTGTGTGCCTCACTCCAACCCCAAAACTGCCACTCTCCTGCTCCCTTCCTTTTGAGGTGAATAAAGTTGGAACTAGTTGATCTTCAAGGTCCATTCCCACCCAAGCCATTCTATGCTTCTATTATTCTAAGCTTGATAGACACCTAGCAGTAGCAGCTACCTACACAGGAGGTCAGGCTCTTTATGCTTCCTACTGTGTTTACTGGCAGGTTGTTTATCTCTTGTCCCTCTGGTGCCTCATTGATCTTAAAACTAGATCCACCTAGGCCTCCAGTGAATACTCAAAGATCCAACTAGGACCCACCTTAGCTAACAAGGTCATGTATATTTGGAGATTGGGAGAGGCAATTTCTTTAGTGTGTGATGAGATGAAAAGCCTCCATGCACCTAATCCATTTATCAGGTCTGACAAAGAAGGCAAAGTGTCTAAATGAGGTAAAGGTGATAAACACCAGCTCCTTGTTTGTCTAAATTACTTTGAATCACTTGCAAAGCAAGAGGAAAGAGGGTATCAAGCACTGTGAGGTGGAAATGCATGCTATAGAGCTGGGAATCAGCAGTTTATTCACCTTGGGGGGGTCCCTACTCCATCACAATCAGGGCTTATTACACACCATATTGTTCACAGCCTTTACCTCCAGATTTTATTTGCTCTCACTCCTTCAACAAGAGGCCAAGAAGACTCAGTCATTTCAGTTAGAGGTTGGGGTGTTTTTTTAAAGCATTTGTGGCTCTGGACAACATTATTACTACCTACATATGTCTCTCCCTGAATAAGGGACATAGTTGCAGAGAAAAACCTCTTATATGTTATTGCTCCTATAAAAATGCTCTATTGATTGCACTTGGAGGTCCCACCACTTGTGTCCAATGAAATGTAATGCACTGCCACAGTGCAGCTGAGGGAGGTGATTTATACAGCTCTCATCAAGGGAGAGGTGGGACACTGGAGAAGATGATGGAAGGCTCATTGTTGGCCATGGGGAATGGGATGCAGAGAGATACAGGTTTTGCAAGTGAGAAGAGCACCGTTTATCGTTGCCTCTGGCTGCAGAGATGAAGGGTGACTCGTTTCTCTTTACCCCTGACATTTCATCTAGAAAAGTCTTCACCACTGAGATGGTCATCCCTGACCCACTTATAGGTGAGAAACAGGTAGGGGTGTGATTCAGCTGGATGGTCATGGACACTTACTTCAGGGTGAAATGGGATGTAACCTAACCTCTACTGGTGGTGTCAGACTCCTTGACAAGAAGAGCCAAGGGTGTCTGCTTCAGAGGCTGGTGCTTATCGTCTAGACACCTCTGTGTAGGCAGTTGAATCCAGCTTGAGATGCAGATGAGCTGTAGGTCCTACCAGGAGCTTGCTCCAACCCAGGCACAGCCTCTGCCACGGGGCTCCCCCCGCTGCAGCATGGGGCCTCTCCTGGGGCTGCAGGTGGGGTCTCTGCTCAGCTTGAGTTGGGGGTTTGGGTCAGTTCCTTACGAGTTGTTCTCCTCCTTAGTCAGGGAGTCATTCCTCACACCCTTCCCCTGCTGCACCGTGGGGTCCCACCCATAGCAGAAAGTCCTCCACGAACTTCTCCCATGGGAGTCCTTTCCCACGGGGCTTCAGCTCTTCCCCAGCTTCCCCAGTGTGGGTCCCAACCCTGGGGCACAGCCAGAGAACCCCAGAGTGTCCCTCAGGCCCAGCCTGCTCCAGCCTGGTCCCTCCCCGGGTCACAAGCTCCCCAGCAAACCTGCTCCAGGAGGGGCCTCTCTCTCTCCCCAGGGGCTGCAGGTCCTGCCAGGAGCTTGCTCCAACCCAGGCACAGCCTCTGCCATGGGGCTCCCCCCGCTGCGGCGTGGGGCCTCTCCTGGGGCTGCAGGTGGGGTCTCTGCTCCATCCTCATCCTCCCTGGGCTGGGGGAGGGGGACACCCGCTCCCCCACGGGCTTCTCCAGGGGCTGGGGGGGCATCTTGCTCTCCTCCTGCCCCCTTCCCTGCCCTGGGGGCCTGCAGAGTCTCTTCCCCCCCTTCTCCCTCCCTTCCCTGGGCCGCTTTTCCCTCCTCACTGGGATTTCGGCCTTGCTCAGCAACGGCTCCGGCCTGGAGCCGGCTGGGGTTGGCTCTGTGGGGCCTGGGGGAAGCTTCTGGCTGCTCCCTGCAGCAGGCCCCCCACAACCCCTCCTCTACACCAGGACCTCACCATGCAAAACTACAAGAAGGGGGAATACAGGGAAGATTAATGCACTAATAAATAATTATCTGAGCATTTCTGGTTGCTCCAGAAGTAGAGTGAGTGAAAGGATGGCACAGCAAGGTCCAAACTCTGGAATCCAGTGTCCCAAAGATAGTTGTCTGTCATTTTGGAGTAGAATCTGAATGGAGGCCTGTGACTAGTGGTGTTCCCCAGGGCTCGGGGTTGGGTCCAGTCCTGTTTAATATCTTCACTGACGACCTTGATGAGGGAATTGCACCCACCCTCAGCAAGTGTCTGATGATCCAGAGCTGGGAGGAGTGGGTGACACACAGGACACTGCGCTGCCACCCAGAGAGACCTGGCCAGGCTGGAGAGCTGGGCAGGGAGAGACCAGAGGAGGTTCAACAAGAGCAAGGGGAGAGTCTGGCCCCTGGGAAGGAAGAACTGCTGGGATCAGGCCAGGCTGGGGGGAGCTGCTGGAGAGGAGCTCTGTGGAGAAGGACCTGGGGGTGCTGCTGGGGGACAGGGTGGCCATGAGCCAGCAGTGTGTCCTGGGGCAGAGAGAGCCAATGGGATCCTGGGGGCATCAGGAGGAGTGTGGGCAGCAGGTCGAAGGAAGTGATCCTCCCCCTCTACTCTGCCTTGGTCAGGCCCCACCTGGAGTCCTGTGCCCAGCTCTGGGCTCCCTGGGATAAAAAAGACAGGGACCTTCTGGAGAGAGTCCAGAGAAGGGCAACGAAGATGATTAGGGGCCTGGAGCATCTCCCCTGGGAGGAAAGGCTGAGGGAGCTGGGGCTGTTCAGCCTGGAGAAAAGAAGACTTAGGGGGGACCTAATTAGTGTTTATAAATATCTTAGACTTGGGATGCAGGGGGAATTGGCCAGCCCCTTTTCAGGGTCTGTGGGGACAGGACAAGGGGCAATGGCTGGAAGCTGGAGCCCAGGAAGTTCCACACCAACATGGGGATGAACTTTTCCCCAGTGAGGGTGAGGGAGCAGTGGAACAGGCTGCCCAGGGGGGTGGTGGAGTCTCCTTCTCTGGAGATATTCAAGTCTCATCTGGATGCCTATCTATGCAATATGAGATAGGGAGCTGCTTTGGCAGGGGGGTTGGACCCCATGATCTCTTGAGGTCCCTTCCAACCCCTAAAATTCTGTGATTCTGTGATCTAGACCTGCCTTTCTCTGGGGATTAATCCTAGCAGCACTCTGCTTAAAATACATGAAGATTTCTTTAACTGCCATTGGATCTTCGTGAAGAGCCCAGGGGCTGAGGCTGCAGGATGGCACCTACTCACTTGTTCCCTGCTGCTAACCATGACAGATTGCAAATGACAAGCTTTGATTCATTTTAAGCAAGAAAATGGAAAACATTGCCACATAACCATTTTGAAGCCACTGGGAGCTTACTGGAATAACGAGGGGCTGTGCATTTAGTTTGGCTGCTGAGAATCAGTGATGAAATGTGAGTTTTAAAAAAAACATAAAAGCAAGCCCAAACAAAAGCCACTTCCATTTTTGGGTTGACAGATTGCAGCCTGATTCATCTGGGACTGGTTTTCTGAAGTGGAAAAGCCACTGTATCCTACCTGGGAAGGATAAATGATTGTCATCTCTGCTCTAAAGGTATTTCTTGAACATAGGGGAAGTTTAAGTGGCTAAATAAAAGAGGACTGGTGAGAAACTATGCCTACATGTCTCCTTCACAGCATTTTACAACAACATAAACAGAAAGCTCAGCAGTGTCATGATAAGAGCTTCTGGATCACAGAATCACAGAATTGTAGGGGTTGGAAGGGACCTTGAGAGATCATGGGGTCCAACCCCCCCAGCCAAAACAGGCTCCCTGGGACAGGTCACACAGGTTGGCATCTATATGGGCTTTGAATATCTCCAGAGAAGGAGACTCCACCACCCCCCTGGGCAGCCTAGGATGATAGAGAAACAGAGGAAGAGGGAGAAACATGGAATGAAGAGGCTTGAAAATCACCTTCCATACAACTGACTGAGAGCAAAGCTAGCACTAACCAACACAAAGTCATAGCAAAGGTCAAGCCATCCATTTGGCTTCCTAGGTAGTCAGGAGATCCAAGTAAATACTCCTTTGGTCCATAGACTTTATCCAATCTCACTTGCTCCTCCAAGAGTCAAAGAATCATAGAATCCCTTCCAACCCAGATACTTCTGTGACTCTGGGGTTCTATGATTTTAGCTCTAGTCTGCTGCTTTCAGTAGGTGCTATAGACACTCTCTGTGTTTTCCAGGGTGAGTTTTGATACAGCTGAAGACTAATTCTGCAGCTGACATTAATTGTTCTCTCAGTCTCCATGTGTCTCATTTCATATAATCTCACTTCCCAAAACACCTCATCCCTACTTCCAGAGAAGTCATTATGTCCTGAGGAGTCACATTTCCCACCACACCTCCCTCCAGAAGAAGAAAAAGAAATAAATCACTGCAGCTCAATGCACAGCAATTACAAAGAGGTCAGTGACTTGTCCTCCTCTCTCTACCCAAGCTCCCTGCTGTGGCATGGCAGACAGAGCCCAGGCATCCTGGCTTTTTCAGTGTCTGCATCAAGATTCCCCCCACCTCATAGAATCCCAGACTGGGCTGGGTTGGGAGGGAGCCCAAAGGATCCCAGAGCTCCAACCCCCTGCCACAGGCAGGGACACCAACCTCCAGGCCTGGAGCTCCACAAGGTTGGAAGAAGCAGCTGGAGAGATTCCAAAGACACCAGCTTTTCAGTTATAAAACTTTTCAGGGCTGGGGGACACCCTCCAAGACCCCAAAATATCAGGAAGGGCTTTTTCTGCTCCCATCAATTCTGGGTTCCTGGTGTGTGGAGTCAGAGAATCCCAGTCTGGGCTGGGTTGGGAGGGAGCCCAAGGGTCCCAGAGCTCCAACCCCCTGCCACAGGCAGGGCCACCAACCTCCAGGCCTGGAGCTCCACAAGGTTGCCCAGGGCCCCAGCCAACCTGGCCTTCAACACCCCCAGGGACGGGGCACCCACCCCCTCTCTGGGCAGCCCCTGCCAGCCCCTCCCCACTCTCTCTCTGTAAAAAGCAGGACCTGAAGCAGATTCCAACCTGCTACGAGGGAGCTGCAGGGAAGAAGATTAAAAGGAGAAAGGACTCCTGATGGAAAGCTCAGAGAGAGAGTGGTTTTCTCATCCAGGACATAGGTGGTGTTAGACCCATCGTGCTTGTAAATAACCCTTTTTCACCCTGGCTTGGAAAGCTGTGGTGGACCCAGTCCATCTCCAAAGGGCCAGGGCAGGAAGCAAGCATTGGGTATGAAGCACTGGTATTTTCCAAGGAGTGTGGGATTTGTGGGGAGCAGGCAGTGGAAAAGAAGATGAGAAAGAGGAAGAAGAATATCATTAAGAAATAAAAGGCCACCAATGGAAGGAGAGGGGAATGTTTAAGAAAAAAATAAATATTTTTTTTTTAAAAAAAGGAGGGAGAAAAAAATAATCAAAAGGCCTAAACATCCCTGGGTTGGTTGAGAAACTCAGCATAAAGGCAGCCTTTTTGGGGAAGAAAGACAAAGCGCTACCTTTTCTGGAATTCAGGGATACAGACGTCTCTTTTTGGGAATTGTTTACACCTGGACACCAGGGAGTGGACTGAACAGCCAAAAAAGACTGAGGTAACTTTGAAAAAAATCCATGTTGGGACTGTGGGTTTTGTTTTATATTATTTGTTTATTTAAATACTTTCTTATTTTATTTTCTTTATTTTTTTTTTTTCCCCCCCAAATGAAGCAGCTAGTGTTTGAAGAGATGGAGCTTGGTGGGATCAAGGTACATTTTTAGGTTAGTGGTAGCACTATTTATCATTTTTAAGACAAATTTGATTACCCTGATGGGAATTCATGTCTTCAGGGAAAGCTGCCCAGTTGTCATATTAATCATTGCTTTTAGTGTTTTCATTAGGGGTTTGGGTTTTGGTTTAGTATTAGATTTTCTTCTCTTTTTTTTTTTTTTTCCCCCCTTTTAATTTAGCTTTCATTTGCCCCAGGGCTTTGGCCCTGTAACCTTTGCAGAGTTGTTTTTCCTCCAGTCCTTTTCCAACCTGATTGTTCCTCCAGTCCTTTTCCAACCTGTGATTTTAGGAAGGCTGTTAATTTGCAGTACTGAAGTAGCTGAAGTTCTGCCACTCCTTCCACTGATGGGGACCTGGTGCCCAAAGGATTCTTTCTTGCAAGAAGGAGAAGGAGAAATACATTTTAAAATTAAAAATGGACATTAAAAAGCAAAAATGGACTTTTATCATTTCAACTATGGAGCATATCATATTGATGTTCTTCCAAAGTCTTCATGGGGCACTATCTATCATCTTTTGTTAGGGAAACACCTCAATAACTACTTCACTTTCCAAGACTTCCCTGTGCTTGGTGAAGAATCCTTGAGTATTTCTTACTCCAACCAGTTTTCTCAGGTTCCTCTGAGAGGTTCATGGAAGTAGATGCCTTGGTGAAGTTCACAGATCGCTGGAAGGGCTGAAGATAGTCCAGTTTGAGCTGATGGAAGTTACTGGCTTCTACCCAGTGACTCCTTCATTCAACACCAGATCCCACTGGTGAAAGAACTCAGTGAGACAGCACATGGTGGGACATTGTGTGTAATCCACCCTGGGGAAACTGTTGGTGGGTTCAGACATGTGTTTCCAAGCTGTGCTCTAGTTCAGTCAGAAATGGTCCTGCTGCAGCCTTGCTGTGTCCACCGTTGTTCAGGGGTCAGGGGAGAGAATTACTCTGGTCCAAGCCATAAAATATGATGATCTTCAGGTGACCTGACCCACTCACATCAGTAAGGCAAGGCCAACCAAGCGTGCTGAGGCAGCTGTAGTAAAGAAGGACCCTGAAACAGGTGCCTCAACAGAGAGATCCAACCATCACGTTGGGATGAGACGAATCAATGGAGGACCCTTTCCCCTTTCCATGAGGTTTGAAGGTGCCCAGACTGTTCCTTTGGAAATCTATGTTATCAACAATGAAAGAACAATTAAAGCCCAACTTAAATGAATTATAGGCCATTTCTACAGTAGGCTACCACCCCCAAGAAAAATGTTAGATCTGAGCAGTAAGGAAGGTTTAGATGCAGCATTCTTCTTGAAATCACAACATATTGCAGGAGTGTTGGGAAATAGCACTGAGAAGATGCTCAAAAACAGGCTGGTTTTTTTCCCATTTTCTTTCAGTGGTGTTTAAAGACTTCCTTTTGATGCAGAAAATGCACCTATCCCTTTTATCCCTGTGATTTGCTCAGCTTTCACCTGTGTTTTACTAGCTGCTGCTTTCAATATCCTACAGCTTTTTATATTATCCTTATTATTTTTATAATATCCTTCACTTCATCACAAGTTAAATTGTTGTGGCATTTTCAAAGCAAAACCACTCTGTGCTGCTCAAGTGAAGCAATTCACCGTTACTGCAACAGACTGAGGCTGTGTTATCAAGCTTCGATAAGCTTGGAGATCAGGAGTGGCAGCAGGGCCAGGGAGGGGATTGTCCCTCTCTGCTGGCCCCAGCTGGAGTCCTGTGCCCAGAGCTGGGGCCCCAACACAAGGAAGATGTGGGGCTGTTGGAGAGGGCTCAGAGGAGCCCCGGAGATGCTGAGAGGGCTGGAGCAGCTCCCCTGCGGAGAGAGGCTGAGGGAACTGGGCTGGCTCAGGCTGGAGAAGAGAAGGCTGCTTCTGGGGGGGACCTCATTGCAGCCTGCCCGTCCCTGAAGGGACCCGAGGAACAGGAGGGGAATCAGCTCTTGGGAAGGGCAGAGCCTGGCAGGACAAGGGGGCTGGAGTGAAGCTGGAGGAGGGAAGGGGGAGAGGAGACCTTGGGGGGAAGTTCTGTGCAGAGAGAGTGGGGAGGGGCTGGCAGGGGCTGCCCAGAGAGGGGGTGGGTGCCCCGTCCCTGGGGGTGTTGAAGGCCAGGTTGGCTGGGGCCCTGGGCAACCTTGTGGAGCTCCAGGCCTGGAGGTTGGTGGCCCTGCCTGTGGCAGGGGGTTGGAGCTCTGGGACCCTTGGGCTCCCTCCCAACCCAGCCCAGGCTGGGATTCTCTGACTCCACACACCAGTAACCCAGAATTTATGGGAACAGAAAAAGCCCTTCCTGATAGTTTGGGGTCTTGGAGGGTGTCCCCCAGCCCTGGAAAGTTTTATAACTGAAAAGCTGGTGTCTTTGGAATCTCTCCAGCTGCTTCTTCCAACCTTGTGGAGCTCCAGGCCTGGAGGTTGGTGGCCCTGCCTGTGGCAGGGGGTTGGAGCTCTGGGATCCTTGGGCTCCCTCCCAACCCAGCCCAGGCTGGGATTCTCTGATCAGCATTCTGTAATTTCTTTCCTGT
This sequence comes from Rallus limicola, assembly GCA_022605955.1. Classification (NCBI taxonomy): domain Eukaryota; kingdom Metazoa; phylum Chordata; class Aves; order Gruiformes; family Rallidae; genus Rallus; species Rallus limicola. The sequence goes on from JAKCOZ010000079.1 coordinate 1,733,848, forward strand.
AAGAAATGTTCCTTTTTTAGAATACAGACCAGTAGTTTAAAAAAAAAAAAAAGACAGCTTAAATAGACAATAAATACAAAATTCTCTTTCTCACTTAGGCCTAGTAAGAAACTAATGGCAATTCAGGGGGATATAGGGCAATTCACAATAGTGTAGACAAGGGAAAAAAGGAATTAATAACTCTGCCACAAGTCTCAATTCTAGTTAATATCTGGAATACAAGAACTTGTTAAGAACTGCTGCAGTCAGTAAGAGTTGAGCCCCATCCCACCTATATGTTTTTAAAGACCCCAGGAAGAGCTATAACCATTCCCCCCCACTAAAGCAAAATACCAATTTGGAGCCTTAAGTTTGAGATGCAGCTGGTTTCAGGTCTCTGCAGGGATAGAAAAGGAGCCCCTCTGTCAGGGGGATTTCTCTCCTGCTTTCCTGCCTGCCCTAAACTGGGATCAGACCCAGGGAAAAGGCAGATCCAGATCCAGCACTAGACAAAGGTCTGAAAGAAGTGACAGGTCTCCAGCTCTGCCTTTTGTGGCCTCAAACCCTGATCCTGGAGCATGAAATTGAGGAGTTGCACAGAAAAACATGGTCCTGAACTGGGAACACATAAACCCCAGTGCTGGGCAAGATCTGGGTCAAGGGAGAAGGACAGCAGAGGACATCAAAGCCTCATCCCACTCCAGTACATCCCTGTGGTCTATGCAGGGAAGCACACACATCAGACCTTAGGGTAAGGGGAAATCACCCTTTTTGGAGCAGCTCTGCCATGGATGACAGAAGGAGCTTGAGTTAAGAAAGTTTCTGCCTTGACCATCTCCATTAAGTGGCTGCAAGTGATAAGAAAACCAGGAGGTGAACACCCAGCTGCTGCAGGGCAGCGCCCTGGTGTCAGCTGGCCCATTCCCCCCACGCCTCACCCCTGCTCCCTGAAATGAGAACAGGAAAACAGTCAGTAAAAATTAACTAGTGGACATGTTTAAAAGAAATTAGAGGAAATTAGAGCCACATCCTGTGGAATTCACCTCTGCCAAAGCCTGCAGAGTCGAGCCCATGGGGCCAGATTTAGAAAGGGAGCAGGGAATTGAAGGGCCAATAACAGAGCTAAGCAAAAATGCCACTGCACACCCCACGGTCCACAATAGTGAGGTTTATGTTTCTGCTTGAATAGCTGAAAGCACCTCTGTGACATGGGGGAGGAATGCAAGAGGCATCCCCCCTAAATGTCTCAGTTACATTTGCAGACATGCAAATATTATTAGCACTACAAGTATAGCTACAAGGGCACCCAGGAGACCCAGGGTTGGGCAACACATCTAAGTGAAATCTGTATCACACACACACCCCCCACAAAGAAAACTGCCTAAAGTTAAGGTCTAAACCATCTGAATTTTATCCTCAGTCCAGCCAACTTTGCAAGAGGTCAGAGAATCATAGACTGGTCTGAGTTGGGAGGGAGCCCAAGGGTCCCAGAGCTCCAACCCCCTGCCACAGGCTGGGACACCAACCTCCAGGCCTGGAGCTCCACAAGGTTGGAAGAAGCAGCTGGAGAGATTCCAAAGACACCAGCTTTTCATTTATAAAACTTTCTAGGGCTGGGGGACACCCTCCAAGACCCCAAAATATCAGGAAGGGCTTTTTCTGCTCCCATCAATTCTGGGTTCCTGGTGTGTGGAGTCAGAGAATCCCAGCCTGGGCTGGGTTGGGAGGGAGCCCAAGGGTCCCAGAGCTCCAACCCCCTGCCACAGGCAGGGCCACCAACCTCCAGGCCTGGAGCTCCACAAGGTTGCCCAGGGCCCCAGCCAACCTGGCCTTCAACACCCCCAGGGACGGGGCACCCACCCCCTCTCTGGGCAGCCCCTGCCAGCCCCTCCCCACTCTCTCTGCACAGAACTTCCCCCCAAGGGCTCCTCTCCCCCTTCCCTCCTCCAGCTTCACTCCAGCCCCCTTGTCCTGCCAGGCTCTGCCCTTCCCAAGAGCTGATTCCCCTCCTGTTCCTCGGGTCCCTTCAGGGACGGGCAGGCTGCAATGAGGTCCCCCCCAGAAGCAGCCTTCTCTTCTCCAGGCTGAGAAGCAAATTAGGAGAAGTTTCTACCCCTGTGTGTGCTGAGCTGGTGTCTTCATGCAACAAAGACCCCATGGGAGCAGAGTGTGAGCATGAACCTCCTGGTTATGGCACCTGATGAGAAGAGTTTGGAAAGATGCTGATCCAAAGTGTTCCTGAGAGCCACCTAATTGGTAATAACCACTCTGACCCCTCCATGGTCCAAATGCTGGGGTGTCTGATGGTTTTGGTCACTGAATCATAGAATCATGGAATGGTCAGGGTTGGAAGGGACCTTAAAGATCATCCAGTTCCAAATCCCCTGTCATAGACAGGGGCACCTCTCACTAGACCAGGCTGTTCAAGGTTCTATCCAACCCAGCCTTGAACACCTCCAGGGATGGGGCAGCCACCACCTCCCTGGGCACCCTGTGCCAGGGTTTCACCACCCTCAGAGGGAAGAATGTCTTCCTAATATCCAATCTAAATCTCCCCCCTTCCAATTTAAACCCATTCCCCCCTCGTCCCATCACTCCATGGTCATGAGCATGGGATCAAATACAGTCTTCAGCAGAGAACTGATGCTGAAAAAATCTTAGAGGATCATAAAATCTTTAAGGTTAGAAAAAGACCTCTAAGAGGTTGGAAAAGACCTCTAAGATCATCTTAGAGGTCTTTTCCATGGTCACTGCCATGTCAACTAAATCATGTCCCAAAGTACCACATCTACATGAGTTTTGAACACCTCCAGGGATGGTGACTCCACCACTGCCCTGAGAAGACTGGTCCAATGCCTGAACACTCTTTGAATGAAGAATTTTTTCCTAATATCCAATCTAAACCTCCCCTGATACAACATGAGATCATTTCCTCTCATCCTAAAGTTGGGGGTTTCAGTCTGATACTTACAGGATTTGGAGGAGGCTGCAAAATCTTAAACTGAGAAGGACACTTTGGACCCAGCAAGCCCAAGCCTGGGACCTCAAGCAGCTGGCTTCTCTTCCTAGTGCTTCTCCCAGCTTTCAGACCTGCCACATCACCCCTCTGTTTCCTCAGTCAAGCTTAAAGGTCTGTGCAACACACTGGCAGATGTGAGTTACCAGACAGTGAGATGCCCAAGCCATTGTTTTCATGACTTCTTCCCTTCTCAAGAAGTTCATCTGGAACAGACAGGATGTTTGCACTATCAGCCACCCACAGCAAAATCCCTGATAACCAGCATGACAAGGTCATGCCCATAAGGGATGTCACTGGACAATGATTTAAAGGAACTTGAACTGCAAAAGGCTGGGGGAGCTGGGGCTGTTCAGCCTTGAGAAGAGAAGACTAAGGGGGGACCTAATTAATGCTTATCAATATCTTAAGCATGGGCTGCAGGGGGAAATGGCCAGCCCCTTGTCAGTGTCTGTGGGGACAGGACAAGGGGCAATGGCTGCAAGTTGGAGCCCAGGAAGTTCTGCACCAACCTGGGCCAGGAGGATGGTTTTAGAAGAGCCAAGCTCTGAAGTTCAGAGCAGGGCCAGGAGGATGGTTTTAGAAGAGCCAGGCTCTAAAGTTCAGAGCAGGGCCAGGATGATGGTTTTAGAAGAGCCAGGCTCTAAAGTTCAGAGCAGGGCCAGGAGGATGGTTTTAGAAGAGCCAGGCTCTAAAGTTCAGAGCAGGGCTAGGAGGATGGTTTTAGAAGAGCCAGGCTCTGAAGTTCAGAGCAGGGCTAGGAGGATGGTTTTAGAAGAGCCAGGCTCTAAAGTTCAGAGCAAGGCCAGGAGGATGGTTTTAGAAGAGCCAGGCACTGAACTTCAGAGCAGGGCCAGGAGGATGGTTTTAGAAGAGCCAGGCACTGAAGTTCATTGCAGGGCCAGAAGGATGGTTTGGGATGTGAAGCAATCCCAGATGGGGAGAAATTCCAATGGGCTGGCACTATTCAGCCTGCAAAAGTGGTGGTTTACAGGGGACATGGAGATGTCTACAAAATCATGGTGGTTTGCTCTTTGTCTCCTCCAGAAAAGCCACCTACCCAGCACTTCACTGAGCTTTAGGACAGGGAAACCCCTTTAGGATGGAGTTGTTGGGGACAGACTTGGAAGTCCCTCACTCCAAGGCAGGTTGTGATTTCTTACTCTCATGATTGGTGCCAGGAATTTTTTCAGATTACTCAAAAATCCCCACTTACTCAATGGGGCTCAGAAAATGTCCAGAAACAACCAGAAATGAAACCAAACTGGGGGGATGGGGGAGTTCAGTAGCAGCACTGCACCCTATTACCATGTGCTGCCCTTATTGGTCAGCACCAGATGGGAAGTTGACCCAAAACAGAGCCCAGATATTATCCTTCTCACCCAAAGACCAACCTAGGAGCAGGAGATAAAAGCTGGATCTCTTGGAATAGTTCAGAGAGATTTCCAACCCAAATTTTAGTGCCTCTGCTTTCAGGATCCAGCCCACGTTGGAACAAGGAGAAAGCTTATTCAACCATGGAAAATTTTCCCATTTCCAGAATAGAATATCATATAAAATGATGAATTTCAGGATGAGATCTGGGGTTGTTTCAAGTATTTTGTCAATCCTGGATAAGAGGTTCCTCCTGTAATCCAGGTACAGCCAATATCTTAGCTTGAGATTTATGTGCAACTTAAATGAACCACGTGTTTGGGGGGTTGGACCCGATGATCTCTTGAGGTCCCTTCTAACCCCTAAGATTCTGTGATTCTGTTTCAGGCAAGCAGATGTGTTTTCACTTAGCACTTGAGAACTGATTTGCATGTGCTGGCATGTCAGATATCTGGGCTATTTTTATCAGCCACATGCCCATGGAGGTGAGATCAGCGATTGAAATGTCATCTGCTACTTGATACTGATGGCCAACTTTCTCAACATCTATTTCCCTCTTAAATATACTTCATGGGGCTACCAAAAAGAATTGCAAGGAGCCATCTACAGAGTTGTTTAATAAACTGAAAAGGCTTTTCTTATTTTCATTTTTGCCAAGGGAGCCCTTTCAGCAATTTCTCCACTGCTTTTTCCATGGTTTCCATCCAAATTACTGACACTTGACTGGTATCAAGATGTCCACATGCCTTTTTTTTTATGCCTTTTTTTTTTTTTAATGCCTTTTTTTTCCTACCATGGATCTGCCTGGTGAGACTTCTTGCTCCATGGTGTGGTTCATGCATTTGAACTCCAAAACTCCCCTGAGTTTTATGGCTTTCATGTTGTTGTGGCGTTGTGTGTCTAATGAATCATGCATCACCTCATCTGGCATTCCTGCTCCCTAAGAGTGCTTCACCACTCAGGGGACCAGAAATGGTGGCTCAGCTGGGGTGGAAAAGATGCTGACAGGACCATGATGGCCTTGCAGAGCCTGAGCCCTGCAGAGGTGGTCCCCAAATTGTTCAAACAAGCTCATAAACAGCAAAGTCGACAAGTCCTGCCCTAACAGAGAAAAGGCACAGCACCAATGTGCATCTGGACTGTCCTTCCCCCAGCAGATGCAGACTGAGAACATACATTTAGAATCATAGAAAGCTTGGTTGGAAGGGACCCTTTGGATCATCAAGTCCAACCCACACCCTCACCTGCCAGACAGCACTGAACCATGTCCCTCAGCACCACATCTGACCATCTTTTAAATACCTCCAGGGCATTTCTTGCATTGGCAAGGATCTAAACAGCTCAAAACCAAAAGGTGGGAGGCAAAACTCCCACCTGGTGTTCAGAGGCAAGGTCTGAATATCAAGCATGGTCCCACAAGCATTATTCTAGTCATAATCAGCAGTGTCCTCTCCACCTTCTTATGCAGACATTTTGTATGCAATAGATTTCAACATATTGCCCCAAAGTTGATGGTTCCTGCCTCAGTGTCCTGCTCAAAGCCAGGGGTGATCACACTGTGATGCTCTGCCCAGCTTTGAGCCATGCACACCCTCCAGTCTTCATGGTATTCCCATGGGGCTGTGAGAGGCTGGGACTCAGAGCACAGCATCTTCATGGTTGGTCCTCCAGGTTTGTAGCACCCAAAAGCCACTGATAGAAAGGAGAAAAGTCTGAGCAAGAGGAGGAGAATCCAAAACCATCCTGATCCTCAGAGAGTCCCAAGGGGAAAAAAAAAGAAAGTTGGGAAGAAGTTAGCAGTAAAAAATAATGGTAACTAAAAGCTTCCTTTCAGCCCTTTGTGTGGATGGTGATAGAAGTGTGGCCAAACCTGCTGTCACTGAGGACTTTAAGAGCCTAAAAGAAAGCTAAAAGGCAAATAAATACATGAGCAGAATATTTAAATGGCATATCCAGGATATTCAGTCAAGCCAAAGGACTGTCCTAGAGTGTCCATGCTAACAGCCAAGCAACGTCAACAGAAAGAAGGTATCAGAGGAAGAACAGTCTGCAGGGGGGGGAATCTAAAGAACAGCCAAGGCAGGAAGGCAACCAGCAAAATAAGGTTCATATGGCAAAGAGGAAAGCAATGTTTTGGGAGAGGAAAAGAAGAGAAGCTTCACAAAGTCACCAGAGCTGTGATATCTGTGTTCTCACTGGTAGACCCAGATGTTCTGCCTCAGAGGGCCCATGGAGACGTGTCTGAGTGGACTGGACCTCCCCTGATGGCTGCAGCTCCCATGACAAGGGGGAAGAGGTTCTGAGAGGTGGCAAAGGCAAAACCAAGGCCCATAGTTGGGCACAGGCCACATCACACAAGCCAGGGCGCAGCTCATACTGCTTTACTCTCAGTAGATCTGCTAGCAGGACAGCAGCTCTGTGGAAGAGCTCAGGCCATGTACCACCAGTGGCCACCTTCTCAGCTCCATACCAAAATCCTCACAGGGCTGAGAGACACCTGCAGAGCTGGGCTGAGCTACCAGTGATCCTGCAGACACACCACGATGGCAACCCCAGCCCTCCCACTGAGGGGATCATCCCACTGTCAGTCATGTAAACGCAAGGCACCCAACTCTAGACCATCAGTCAAACACTTCTGCTTTTGCTGCATTTGAGTCTCCACCAGTGAAATAGAAGAAAAATCCACCCAAAAGCTGGATCAGAACCAGAAAAAGCTCATATGAAGCTCAGAAGAGTCCCTGTCATCCTGAATGTATACAAGAAACAGAGATCATCTTATTTTTATTCATCTGACAGCAAGTAATTTTTTCCAAATGGATGGTTTCTGAGCTGTCACAGTCCCAAATTAACTCAAAATGCAAAAAACTGGGCAGATAAATCATTCATGAAAGCCAGCCACGTTCTCAATGGAAAGAGAAATGAATCCGTGATGGTTTTGCATCTGTGAATTCTGAGATCTGGTGAGACAAGGAGTAGCCAAAAAAAAACCAACAAAACCCCACTGCCCTGACAGCTAAAGAAAGATATTCTTCATTTTTCCACTCACCAAAATTCAGGTAGGGTTTTGTTTTCCATTGTAAGATTGTTAATTTACCGTTGAAGATCACTGCCAATCAAGAAAGCATCATGCAAAGTCTAAATACCAACTGGATTTGAAAGGACCTCAAAATCAGAGACATTTACAACCTGCTGGGGTTAAATCCCCTTTGCAAAGTGTAAAAAAGCACTGACCTAAGAGATTTTGGTGTTTTTATGAGTGTGACTGATGGGAGGTGTGGGAGGCCATCACCATCCCCTTGGTCCCTCAATGCCAAGGATGAGCGTGACATGGTGATGAGTTGCTGAGAGGTTTCGGTGCTCGTTGTCTCAGCACAGACCCTGAAGGATGCAGATCCGAAGCTGCCTTCCCAAGATCCTTTCCAAGTCCTCAGGATGGTTGGAAGGTGCTTCCTAGACCCCTTCCTCTGAGCTGCTGAGCGACAGCCATGGAAATCAGAATGGCCTCATTCAGTTCTTGTGGTGTTTGTTCCTGTCTCAGCAGGAGGATGGGTTGAAACGTTGGACTTTGTCCATTCCTGGAGAGGTCAAAAACCTCAGCTGAGACATCTGAGTGGTGTTGCTTCAAAGAGAAAACCATTAATTATCTGGATCAGCCTGATCTCCTGGTGTAAAGGACAAGTCTTGTACTTCACAAACCCTGGGGGCTGCCTTCTCCCTCAAGGATGAGGGACTTCAGGTTGAGTTGGCTTGACTTTCTGCCAGTCATGGATTTATGGCATCTCAGCCAGAGAAGAGACCACAGTGCATCACAGATGGCATCATCTAGACAGGCCCTATCCAAAAGGGCAAAGGGGATCTGGTGCAAACAGTGTCTCATCAGTGTTTTGATAGAAAATACTCAGTGTTTGTGTATAATCAGCAACATCCATGCAGACACTTGTCCCAGTGTTGGGATGAAGCACTTGTCACTGCCTTCTGAAAGCCAGTTAAGACAGAAGTCCAGAGCTTCAGTTGGGAGGGAGCCCAAGGGTCCCAGAGCTCCAACCCCCTGCCACAGGCAGGGCCACCAACCTCCAGGCCTGGAGCTACACAAGGTTGGAAGAAGCAGCTGGAGAGATTCCAAAGACACCAGCTTTTCAGTTATAAAACTTTTCAGGGCTGGGGGACACCCTCCAAGACCCCAAAATATCAGGAAGGGCTTTTTCTGCTCCCATCAATTCTGGGTTACTGGTGTGTGGAGTCAGAGAATCCCAGCCTGGGCTGGGTTGGGAGGGAGCACAAGGGTTCCAGAGCTCCAACCCCCTGCCACAGGCAGGGCCACCAACCTCCAGGCCTGGAGCTCCACAGGGCCCCAGCCAACCTGGCCTTCAACACCCCCAGGGATGGGGCACCCACCCCCTCTCTGGGCAGCCCCTGCCAGCCCCTCCCCACTCTCTCTGCACAGAACTTCCCCCCAAGGTCTCCTCTCCCCCTTCCCTCCTCCAGCTTCACTCCAGCCCCCTTGTCCTGCCAGGCTCTGCCCTTCCCAAGAGCTGATTCCCCTCCTGTTCCTCGGGTCCCTTCAGGGACGGGCAGGCTGCAATGAGGTCCCCCCCAGAAGCAGCCTTCTCTTCTCCAGGCTGAGCCAGCCCAGCTCCCTCAGCCTCTCTCCCCAGGGGAGCTGCTCCAGCCCTCTCAGCATCTCCGGGGCTCCTCTGAGCCCTCTCCAACAGGCCCACATCTTCCTTGTGTTGGGGCCCCAGCTCTGGGCACAGGACTCCAGCTGGGGCCAGCAGAGAGGGACAATCCCCTCCCTGTCCCTGCTGCCCCCCCCCTGCTGATGGAGCCCAGGATCCCATCACCCTTCCCAGCTGCAGGAGCCACTGCTGGCTCATCAAAGTCTCTTCTCCACCATGACCCCCAGGTCCTTCTCCTCAGGGCTGCTCTCCAGGAGCTCCTCTCCCAGGCTGTATCTGTGCCTGGGATTCCTCCAGCCCAAGCGCAACACCTGCCACTTGCCAGTGTTGAACCTCATCAGTTTCACCCAGTTCCACCTTCCCAGCCTGTCAGGATCCCTCTGGATGGCTCCTTTCCTTCTGTGGTGTCAACCACACCACTCAGCTTGGTGTCACCCACACACTTGCTGAGGCTGCACTCAATCCCATCATCCATGTCATTGACAAAGGTGTTAAAGAGCCCTGGTCCCTGAGGGGCCCCGCTTGTCACTTGTGTTCCTGGAGGGCTCACATCAGCAGCGGGGTCCTGGTGGAGCAGGTCACCAAGCTCTTGGACTGTGGATACTCTGAATCTTGTCCCCTTTTCCTATTCCCCTGTGATTTGTGCAGACAGGAAAGGGCAGCCCCGTTGAGCTGGTCCCTTTGCAAGGTATCTCCTTGCCAGGAGTGATTCCCTTTGTGTTCACTGCAGGAAGGAGGTACAAGAGGAGCTGGAAGTAGTCCCTCTCTTCTTGCCACAAATAGGTGGAAGATGAGCAAAACTCTTGCCCCTTTCTCAGAGTCCTGGATGGTTTGGGCCAAATCAGGCAGGGGATATTCCCAGATGGTTTCATGGACAGGTTGGCTGGGGCCCTGGGCAACCTTGTGGAGCTCCAGGCCTGGAGGTTGGTGGCCCTGCCTGTGGCAGGGGGTTGGAGCTCTGGGATCCTTGGGCTCCCTCCCAACCCAGCCCAGGCTGGGATTCTCTGACTCCACACACCAGGAACCCAGAATTTATGGGAGCAGAAAAAGCCCTTCCTGATATTTTGGGGTCTTGGAGGGTGTCCCCCAGCCCTGTAAAGTTTTATAAATGAAAAGCTGGTGTCTTTGGAATCTCTCCAGCTGCTTCTTCCAACCTTGTGGAGCTCCAGGCCTGGAGGTTGGTGTCCCAGCCTGTGGCAGGGGGTTGGAGCTCTGGGACCCTTGGGCTCCCTCCCAATCCAGCCCAGTCTGGGATTCTGTGATTCTGTGACAAGGCAGCTGGAGCCCCCGAGCCTTGCAAACAGAGTTTCTCAATCCCAACTTGGAATGAAGGGGAGGAGGAAAGCAGAAGGAAAATAAATAATCCCTGGCTCCTCTGAATCAAAGCCTGTTACAATCAAAACAGCCCTCAGTCTGCAGCCAATGCCCCAGGGCCTCGTTTGTCAAAAATTATGTGTGTGCTAGAAGCCACAGGGAAAGTCTCCTCAACAGAGAAGACCCTCCTGGTGTCAAAGAGACCTGGGGAATGCTTTTAATCCTCTATCTCTGTCTCAGGTTCTCCTGGAGCTTGTGTGGACTCTTTGTCCAGTGTCCAGCCTGGAGTGGGTTAATCCTTCAGCAGAGCTGGTAGCAGACCTTGCCCATGGGAACACCAGGCTGCCCAAAGGGAAAGGAGTATAAGGAAATGAGGATTTGGGGGATAAATTGAAATGGGAAGTGGACAAGAGAGCATTGAAGGAGGCTGGCTGAAGGAACCCCCTGCACAAATGCAGGCAAGGAGCCCTGATTTGGGGTTCTTTTTCCTTAGAGTGGTGCAGCACTGCTGATTTCAAGAGAATTAGCCCTGATGGACAGCAAAATGACATGAGATCCTAAGCAGGTCCTCTGCTTTCAGGAAGCTTATGTGCTGAATACTGTCCATCATCCTCTGGATAAGGCTGTGGGTGTGTGCATGACCACACAAACATGTGTATATGCACAAGAACACAGTAGTTACCACAAAATCTGAAGTGCTGGTGTGAGGGGGGGGAAGATGTCTGGAATTCCACCCCCCAAAAGGCACCAATTGATGTTTAATATCTGTTTTCTTCTTGCCAAGATGCTGACTTTCAAGCTCCACTTTGCCCTGAAGTCATCCAACAGCTGCCTGCTCAGGGTTGTTGTTATCCTACAGGTATTTGTTGGGTGGCTGGGTGGTCTCTTGTAGCAGGGATGTCATTTGGGGGAAGAGCTGTGTCCTGGTGCTCCAGGGGATGTTCAGAGCAGGTTCTTTCCCATCCCATGCCAAGGCTAGTGGGGAATCTGTATGGAACATCACTTCACAAGGAGGATGGGGCAGTGATTTTGCTAATGCCAGAGACCCCCAGGTGCAGCCAGCTCTCCAGAGATTTCAGGCAATCCTCTGTGACACGTTGCCTTTGCTAAGACATTGGAGAGGAGGCAATAGATAAACAAGACTTGGCTCTTTGCTATTTCAACTTCCCCTTTCACTCCTATCTTACATTGCTAATATAAAGACATTGATCCTTTCAGCCTGGATACAGCCATGGTGATACCATCTTGTGTGTAGAGTTTCCTTTGCTGTGATGGCCAAGTCATATTCTGCATTGTCTCCCTCTTTCTTAGCCCCCATATAACCCTACAAAGAATCACAGAACCATAAGGTTGGAGAAGCCCTTGAAGCCCATGGAGTCCAACCATCCCTGTCCTGTGCTGCCCCAGATCTCTGAGCACCTCATCTCCCCTCTGTTCAACACCCCCAGGGCTGGGGACTCAGCCCCCTCCCTGGGCAGCCTGGGCCAGGCCCTGACCCTGTTCTAGGCCCCTATTCCAGGCCCATCCCAGGCCCTGACCCTGTTCCAGGCCCCTGGGCCACAGCCCCACAGCTCTGCCAGGGAAGAACTTGGCCCTCCCAGCTGAGCTGAGCCTGCCCTGGCCCAGCTTGAGCCCATTGCCCCTCCTGCCAGCTCCTGGCCCCTGGCTGAAGAGACCAGCGCCCACCTCTCTGCACCCTCCTGGCAGGGCAGGGCAGGGCAGGGCAGGGCAGGGGGGAGAAGGGCTCCCCTCAGCCTCCTCTGCTCCAGCCTCAACACCCCCAGCTCCCTCAGCCGCTCCTCGCAAGCTTTGCTGCTCTCCAGCCCCTTCCCCAGCCTGGTTGCCCTTCTCTGGACACGCTCCAGGCCCTCCATGGCCTTCTTGGAGTCAGGGGCCCACAGCTGCCCCCAGCACTCCAGCTCCAGCCTCCCCAGTGCCCAGCCCAGGGCCACAATCCCTGCCCTGGCCCTGTGGCCACGCTGCCTCTGACACAAGCCAGGATGCCCTTGGCCTTCCTGGCCCCCCGGGCACACTGCTGGCTCCTGGGCAGTCCCAGGCCCCCAACACCCCCAGCTCCTTCTCCCCAGCAGCTCTCCAGCCGCTCTGCCCCCAGCCTGGAGCGCTGCTGGGGGTGGGGATGGCCCATGGGCAGCTCTCTGCCCTTGGCCTGCTTCAACCTCATCCTGCTGGGCTCAACCCATGGCTCCAGCCTGGCCAGGTCCCTCTGAAGAACCTCCCAGTTTAGCTCACAGCTAAACCCTTGCTGTAGCTGTTTCAAAACATGATATTTAAGAGCTGGAGCTTCTCCACCAGCAGCTCTCCAGCCACCCAGCCTGTAGCAAAGAGAAGCACAGAGAAAAGAGAAGCAAATTCAGCCAGACCCCTCATTCCAGTGGAGGGGACACTGATCCAGTGGTGCCCAGAGGTGCTTTCCAACCCCAGGCAGTCTGGGACTAAAGATCTGCATAAAACAAAGCCACAAGTGACAGCTCAGTGACAAGAGACAGGCACCAGCCTTGCAGGGTGTCTCAGAGCCAGCGTGGCCACAGGACCAGGGAGGTGATCATCTCCCTGGGCTGGTCCCTGGGGAGGTTGGAGCTGGAGTGCTGGGGGCAGCTGTGGGCCCCTGACTCCAAGAAGGCCATGGAGGGCCTGGAGCGTGTCCAGAGAAGGGCAACCAGGCTGGGGAAGGGGCTGGAGAGCAGCAAAGCTTGCGAGGAGCGGCTGAGGGAGCTGGGGGTGTTGAGGCTGAAACCAACTGGACAAACCCTATTTTCTCTTGGATTCTCCAGCAATGGGGACATTTAAGTAGCACCAACTGGATGTCAATGTTGTGATCTGGAAGCCAAAAAAAAACACCACAGGAAAAAGAGAAGCTGAGAACAAGCAAGGTGAGACCTGGAGACTGAATTACCTTCAAGTCAGCCACAATGGTCCCCCTTGTCTCACCTCTGGAGTTGGGCCAACCAGGCCACGAGCAAGAGACTGCTCTTTCCCTGTGTGACATATAGTGTTTCATATACTTGGTTCTATTTAATGTGGCAATCAATTTGTGTGTCCTACATGACTGGAATGCTCTGGGGCCTTGCTGATTGTGGCTAAAATGGCTGGGGCAAAGGGAAGAGCCAGCTGTAGCCAGATGTCTCACCATGTAGACAGGGCAGAGAGACACATTCAAAAGGCAATCCAGCCCAATGAAGGTATGAAATGACACAGAGGGGAGATCCCAAGGTCTGTTGTTTGGTTAAAATCATGAGTGGGATTGAAAGCTGGGGCAATTGCTGCTCCATCAATGGATTTGTCCCAAGCTTGTGAGAGCAGGTGGCCACGCCTTGCCCAACCCTGTGTGTAGCTCAAGTCACCTTTGAAGACAAGGAAGGAAATTTGACTCTGCAGAGGCTCAAATTCAAAACATCTGAAGTCTTCCAGTCCTGTTTAATATCTTCATTGAGACCTTGATGAGGGGACAGCATCCACCCTCAGCAAGTGTCTGATGCTCCAGAGCTGGGAGGAGTGGGTGACACACAGGACACTGCGCTGCCACCCAGAGAGACCTGGCCAGGCTGGAGAGCTGGGCAGGGAGACACCAGAGGAGGCTCAACAAGAGCAAGGGGAGAGTCTGGCCCCTGGGAAGGAAGAACTGCTGGGATCAGGCCAGGCTGGGGGGAGCTGCTGGAGAGGAGCTCTGTGGAGAAGGACCTGGGGGTGCTGCTGGGGGACAGGGTGGCCATGAGCCAGCAGTGTGTCCTGGGGCTGAGAGAGACACTGGGATCCTGGGGGCATCAGGAGGAGTGTGGGCAGCAGGTCGAAGGAAGTGATCCTCCCCCTCTGCTCTGCATTGGTCAGGCCCCACCTGGAGTGTTGTGTCCAGTGCTGGGCTCCCTGATAAAAAAGACAGGGACCTTCTGGAGAGAGTCCAGAGAAGGGCAACGAAGATGATTAGGGGCCAGGAACATCTCCCCTGGGAGGAAAGGCTGAGGGAGCTGGGGCTGTTCAGCCTGGAGAAAAGAAGACTTAGGGGGGACCTAATTAGTGTTTATAAATATCTTAGACTTGGGCTGCAGGGGGAACTGGCCAGCCCCTTCTCAGTGTCTGTGGGGACAGGACCAGGGGCAGTGGCTGGAAGCTGGAGCACAGGCAGTTCCACACCAACATGGGGATGAACTTTTCCCCAGTGAGGGTGAGGGAGCAGTGGAACAGGCTGCCCAGGGAGGTGGTGGAGTCTCCTTCTCTGGAGAGATTCAAGTCTCCTCTGGATGCCTATCTATGCAATATGAGATAGGGAGCTGCTTTGGCAGGGGGGTTGGACCCGATGATCTCTTGAGGTCCCTTCCAACCCCTAAGATTCTGTGATTCTGTGATTCTTATGAGCAGGAGGGGGGGTACAAACTCTAGAGGATTCATGTTGGTTGATACAACTGCTCAACGCTCTCAGATTCTTCTGTGGCACAGGGTTCTCCAAGCTTGGCACAGGGTTCTCCAAGCTTGGCACAGGTCATGTTAGAAGAGAGATGTGAAATATATTCTCCTACCAGCTTCCAAATATTCAGTGTGTTGCTATTCACCTGCTGTTTGCAGCGTGCATTTCACTCTGCCCAACTTCTGCCCTGCTCAGTGGTGAGAGAGTAACTCTTCCATCCTACCAAATGGGATATCCCTGGCCACATTTAGACTTCTGCAAGGGCTGATCTCTGTCTCTGCACCATTTTGTGACTCCTTTTATAGTCTCTGGGTGGAAAAAAACCCCCCCAACAAGATAGATTCTGCTATGGTATGTTGCACATGGCTTATTTTAAACACCTGCCTCAGTGGGAAACAACGTGCCCTCTGCATTGCCCACCAACATGTCTCCATTGATATAGAGGGGAATATTTAGTCCCTAAATCAGTTCAGCCCTGAAAGAGGCTTGTCTGGAGGCATCAAAAGTGAGTGATCAAACAAAAATGTCATAGGAGCAAAGCAGAGAAGTTAACTCACCAAGAATTTGATGGATCGACTCCAGCAACTGAAAGCCTCCTGGGTAATACTCACAGCTGGTCCCATGTGTTAAGAGACAACAAATAATGTCACAGAACTGTAAAAATGAACAAAAAACCCAACCTGTTTATGCTTGAAAAGCAGGTGACCTGTGAAATCAGCCCAGCTCCAATTGCTGAGCATAGGACTGCTCCATACATCACCTACACAGGGACAGCAGAGGTGTGATTGCCTCCTCTCTCAGGTCTCTTGGCAGTGGTTAGATCATTTGGAAAACCTGGGTATCTGGAAAACCTCCTGGGTATCAGGTAGGGCTGATTTAAAAGACTGAGTTTCTTTACTTGTTGGTAATCACTGATTTCAAGTGAGAGTTTGACAAAACTTGCTGTTTGTAGATGAACTTTTCAGCCAATAACCTGGGACACGTTCAAGAATGGCCTTAGAAAGGAGAAGAACCCCATCCACTCCACTGCCACGTGTCCTCTGGATGTCCTCTGTGAGAGTATTCTTCCCCACCAGCCATGAAGAGCCCATCACCTGCTCCAGTCTCAGCCCCTTTCTCTGCACAGAGACCAAACCTGCCAGATCTCAGCCCGTGGACCAAGCCATGAAGAGGAAGAGGTGTCCCACCTAACAGACCACAGCAGGCCACTGCAGCTCAGCCCAGGGATGCTGCTGTTGCTCTACAAATAAATGAAGTCATGGACAGGCCATGTATCTAGATAACAGCAGTTGAGCTGCTGATAAGGCTGATAAGAGGCATTTTGCCTTCCTCTCTTGCCACACCTCATCATGGTGAGACAAACAGCAGCATAACATCACTCCCCATGCTGCTGTGCCTTCTGAATAGCTGGTATTGATGATCAGTTGATATTGATGATGATCATGGCAAGATCCTACTTAAGATTGTTGCCAGGATGCTTAAGAAGCAGCCTCCAGGATTAATTAGCTCCCTGGGAATTTGCATCTATTGCCACCAACCCAAGTAGCTTGGAGTTGCCTCAGCCCCCAGACTAAGCAAGAGTCTGACAGCACAGCACATGGGAGGGCTGCTCTGCTGTAGGTGTCCAGGTACCTGAACATGCCTCAGTTTTACCAAGCTTTCCTGTCTTCCCAAGCTGCAGAGCCAGGGTTTTTTTTTTTCTCTGAAACACTTGGATTTGAGTGAATTACTGGTGGGAAGGAGGGAGCAGTTGGGTTTGAGCTCATCTAACTTTCAACACCTGATATATTGACTTTGTTGAAGGAGCAGACTACACCAGGCTGAGAGGACCCTGGCTTGGGCTGATGAGCACCTCTAGGCTGAAACCAGCATGTTCTGCTGGTCCTGCATTTCAGAAGGAATCAGCATGGGGGTAAATGACTCCAGGCCATGGACAATTTGGCCACTGGTAGATATATTATTATAAACCAAGCACAAAATCTGGTCTAGGAGTCAGTGTAATGCTCTGAGAGACCCAGGACTCCTAACAACACTTGCCTGTTGCATCCTCCCAAAAGCTCAGGTCACCTTTCTGTGCTTCAGTTCCATTCCCTGCCCTTGCTCCCTTTCTCCTGCTCAGCTTGTGTGTCGCTTCAGGCTGTTGCATTACAGTAACAACAGCCCCCACTTTGCTTGGAGACCCCCTCCTGCCAGCTGGAAATCTAATGAGGTATTATCTAGTATACCATTATTCTAAAAATAGCAATGCTCTGTGCAAGGCATGCAGTGCCCTGCCAAAATCCTGGGCTTTGAGTTCCCCCCCCCCCCCAACCAGTATTTTAATGACCCACTGAGTCACACTGGTGTTTCAGCTAAAGCAAACTGCACTCTTCGTGCTCAGTGTCTTCTTCTCACTTGCTAAGTGGAGCTGTCACAATGCTCTGAGCTCAACATCCTTTTGTCCTGAAGGAAGGGCTGGATTTCATCACGTTCCTGGCAAAGGTTTGGTTTTCCCTTTTCTGCTTCTCCAAGTGAAACCTGATCTCCAATCTTCTCTGCTACTTGAAGGATGTGATTTGGTGGATGTGGAGCTCAGAGCATGGGGTAGGACCTGATCCAAAGAGCAGTGAAAGCCACAGGAAAACTCCTGCAAACAACTTCAGCAAGACTGGAGCAAGAGGAGAACCTCTCTGGGGGCTGCTGCAACTTCTCATCCACCAAGAGCAGCCACAGTCTTTCACTCCTACTGATCAGAGAGAGCAAAATACTTCACAGGAGCACTTTGAGAGCTCCACAGGGCAGGAGAGAGTGAGGATGTTCTTGCATCCTTCAACTCCAAACCCAGCAGTCATAAAGGCTCACTCCAAATAGGAAGAGGAGCCACCAGTTTAATCCTGGAGCCAACAGTCTCCTGCAAGCACAAGGGAAGGTCAGATTATTTTGGTCCCCTCCCTGCCTCTGTAGTCACATACCAGCCCATGCATTCTTCAACTTGCATGTCTCTCAGTTACATGTGCAGTGACATCTGGGACCAACCTTTGGTTGCCCTTGGAGGTCCTGCCAACCTCCCAGCTTCCACGTGAATGAAAGGGAAGTTCTCAGGGCTTCACCACGTGCATTTTGCCCTTGCTCACCCCAAAACAAGGTCACCAAATGGTTCTACCTGGACTTGTGCTGACACAGAAGCAGAAGCAGAACTCAGTGGGATTGCACAAACTCATCCCTGACACAGGGGTGGGAAGAAGAGTCATCCAATCTCTTGCTAAAGGGTCATTGAAACTCAGTTGGTGGCAAGACATGGATGAGGTGCTTCAGGGCTCCAGTTGCACCTTCTAAGAGGTCTCCTATTTCCACACTAGTGGGATGCATGTGGTAGGGGAAAAGATGGACTCATTTCATGTTTGTCCCACCCTTTCTAAGTAAAAAGTAGAAGCAAATCCCTGAGGGAGCTGCAAGGTCACATCAATGGATCTCACAGCCCCAAGAACCCTATCCCAACTTGCTGCTGGTTGGCATAGCCTGGGAATCTTTTACTCCTCTGGCTTCTTATGTTTGTTCCCAGTGATGGTGGTGGGTTACTGGTTCATGGGCCAAGCCAGCCTAACCCACCAGGGTCATAGAAGAGTTTTTCTTTGTTCCCTTGGTGATGTTCTGCTGTCTTCTCATCCATCACAGTGTTGCACTCACATTCTCCTGGGATATTTGGCCACCTGTCTGGACCATGGCAATCACTCTTCTGAACTTCTTCAAGAAGGATTTCTCTGGCATCTAAAAAGCTTCTCCAGCTCATTGCCATTGAATGCACAAACCAGTTGCTGTAACATAGGGTTTGCTGCCACTTGACACCCTCTGGTACCCAAGGGTCACAGCAACAAAGATTGCTGATTTTCCTCCCATTTCCTGCAGCAAACTTCTCACCAGGATCACAGAATCCCAGAGTCACCAGGCTGGAGAAGCCCTTGAAGCCCATGGAGTCCAACCATCCCTGTCCTGTGCTGCCCCAGATCCCTGAGCACCTCATCTCCCCTCTGTTCAACACCCCCAGGGCTGGGGACTCAGCCCCCTCCCTGGGCAGCCTGGGCCAAGGTCTGACCCCCCTCTCAGCACAGACATTGTTCCTGATGTCCAACCTCAGCTTCCCCTGGTGCAGCTTCAGGTCCCAGGCTGAGCCAGGAGATGGGGATGGAGACACGGGGGGCACTGGGGTGAGCACCCAGCTCCCAGTTTCCCCTCCCAGCACCAAAGGGCAACCTGGTGGGACATGGGCATGGAGGAGCTGCAGAGGGATGGCAGCCTGGGCCACAGCCCCACAGCTCTGCCAGGGAAGAACTTGGCCCTCCCAGCTGAGCTGAGCCTGCCCTGGCCCAGCTTGAGCCCATTGCCCCTCCTGCCAGCTCCTGGCCCCTGGCTGAAGAGACCAGCGCCCACCTCTCTGCACCCTCCTGGCAGGGCAGGGCAGGGCAGGGCAGGGGGGGAGAAGGGCTCCCCTCAGCCTCCTCTGCTCCAGCCTCAACACCCCCAGCTCCCTCAGCCGCTCCTCGCAAGCTTTGCTGCTCTCCAGCCCCTTCCCCAGCCTGGTTGCCCTTCTCTGGACACGCTCCAGGCCCTCCATGGCCTCCTTGCAGTGACCAGTTCTGCCCAAGCCTGTCTGGACTCAGCCCCAAGCACTGGACTATTGTGATGTTCAAGCAACACCAGGACTGGACATCTGCAGGCAGGCACAGACAAGCCAAATCACAAGATCACAGAATCCCAGGGGTTGGAAGGGACCTCCAGAGATCATGGGGTCCAACCCCCTGCCAAAGCAGCTCCCCAGCTCCTATTGCACAGGGCTGGAATCTCTCCAGAGAAGGAGACTCCACACCCCCCGGGCAGCCTGGCCCAGGGCTCCCTCACCCTCACTGGGGAAAAGTTCTTCCCCAGGTTGGTGCAGAACTTCCTGGGCTCCAACTTGCAGCCATTGCCCCTTGTCCTGTCCCCACAGACACTGAGAAGGGGCTGGCTGCTTCCCCCTGTGTCCCATGCTTAAGATAATGATAAACATTAATTAGGTCCCCCCTTAGTCTTCTCTCCAGGCTGAACCGCCCCAGCTCCCTCAGCCTTTCCTCACAGGGGAGATGCTCCAGGTCCTTCAGCATCTCCAGAGCCTCCTCTGGACTCTCTCCAGGAGATCCCTGGCTGGTTGATCCCAGGGAGCCCAGAGCTGGACACAACCCTCCAGCTGGGGCCTGAGCAGGGCAGAGCAGAGGGGGAGGATCCCCTCCTGTCACCTGCTGCCCACACTCCTCCTGATGCCCCCAGGATCCCAGTGTCTCTCTCAGCCCCAGGACACACTGCTGGCTCATGGCCACCCTGTCCCCCAGCAGCACCCCCAGGTCCTTCTCCACAGAGCTCCTCTCCAGCAGCTCCCCCCAGCCTGGCCTGATCCCAGCAGTTCTTCCTTCCCAGGGGCCAGACTCTCCCCTTGCTCTTGTTGAGCCTCCTCTGGTGTCTCCCTGCCCAGCTCTCCAGCCTGGCCAGGTCTCTCTGGGTGGCAGCGCAGTGTCCTGTGTGTCACCCACTCCTCCCAGCTCTGGAGCATCAGACACTGGCTGAGGGTGGGTGCTGTCCCCTCACCAAGGGCTCAATGAAGATGTTCAACAGGACTGGACCCAGCCCTGAGTTTGGGGGACACCACAAGCCACAGGCCTCCAGCCAGACTCTGCTCCACTGCTCAGCACCCTCTGAGCTGGGTCCCACAGCCAATTCTCCCCCCACCTCCCTGTCCTCTCATCAAATTCAGTGTGGCATCACTTTTGCCCTCTGAGCAGAGGGATGACCTTAAGGCTGACACGGGTTTCATATCAGCATCCTCCTCTAGTCCTCTGCTGCTGAGAGAGAGGGAGATCCTCCATACAGGTCAGCTGCCCCAGCCTGAGATGATTTTGATGCATAAGGTGGAATTCATCTCTGGTAGATGTCTCCAACCTGTGTCAATGCTCTGGGCCTTCCCTGCAGCCAGCAGAGCCGTAGAGGGTAGAGTCACCAGGATTCCACAAAGAACTCATCCCTCTTTGAACCAAAATAAGCCAGATGAATCACACCTTCAGACTGATGGGTTTTTAACCCATGGTGTATAAAACAGAGCCCAGGGTGACCACTCAGCTGGACCTATCAGCCTGTGGACACCTCCAGAGAGGTGCCATGGGTTGTGTGCAGGCTGTCCCACAAGGCATCTCCTTCAGAAGAACTCTCTTTCCTCTTTTTGTTGTTTTTCCATTCTAGACTGAGAGGCAGACCAGTGTAAGAGGGCTGGAAGAGCTTGCAGGACTTTGTGCTTCTGGGCTTGCCTCAAGCCTTTGACTTGTGGAAAACAGGACGAGGTTTAATCCAAGATGCCCATGACTTGGTTGGTTTTTTCCTTCCAGTGCCCTCACATCCCATCAGAGGCACCAAACCAGAGCTCAGATCCACGGTGCTTGTTCCTCTCTCACCCCAGGTAAATCCAAGTGCTTCTTCTGGAAAGCCCTGAGCTGATCTGGAGAGTGGAAAAAACTCATGGTTCCCAGTGCTGCAGCTGGTCTGTGCATGCAGTGAGTCTGGTTCTTTCTTCTTCCCCCCCTCCTGAGGGACCTCTTGCCACGGATGACAGTGTCTGAAACTTCAACAGGTCTCCAGACACAAGACCTAACACTTCTTAGGTGGCAGCACCAGACCTCCACTCCATGTGAGAGCTTCTCAGGTTTCCATTTTAATCAAGCTCTTCTGCATTCCTGGAAAAATGCATTCCTCCTCCATGAGGAATATGGGATTTATTTGCCACATGCCCAAAGGTCCCATTCAGTGCTGAACCATTGCCCACAACACTTCAGTTTCACAAGATGCTTCTGTCCTGGAGGTAGGGATGTCCTTATGGGTGAGCTACTCCTCTGCAGCACATTGGAGAGAGTCCAGAGGAGGCTCTGGAGATGCTGAAGGGCCTGGAGCATCTCCCCTGGGAGGAAAGGCTGAGGGAGCTGGGGCTGTTGAGCCTGGAGAGAAGCAGCCTGAGAGGGGATCTGCTCCCTGGTTCTCCAGAGCTGAAGGGTGGGAGCCAGGGGGCCATGGGCAGCCTCTGCTCAGTGTCTGTGGGGCCAAGGGGCGCTGGGCTCAAGTTGGAGCCCAGGGAGTTGCACCCTGGAGTGAAGCTGGAGGAGAGAAGGGGGAGAGGAGCCATTGGGGGGAAGTTCTGTGCAGAGAGAGTGGGGAGGGGCTGGCAGGGGCTGCCCAGAGAGGGGGTGGGTGCCCCGTCCCTGGGGGTGTTGAAGGCCAGGTTGGCTGGGGCCCTGGGCAACCTTGTGGAGCTCCAGGCCTGGAGGTTGGTGGCCCTGCCTGTGGCAGGGGGTTGGAGCTCTGGGACCCTTGGGCTCCCTCCCAACCCAGCCCAGGCTGGGATTCTCTGACTCCACACACCAGGAACCCAGAATTGATGGGAGCAGAAAAAGCCCTTCCTGATATTTTGGGGTCTTGGAGGGTGTCCCCCAGCCCTGGAAAGTTTTATAACTGAAAAGCTGGTGTCTTTGGAATCTCTCCAGCTGCTTCTTCCAACCTTGTGGAGCTCCAGGCCTGGAGGTTGGTGTCCCAGCCTGTGGCAGGGGGTTGGAGCTCTGGGATCCTTGGTGTCCCTCCCAACCCATCCCAGTCTGGGATTCAATGATTCTATCCCATGTGCTGGCTGCAGTCCTCTTTCACTGCCCTTTGAAACTCTGGTTTGAATGTAATCTAATCCCCTTTCCTCCTCCTTTGCATGGCTTGCATCTGGAGAACATTTTCCCCACAGCTGACGTTAGATACAAGCACACAGAGGAGGAGAGGGAGAGGACCAAACCACTGCATCACCAGTGGGCACTGGAGGGGGTCATTTTCTCAGGGAGGCCAGAAACCCCCTTCTACCCCTGCAACACAGGGATTCCCCCATACTGATTCTTCTCATGGGCTAGAAAAAACACCTCAAAGCAGTGGCCCAGGGTCAGTCCTCCTCCAGAAGACTTTGTGAGCTTGGAAGGCCTCCTAAATTGAGCCCAGTCACTAATAGTTGCATTAATTTGGAAAAGCAGGGTAAGAAATGGCTAGGACAGAAACCTTCTTGTTTCTTCTGGGGCCACTGGCCTGTGGCCTTGCAGGCAGACCACAGGAACTCTCTTGGTTCTTTGTCACTGCAACAAGCCCACAGACCCATGGCAGGGACGTGGAGTTTGGTAGGAAAGATGTTGGATGTGGGTCCCACTACCCAGAGACACCCAAGAAAGTGAGCTCCTAGGGCAGCCTGGCTATGGGGCACTCAGCCTGTGAAAGGACATTTGCTGAGAATCAAAAGCAATTTGAATTCAATTCACTTCTAATGTGGAACTAAGCTAAACCAGATTAAAGGGGCTTGGACTCTAAACAGGACCAGGCTGATCCAGTGTAGCCAGAAGAATGCATTTTCCTTTCCTGCTTCCCATGAATTTGCAGCATCCCTGTGCAACTGGGGGAGAACAGCGTGGAGATTCAATGGCAAGAGGAAAGGGGCAAGATCTGGTGGACACCAGGTAGAGGAGGCAACTATTCCAGCCAGAGCAAGAGTTGACCCAGGTATGGAGGAAGAGGAGGGCTACAGGAACAACAGGGCATGCCAAGACATCAAAGAGCCAGCTCAGAGGAGGAGGAGGCCACCAAAACCACATGAGGCTCCTAGAGCAGAAGCTGTAGATGTCCCATCATCTTCATCAAGTTGGACAGGGCTCTGAGTAACCTGTCCTAGGTGAAGATGTCCCTTCTCATGGCAGGGGGGGGGGGAGAACGGGACTAGATGACCTTCAAAGGACCCTTCCAACCCAAACCCTTCTGTGTCTCTAAGATGCATCCTCCCAGGTTCCTTCACTTAGGAGCCATCCATCTCCATCCGTTCTCAGCTCCTTTCAACACTTGGAAGGAAATATCAATGGGCCAGTTCACAGGGACAAGAGAATTCCTTTCCATCTCCACTAAGTGGGTTCCAAACACTTCTTTTCCATCAGAGTCAGCACACAAAGGCATTGGGGTTGTTATTGAACACCCTGTGTTTGTCTATGTACATCTGTTATCAAGAAGAGAAACCCAAGAGGAGCTGGTGTCCTTCAGAGACTGAAAGGCAAAGTTCAGTGAGGGAACCAGAGGGCAAGAGAAAGTGCAAAGCACCAGGGTGTGTTTACTCCTTTCCAAACTCCAGGTGAGATTTCTGCTGTCCCCCCAAAGTTTGCTGTACCCCAGAACACTGAGGAGTTTCATAACCCCTCACTGGGATCAAGATTCCAGAAAAACACACCTGAACATTGTCTTTCTCTTAGGATGGAGGCACAAGGTTGGACAAGTAGCTGGGGAAGAACTGTTCTTGAGGGTGTGTAGCACTAGGGCAAGGGGGGGTTGGTTTTAAACTTGAAAAGGGGAGATTTAGGTTGGGTATTAGGAAAAAGTTCTTCAGTATGAGGGTGGTGGATCACTGGTTGCCCAGAGAGGTGGGGGAGGCCCCATCCCTGGAGATATTCAAGGTCAGGGTGGATGTGGCTCTGAGCACCCTGCTCTAGTGAAGAGGTCCCTGCTCACTGCAGGGTGGGACTGGGTGGGCTCAGAAGGTCCCTTCCAACCTCACACATTGAGTGAGTCTATGATTCCCTCAACATGGACACTGCAGAAGAGCAGCAAGGTGCTCACAGCCTGGAAAAAACCAGAACTCAGCCTTTTCATCCCTCTGTGGTTTATCAGGATCCGTTATCCCAGCGGATCCAGTCACACCCTGATGCAGGGGATGCTCAAGTCATCCCATGGCAGAGGCTGGTGGCAGCTCAGTGCACTGAAAATCCTCTGAAAGCAGGACTGGTTTATTGCCTGGGGGGTTGTTTCTGTGTCTTCATGGAGGATGAAGACCTGATCTGATCCTTCTTCTTGCTTTTATTCTCCCTTTCCTGCATTTTACCAGCCCTGCCTACACAGTCT
Source organism: Rallus limicola (assembly GCA_022605955.1). NCBI lineage: Eukaryota > Metazoa > Chordata > Aves > Gruiformes > Rallidae > Rallus > Rallus limicola. Next base: position 1,758,578 of record JAKCOZ010000079.1, read on the forward strand.
GTGTGTCCCCAGTGGGGTGTCTCCCCATCGGGTACACGATGCCTGGTGGAACAGCCCCTCCATCTCCCTCTGGGGCTGTTTCCAAATGCTACCAAAATATCATCACAGGCACCTGGCAGCTCCTCTCCTTCATTGAGCCCTTGGTGAGGGGACAGCACCCACCCTCAGCAAGTGTCTGATGATCCAGAGCTGGGAGGAGTGGGTGACACACAGGACACTGCGCTGCCACCCAGAGAGACCTGGCCAGGCTGGAGAGCTGGGCAGGGAGACACCAGAGGAGGCTCAACAAGAGCAAGGGGAGAGTCTGGCCCCTGGGAAGGAAGAACTGCTGGGATCAGGCCAGGCTGGGGGGAGCTGCTGGAGAGGAGCTCTGTGGAGAAGGACCTGGGGGTGCTGGTGGGGGACAGGGTGGCCATGAGCCAGCAGTGTGTCCTGGGGCTGAGAGAGACACTGGGATCCTGGGGGCATCAGGAGGAGTGTGGGCAGCAGGTGACAGGAGGGGATCCTCCCCCTCTGCTCTGCCCTGCTCAGCCCCCAGCTGGAGGGTTGTGTCCAGCTCTGGGCTCCCTGGGCTCAAGCAGCCAGGGATCTCCTGGACAGAGTCCAGAGGAGGCTCTGGAGATGCTGAAGGGCCTGGAGCATCTCCCCTGGGAGGAAAGGCTGAGGGAGCTGGGGCTGTTGAGCCTGGAGAGAAGAAGACTAAGGGGGGACCTAATTACTGTTTATAATTATCTTAAGCATGGGCTGCAGGGGGAAATGGCCAGCCCCTTGTCAGTGTCTGTGGGGACAGGACAAGGGGCAATGGCTGCAAGTTGGAGCCCAGGAAGTTCTGCACCAACCTGGGGAAGAACTTTTCCCCAGTGAGGGTGAGGGAGCCCTGGGCCAGGCTGCCCAGGGGGGTGTGGAGTCTCCTTCTCTGGAGAGATCCCAGCCCTGTGCAATATGAGCTGGGGAGCTGCTTTGGCAGGGGGTTGGACCCCATGATCTCTGGAGGTCCCTTCCAACCCCTGTGATTCCATGATTCCATGGTTCCTGACTCCTCAAGGGTCTTTTTCTCAGAGCAGTGCAGGGCTCTGATGTGCTCAGCCAGCCCTGGCTCTGCCAGCACGGCCTCGGCACAGCCGGCTGCTCCCCGGGACGTGCAGCATCACCTCACTCAGAGCAGATTGACAAGGATTTCTATTTCAGCCATAAAACATTTATGGGCATTTCACCCCTCCCTTCCCAAACCTCCACCAACCACAGCCTGAAAAGTGCAGCCTTGAATATTCTCTCCCTCTGATGCTGATTCCATGGTGAAGATGGAAAATTCAAGAAGTTCTGCGTGCTGGGGATTGGGCTAAAGAGATTCCACATTCCAGCCACGGGGAGGGAAAGCTCCCTGTGTCCTGTCTTCCCCCTCTCCTCCTCCTCCTCCTCCTCCTCCTCCTCCTCCTCCTTCTCCTCCTCCTCCTCCTCCTTCTTCTTCTCCTCCTTCTCCTCCTCCTCCTCCTTCTTCTTCTCCTTCTCCTTCTCCTTCTCCTCCTCCTTCTCCTCCTCCTCCTTCTTCTTCTTCTCCTCCTTCTCCTCCTCCTCCTCCTCCTTCTTCTTCTCCTTCTCCTCCTTCTTCTTCTCCTTCTCCTCCTCCTCCTCCTCCTTCTTCTTCTCCTTCTCCTTCTTCTCCTCCTTCTCCTCCTCCTCCTCCTCCTTCTTCTTCTCCTTCTCCTCCTCCTCCTCCTCCTCCTCCTTCTTCTTCTTCTCCTTCTCCTTCTCCTCCTCCTCCTTCTTCTTCTTCTCCTCCTTCTCCTCCTCCTCCTTCTTCTTCTCCTTCTCCTCCTTCTTCTTCTTCTTCTCCTTCTCCTCCTCCTCCTCCTTCTTCTCCTTCTCCTCCTCCTCCTCCTTCTTCTTCTCCTCCTCCCTGCCTCCTTTCTCTGGGATAAAGGGCAGGAACAGGAGTTGTTTGGGTTTTCTGAAGTCTTTTTCATCCTGTTTCTTGCATGTTTTCAGCAGGCTCTGCCACACATGGGACAAACTTTCTAGGGAAGGGGGGGATTCTACTGCAGAACTACAGTTCCATGAGGGACAGGTCCTTTCTCAAGGTAGAAAACATGAAAGGGAATTCCCTTTTTCTCCTCTTCTTCCTGAAAAAAAAAAAAACCCACCCCACCCAACAAACCCAAATTTGGACAAAATAGAAATACAGAAAGCTTCTGTAGCACAGTGAGGGTGAGGGAGCCCTGGGCCAGGCTGCCCAGTGGGGTTTGGAGTCTCCTTCTCTGGAGAGATTCCAGCCCCTGTCCTAGGGACCCTGCTTTGGCAGGGGGTTGGACCCCATGGGCTCTGGAGGTCCCTTCCAACCCCTGTGATTCCCTGATTCACCACATTTAAAATAAATAAATCCCCAGGCTTTTAAACTCTTCCCTTTATCTGTGCATCCAATGCTTTCTCAGCCTTCTGTTGAGGACCATCAAGAGAGTGAAGCTCAACCATTCACTCAGAACAGCTGGCTTTTGTCTTAGGTGGCCAGTCAGTGTTTCTCTTCATTGATTTAGGGCTCTGGAGATGCTGAAGGGGCTGGAGCATCTCCCCTGGGAGGAAAGGCTGAGGGAGCTGGGGCTGTTCAGCCTGGAGAGAAGCAGCCTGAGAGGGGATCTGCTCCCTGGTTCTCCAGAGCTGAAGGGTGGGAGCCAGGGGCCATGGGGAGGGGCTGGCAGGGGCTGCCCAGAGAGGGGGTGGGTGCCCCGTCCCTGGGGGTGTTGAAGGCCAGGTTGGCTGGGGCCCTGGGCAACCTTGTGGAGCTCCAGGCCTGGAGGTTGGTGGCCCTGCCTGTGGCAGGGGGTTGGAGCTCTGGGACCCTTGGGCTCCCTCCCAACCCAGCCCAGGCTGGGATTCTCTGACTCCACACACCAGGAACCCAGAATTGATGGGAGCAGAAAAAGCCCTTCCTGATATTTTGGGGTCTTGGAGGGTGTCCCCCAGCCCTGGAAAGTTTTATAACTGAAAAGCTGGTGTCTTTGGAATCTCTCCAGCTGCTTCTTCCAACCTTGTGGAGCTCCAGGCCTGGAGGTTGGTGGCCCTGCCTGTGGCAGGGGGTTGGAGCTCTGGGACCCTTGGGGTCTCTCCCAACCCAGCCCAGTCTATGAAGGGCGTGGGGTTTCTGCTCAGCAGCCTTTCACATGCCAGCATGGAGGAATCAGAGAGCATCTAATTTTCATCTCCCACCAAAGGAGGAACTTCATCAATGGGAAGAAACCCTCCTATGTGCAGGAAGACTCCCTTGCCATGGGTTCTGAGATTCCACAAGTCACCCTGTCCCACTCCCTTCATCACCCACCACTTTGGGATCAGTTCCAAACACATAAAGAACAAGGATGGAATGATGCTGTCAGCACCAGGGGCTTTATTCCTGGTGGGGGAAACCCCAGGCAGGGATCTACAACCAATGCTACTGGCTGTCACTGTCTCTAAACAAGTGAGTAGATGTGTCCAAATTACACCAGTGCTGAAATCCCAGCACATCAGGAGTGGGAAGGGACCTGGAAAGCTCATCTAGTCCAACCATCCCTGTGCCAGAGCAGGGGCACCCAGACTCAATCACACAGGAACACGTCCAGGATCATGGGGTTGGGATGTCTCCAGAGAAGGAGACTCCACAACCTCTCTGGGCAGCCTGGCCCAGGGCTCTGTCACCCTCCCAGCACAGAAGTTCCTCCTCAGGCTCAGGGGGAACTTGCTCTGCTCCAGTTTGTGCCCATCACCCCTTGTCCTGGGGCTGCCACCCCTGAGCAGAGCCTGGCTCCAGCCTCCTGACTCTCCCCCTGTGCAGACTGATAGACACTGATGAGCTCACCCCTCAGGCTCCTCTTCTCCAGGGTAAGGAGCCCCAGCTCCCTCAGCCTCTCCTCACCAGGAAGAGGTTCTGCTCCCTCAGAGAGGCTGGGGAGTCTCCTTCTCTGGAGACATTCAAACCCAGTGATCCTGGACACGTTCCTGTGTGACCTAATCCAGGTGACCCTGCTGTGGCAGGGGGTTAGATGATCTCCAGAGATCCCTTCCTTCCAACCCCTAACATTCTGTGGTTCTGTGATGTCTGGTTTCACTGGTGGACTTCATGAGCACAGAATCACCTAACAGGAGCACACAGGCTCAATGTTAAGCACTCTTTATGACTATAAAGACATCAGTTCTCCTCCTAAATCAACTCTTCCAACACATCTCACCTTTCTTTCCCCCCCCCCCCCAGCCCCACATACTTCAATCATCTCATCCCTGGACCAACACCAGCCACAGGACCCGACCTCACCTTCTCCCCAACGCCTGAGAGTCACCACACATCTCAGCCACTTTTAAAGCCCCCTCCACTACTTACTGCTCATGTTTCACTTGCATATTAATGCCTCAGATTTTATTACCCCATGATCATAAAAGCCCAGCTGCTGCTCGTGGCCCCAGCCTCTCTTATGTTCCCCTGCTGAATTCCTGGGATGAAGTCCAGCTCAGCATCCCCTACTCACTCTGTTGGTGTGTGGAGACAGCCCTCTACAGTTCCTTGGCTAAATTCATTCCCTCAGCTGCCAGCAAGCTCTTCTCCTCCCACAGCCTAAATCTCCAGGGCAGGCCAGAAAAAAACAGCCTTGGTTGGAGACCAGGAGATAGGGATCAGGCATTGCCTACAGCCAGGCCAACCTCTGAGTAGAGGTTTGCAAGCCTTGTTTTATTTGGGGCAGGGGGTTTGTTTCTCCTTCCTTTTCCCCTTTTTCTTGCTGAGCAAGGAGAGACCTTGCAAGGCCATGCCTTAGGAGAAAGAGGGGAAGAGGAAGGGCCAAGTCCAGTCTTAGGGTTCCCTGAGGTTTGTCTTTATTTTGGTGTAGGGATGCACCAGCTTTTGTTGGAGTTTCCCTTGCATCCTGTCCTTCTGCTCCTGAGGGGTTATTGTGTGCAGGGCTGGGCTCCCCTGGGGCAGGAAGGATGGGGAACTCCTGGAGAGGGGACAGCAAAGGGCTGTGGGGATGCTGAGGGCACCAGGACAAGAGAGACACTGGGATCCTGGGGGGGCATCAGGAGGAATGTGGGCAGCAGGTGACAGGAGGGGATCCTCCCCCTCTGCTCTGCCCTGCTCAGGCCCCAGCTGGAGGGTTGTGTCCAGCTCTGGGCTCCCTGGGATCAACCAGCCAGGGATCTCCTGGAGAGAGTCCAGAGGAGGCTCTGGAGATGCTGAAGGGCCTGGAGCATCTCCCCTGGGAGGAAAGGCTGAGGGAGCTGGGGCTGTTCAGCCTGGAGAGAAGAAGACTTAGGGGGGACCTAATTAATGTTTATAATTATCTTAAGCATGGGCTGCAGGGGGAAATGGGCAGCCCCTTCTCAGTGTCTGTGGGGACAGGACAAGGGGCAATGGCTGCAAGTTGGAGCCCAGGAAGTTCTGCAGCAACCTGGGGAAGAACTTTTCCCCAGTGAGGGTGAGGGAGCCCTGGGCCAGGCTGCCCAGGGGGGTGTGGAGTCTCCTTCTCTGGAGAGATCCCAGCCCTGTGCAATATGAGCTGGGGAGCTGCTTGGGCAGGGGGTTGGACCCCATGATCTCTGGAGGTCCCTTCCAACCCCTGGGATTCTGTGATCTCTCTGGCCCAGAGAGCCTGAGGGACTCGGGGCTGGAAGCCTGAGGGGGATCTGCTCAGTGCTGAGCAAGCCCTGAGGGGTGGGCTCAGGAGGGGGGCTCAGCCTGTGTTCAGGGGGGCCCAGGGACAGGACAAGGGGCCATGGGCACAGCCTGGAGCAGAGCAAGTTCCCCCTGAGCCTGAGGAGGAGCTTCTGTGCTGGGAGGGGGGCAGAGCCCTGGGCCAGGCTGCCCAGAGAGCTTGGGGAGTCTCCCTCCAGCTCTGGAGCCATCCCAACCCCCTGATCCTGGGCGCTGTCCTGTGCAGCTGGAGGGGACCCTGCTCTGGGGGGGTTGGATGGGATGATCTCCAGAGCTCCCTCCAACCCCACCAGCCTGGGATTCTCCCTGACATTTTGATTAAACATAATGTGCCCCCAGATACTCACCCACCTTCAGGATGGCCTGTCCCTGTGCTGCAGTCAGCTCTGCTCCACCCTACAGACACTGTGGTGGAGTCTCCTTCTCTGGAGATACTCAAGATCTGTCTGGATGCCTAGCTGTGTGATAAGACCTAAGGACCCTGCTTTGGCAGGGGGCTGCACCTGATGAGCTCTGGAGGCCCCTTCCAACCCCTACAACTCTGTGATCCACAGCAGGAGATGGAGCAGGAACCAGGAGGATGGAGAAGAGCCCCTTCTGTTCCCTGCACATGCTGGAGTTCAGTCTTTTCCCCCTCCATCAGGCCCTAATTCTTAACAAACCCTTGAGCCAGACCCATCCAAATTAGTGCACCTGCTCATCAGCTAACGAGGCAACTCAATTGACTGCAGATTGGCTTGTCCTGATGGCCCACACACAGTGTTCACTGCTGGCTTGGAGCTGGATCATTTCACATGGGGTGGTGCAGGTTGGTATCAAGAGGTGCTTGTGGTGGGGACAATCAGTGCAGAGGTGGTAGGGGACAAGGCAGGGGGGGAGAAACCCAGGTGAGGAAGAAAGAAAAGGCTCTGGAGCCTGAAGGGAGATGCTGTGGCAACCTGCTGCACCCCATCCCTGTACTGGGGTGATGGATGACCCCACACAATCTGCCCCATCTCCCAGTGCTTACAGGGCTATGGAGCAAAGCCTCTCAGGATGACCCAAGGGACATGTGGCCCTGATGGTTCATCCCTTCCTGTAATGCCTGCTAGCATGAGATGGATGGTGACAGGCAGAAGCATGGGATAGTCCCTCTCCTCACCTGCTTGTTGGCTCACATCCCCTGGCAGGTTACTGGAGACCTCCTCTTACACCCCTCACCCATCCTTTGCTATGAGGTTGGGCAGCTCCATTCAAATCCTGACTCAAAGGTTGCCCTGGAGTCCTGATCTTGACAGAGAGCATGAGGGAGAGGGTCTGGATTTGGCCCTGCTACCATAGAGCAGGGTGCTGACTACAAAGTGGTGATGTGAATCCATCCTCCATCTCTATCCCTAAGGTGCTGCAGAGATCCTAACCAGGCCAGGCATTGACACGTTACACACCGTTCATCCTTTGATCTCCTCACCCAAAGAGCACCCAAAAGAGCTGGTGATCACCAGGGGAACCTTAGATGGAGGGTCACTCTGCAGCGAGATCCTCACGCTGGTCCTTGTGGTGGTTGAGCCCTGGTCAAAGGCCAGACACCCACCAAAATCAGTCTGTCACTCCCCTTCTTAGTTGGACAGGGGAGAAATAACATCATTGGGCGGCTCAAGAGGCAAACTCCTTAATGAGGTGGGCAAAACAGACTCAACCCAGAGTGCTGAAGGGAAAGTGATCTCATTTATTACACTAAAGAGAAACAGTGAAAAGGAACCAGAGTCAGGAGTGCAACCAACAATCTTGAAACAAATGCAACCAGGCAAACACTTCCCCCCCCCCCCCCACTCCCTCCTCTTGAGTTAGAGGTTTGCTCCCTTCTTCCCTCCCGGTCGCAGCCCAGCAGGGGCAGGGACTGGGGAAATGGGGGTCTGGGGAACACCTTCCCCCCACCCCTCCAGTCTAAAGCAGACTGCCCTTTAGCCAGGAGTTTGCTCCCTTCTTCCCCTCTCCTGCTCGCAGCACAGGACAGGGGGGCAGGGACTGGGAGATGGGGGCTTCGGTCAGTCCCTTGCAAGATGGTTTCCTTCTCGGCCGGGATGGGGGCATCCATTCCACACAGCCTCCCCCTGCTGCACCCTAGGATCTCACCCACAAGAGCCAGTCCTCCAGGAACTTTCTCCAAGGCAAATCTCTTCCCACCGGGCTCCATCTCTGCCCTGGCAGGCAGCAACAAATCCCAGTGTCTCTCAGTCCCAGTCCTCCACGGGGCTGTGATGCCTCCCCCAGCAAACCTGTCTGGCTCATCTCTGTAGGTCGCTTGTGCTGGCAGGGGCTCATCCCAACGTCAGTCACGGCATCTTCTCTCTGTCTCCCCCGGCTCCATCCAGCGTGGAGCCTCTCCACCGGGCAGCTCGGGTCTCTGCCTCCTCCTCCATGGCTCCTTTCCTCCGGCTGCTCCCCGTGCTTCAGCTCGGGCTGCAGGGGCATCTCTGGCCTGGGTACCTGGGCGCCTCCTCCCCCAGCCTTCCCGGCCTATTGTGTGTGTCAACTGCTCACATTGATATGCAAATAGACATCCCAATGCCCTGAACGGGCCAAAACTGCAGCCTTCCTGGCACTCCGTGCTCTGGAGGTTGGTGGCCCTGCCTGTGGCAGGGGGTTGGAGCTCTGGGACCCTTGGGCTCCCTCCCAACCCAGCCCAGGCTGGGATTCTCTGACTCCACACACCAGGAACCCAGAATTGATAGGAGCAGAAAAAGCCCTTCCTGATATTTTGGGGTCTTGGAGGGTGTCCCCCAGCCCTGGAAAGTTTGATAACTGAAAAGCTGGTGTCTTTGGAATCTCTCCAGCTGCTTCTTCCAACCTTGTGGAGCTCCAGGCCTGGAGGTTGGTGGCCCTGCCTGTGGCAGGGGGTTGGAGCTCTGGAACCCTTGGGCTCCCTCCCAACCCCAACCATTCTATGATTCCTCCTCATCCTCCACCTGCCATGGCCACAGTTCTCCTAGAAGTCCCAAGCCCCACCTGGAAGCCATGCCCAGAGCATCTCAGAGAGTCCTAGGGAACAACCAAGCATTTTCTAAGCATCTGAAATATTTAAGAACCAATACTTAAGACCCTTGGTGTCCCTCCCAACCCAGGCTATTCTATGATTCCATGAAGTACCTCATCTACCCTTTTTTTTAAACACACCCAGGGGTGGTGACTCAACCCCTCTCCCTGGGCAATTTTCTCACTGGGGGTGGCTTTTCAGGTGGAATTTGCTCAAAGGGTTTGCAGGACTTTTCACCAACGACCTCTAATCCCACAGCAAAGGAGACCAACCTGTTACCTCACCCTGACACCCAGGAACAGCAGCTACCAATGCATGTGGAACTGATCCACAGCAAAGAGGCTGGGGCCAGGTAGGAATGATTAGTAGCTGAGCTCATTTAGCTTAATTTCTTCTCATGTTAATTAAAATGACAGTAGCAGAACGAGATCTTCAGTCTGTTCCTTGGGTCAGCATCCCTCCAGCAGACAAGATTTTGAGTGCAGGGCATGCCTTTTAATTGCTTAATCTGCTTATGGATACCTCTGCAGGGATTCCCAAGGAATTCATTACAAAGGGAGGACTCTATCATTTGACCCTTTGTTGGTAGAATTCTGCCATTATGTTCTATTAATAATTAATAGGGATTAAGTCATAGAATCACAGACTCACAGGGGTTGGAAGGGACCTCCAGAGATCATTGGGGTCCAACCCCCTGCCAAAGCAGCTCCCCAGCTCATATTGCACAGGGCTGGGATCTCTGCAGAGAAGGAGACTCCACACCCCCCTGGGCAGCCTGGCCCAGGGCTCCCTCACCCTCACTGGGGAAAAGTTCTTCCCCAGGTTGCTGCAGAACTTCCTGGGCTCCAACTTGCAGCCATTGCCCCTTGTCCTGTCCCCACAGACACTGAGAAGGGGCTGGCCAATTCCCCCTGCAGCCCATGCTTAAGATAATGATAAACAGTAATTAGGTCCCCCCCTTAGTCTTCTTCTCTCCAGGCTGAACAGCCCCAGCTCCCTCAGCCTTTCCTCACAGGGGAGATGCTCCAGGCCCTTCAGCATCTCCAGAGCCTCCTCTGGACTCTCTCTCAGGAGATCCCTGGCTGCTTGAGCCCAGGGAGCCCAGAGCTGGACACAACCCTCCAGCTGGGGCCTGAGCAGGGCAGAGCAGAGGGGGAGGATCCCCTCCTGTCACCTGCTGCCCACACTCCTCCTGATGCCCCCAGGATCCCAGTGTCTCTCTCAGCCCCAGGACACACTGCTGGCTCATGGCCACCCTGTCCCCCAGCAGCACCCCCAGGTCCTTCTCCACAGAGCTCCTCTCCAGCAGCTCCCCCCAGCCTGGCCTGATCCCAGCAGTTCTTCCTTCCCAGGGGCCAGACTCTCCCCTTGCTCTTGTTGAGCCTCCTCTGGTCTCTCCCTGCCCAGCTCTCCAGCCTGGCCAGGTCTCTCTGGGTGGCAGCGCAGTGTCCTGTGTGTCACCCACTCCTCCCAGCTCTGGAGCATCAGACACTGGCTGAGGGTGGGTGCTGTCCCCTCACCAAGGGCTCAATGAAGATGTTCAACAGGACTGGACCCAGCCCTGAGCTTGGGGGACACCACAAGCCACAGGCCTCCAGCCAGACTCTGCTCCACTGCTCAGCACCCTCTGAGCTGGGTCCCAGAGCCAGTTCTCAACCCAAAAGTCAGCCTCCTCCTGACATGTACAGCAGGGTGAAGGATGAATGAGACTTCTGGTTACAGATAAATCTAGAAGAAAGAATGGGCAGAACTCACACCCTAAAATACAGCTTTCCCTCCCCCAAAAAAATACATTCTTCCTTAGGCTTCTGTAGCTGGCTCACTGCACCCTCAATTCAATTAGCAACATGAAAATCAAGCTCTCAGCTGACTGCCAGAAAAGCTTGTGGGCACTTGGAATTTTCTTTATCTAGTGTTTTATATCACTGCTTAAAAATAAATGGCATTACACTTTACACTTGGCTAATGTGCTCTCACTGAAGGTCATCTTTAATGTGCTCGTGGTGTGAAGATTGGCATCAGGACCCCAATTAAGAAGGGCTATCCAGAAGGCTGGTGGGGAGAGCACAGGAGTTGCTTGGAATTAGAATCCTGAAAGTCATGGAAAGGGGGGGGAAAAAAAAGAAAAAGCCCAAGGAAACAAATGGAATCAGCTTGGCAGCCAGCATGCTTTCCAGCAGGGAAGCCTCGTGCCTCCAGGAGATGTTGTGTTGCACTAAGAAGGAGATTGACAGAGCAAAAGAGGAAAGAAGGGGAAAAAAAAAAAAACCCCAACCCAAAAAAAAAGGGTTGTTGGGACAGAGCTCAGAGGGGCTGGCAGGAGGATTGCATCTCAGTTTCATTTTGTGGGGGAGAACTGGAGATGGTTGAGTTTCATCTCCTCCTGGCGCTGCTCATGGTCTCTCTTCCCTCCTGCTGCACTTCAGGAGCCTCTCAGTGACCTTCTGCTGCCTTAGGAAAAGCACATGAAGGCAAGAGGAGAGGAAGGAAATCCCCATCCTGCTTTCCTTTCCATCCATCTGTCAAGAACCAATGTTCTTGTGGTAGGACACCCCCACATTCATTTGATCACTTTGGCAAGTGGGGGTCACCTCCCAGTAGTGGGGGGCCAGACCCACTCACAAGGAGCAGAGCCTTCCCTTCCACTGGGTAGAAGAAAATCCCAAGTTTTCATAACCAACTTGCCAGCATCTCTTGTCACACAACAGGGCAACTGGTAGGGGCAGTAAAGGTTGAATTTTGGCCACATCCCAAGCCCCACACCTCTTCTTGTGGTGGGATGTTTGATACTTGAGAAGGCCACGTGCCAGTGGCCAGGGCAGGACACACAAGCAAACTGGGGGACACCCCCCCCTCCCCCCCAAAATACGTTTGGACAGTGTTGAGAAGTTCCTGCTCACACTCAGTGGTGAGGTGCAACACACAGGCCTGTGCATCAGGCATCCATACAGCTCCACACATCAACCACACCAGACCTGGGCTGTAAAATGGCCAAGAGTTTCTTGATGGAGAGAGCAGATGTCCCAAGGTGGAACACAGATCTCAGTTAAGCCTTTCCTCCTCTTTTTCCCCATTAATTTCAGGGTTTCAGATCTCAATTAAGCCTTTCCTCCTCTTTTTCCCCATTAATTTCAGGGTTTCAGATCTCAATTAAGCCTTTCCTCCTCTTCTTCCCCATTAATTTCAGGGTTTCAGATCTCAATTAAGCCTTTCCTCCTCTTTTTCCCCATTAATTTCAGGGTTTCAGATCTCAATTAAGCCTTTCCTCCTCTTTTTCCCCATTAATTTCAGGGTTTCAGATCTCAATTAAGCCTTTCCTCCTCTTTTTCCCATTAATTTCAGGGTTTCAGATCTCAATTAACCCTTTCCTCCTCTTTTTCCCATTAATTTCAGGGTTTCAGACCTCAGTTTAGCCTTTCCTCCTCTTTTCCCCATTAATTTCAGGGATTCAGATCTCAATTAAGCCTTTCCTCCTCATTTCCCCATTAATTTCAGGGATTCAGATCTCAATTAAGCCTTTCCTCCTCTTTTTCCCCATTAATTTCAGGGTTTCAGATCTCAATTAAGCCTTTCCTCCTCTTTTCCCCATTAATTTCAGGGTTTCAGATCTCAATTAAGCCTTTCCTCCTCTTTTTCCCCATTAATTTCAGGGTTTCAGATCTCAGTTAAGCCTTTCCTCCTCTTTTTCCCCATTAATTTCAGGGTTTCAGATCTCAATTAAGCCTTTCCTCCTCTTTTCCCCATTAATTTCAGGGTTTCAGATCTCAATTAAGCCTTTCCTCCTCTTTTTCCCCATTAATTTCAGGGTTTCAGATCTCAGTTAAGCCTTTCCTCCTCTTTTTCCCCATTAATTTCAGGGTTTCAGATCTCAATTAAGCCTTTCCTCCTCTTCTTCCCCATTAATTTCAGGGTTTCAGATCTCAATTAAGCCTTTCCTCCTCTTCTTCCCCATTAATTTCAGGGTTTCAGATCTCAATTAAGCCTTTCCTCCTCTTTTTCCCCATTAATTTCAGGGTTTCAGATCTCAATTAAGCCTTTCCTCCTCTTTTTCCCATTAATTTCAGGGTTTCAGATCTCAATTAAGCCTTTCCTCCTCTTTTCCCCATTAATTTCAGGGTTTCAGATCTCAATTAAGCCTTTCCTCCTCTTTTTCCCCATTAATTTCAGGGTTTCAGATCTCAGTTAAGCCTTTCCTCCTCTTTTCCCCATTAATTTCAGGGTTTCAGATCTCAGTTAAGCCTTTCCTCCTCTTTTTCCCCATTAATTTCAGGGTTTCAGATCTCAGTTAAGCCTTTCCTCCTCTTTTCCCCATTAATTTCAGGGTTTCAGATCTCAGTTAAGCCTTTCCTCCTCTTTTCCCCATTAATTTCAGGGTTTCAGATCTCAGTTAAGCCTTTCCTCCTCTTTTCCCCATTAATTTCAGGGTTTCAGATCTCAATTAAGCCTTTCCTCCTCTTTTTCCCATTAATTTCAGGGTTTCAGATCTCAATGAAGCCTTTCCTCCTCTTTTTCCCCATTAATTTCAGGGTTTCAGATCTCAGTTAAGCCTTTCCTCCTCTTTTTCCCCATTAATTTCAGGGTTTCAGATCTCAATGAAGCCTTTCCTCCTCTTTTTCCCCATTAATTTCAGGGTTTCAGATCTCAATTAAGCCTTTCCTCCTCTTTTTCCCCATTAATTTCAGGGTTTCAGATCTCAGTTAAGCCTTTCCTCCTCTTTTTCCCATTAATTTCAGGGTTTCAGATCTCAATTAAGCCTTTCCTCCTCTTTTTCCCCATTAATTTCAGGGTTTCAGATCTCAATTAAGCCTTTCCTCCTCTTTTTCCCCATTAATTTCAGGGTTTCAGATCTCAATTAAGCCTTTCCTCCTCTTTTTCCCCATTAATTTCAGGGTTTCAGATCTCAATTAAGCCTTTCCTCCTCTTTTTCCCCATTAATTTCAGGGTTTCAGACCTCAGTTAAGCCTTTCCTCCTCTTTTTCCCCATTAATTTCAGGGTTTCAGATCTCAATGAAGCCTTTCCTCCTCTTTTTCCCATTAATTTCAAGGTTTCAAGTCCCCTACTTGGATGTGTCTCCTACCTGAAGGTGTGGAAGGTGGATCTAGGCCTTGTTTGGACAACTACTCTTGGCTTCCATCAGTGGCAACTCCATTAAAGCAGGAGAAAGGAGAAAACTGACTCCAGTTTCATTAGAACCTCTTTGTGTAGCACACTCCCTCCTTCCAAGAGAGCAGTGAAATGGTTTTTTTTTGGGGGGGGGGAACAAATTAAAAATGGCCACCTGTAGGTGAGTAAATTCCTACTGTTTATTTCAGTGAGTGAGATGGTGCCTCTGGAGAGCCTCAAAGACAACCCAGTTCAAGCCTTGCTGCTGAAAAGCCAGTTTTTAAAGACTTCAAAGGGCTGGTTCCTGGTTGGGTAGCTCTGCAGGGATGTTTGCTGCTGGAAAACAAGGCCAGGCAGGGAACAGCCTGTCCAGGGGTAGCTTTGCTGTACTAGCACCAACCAACTCTCTGTGGCTGTGGTGCTAGCTCAGCAGACACATGGCCAAGCCAGCAGGAACCAAGCTTCCACACTGCATGGCCAACCTTAGTCAAAAGGGAGCTGGAGCAAGATAAATTGTCCCATTGGAATGGCTTCAGTGGCATCCCTTGGAGAGCCCAGACACCAGAGGCCCAGCAGGAGCACAAGTCAAGCTGATGTCTTCAGCTGGAGACCAAGAGCTGCTGTAGCAGAAGGACAGGCAGATTAATGAGCACTGGGGACACCACTTGGGAGGCACAGAGAGAGGGAGAGAAGCTTCTAACAGTCCTTGGCACCAGGTGAGATGCCTGAGGAGAGCTGGGGTTGGATTAGATGACCTAAGGCCTGGGCCCTGGGGAGGCTGCCCCTCAAGAACCGGGGTCAGGTTTAGGCCCCTCACCACAAGAAGGATGGGGAAGGGGCTGGAGGAGGGTGATGGAGCAGGGAAGGGGCTGGAGCACGAGGCTGCCAGGAGCAGCTGAGGGCCCCGGGGCTGGGGCTGGAGAAGAGGAGGCTGAGGGGAGACCTGCTGGCTCTCTGCAGCTCCCTGGGAGGAGGGGGCACCCAGGGGGCTCTTCTCCCATGGGATGAGCTCCAGGACCAGAGGAAACAGCCTCAAGTTGTGTGGGGGGAGGTTTGGGCTGGAGATGAGGGGAAAATGGCTTCACCAAAGGGCTTGATTGTGCAGCCTATGGTGTTGACTTGGCTGGAGTAGCAGAGGGCAACTCCACACCTCAGCAACTACAACATTCAGCTGGCAGGAAGAAGACATGAAAACTCATCCTGTGCTGGAATTAATGTGAGAGAAAAGCTGCAGGAGGCATAGAGACCTTCCAAAGGTAGCAGCTGGCTGACCAAGGGGGATGATGAAACACTGAGGTTGACTTTGGTCTTCTACAGAGCCCCACGAATGCCTGCAGCCAAGTGTCACCCAGGCCAAGACTTGATCCACTGAATCACAGGATCATGGAATGGGTTGGGTTGGAAGGAATCTTCAAAGGTCATTGAGTCCAACCCCTCTGCAATGAGCAGGGATATATTCAACTAGACCAGGTTGCTCCAGGCCTACCAAGTTCCTTCAGTTCTCACCACACTCTTGTCCTACAAACCAAACCTCTTCCCACTGCTGCCTGCTAGTCCTGAAGGTGAGCAATGGGGTCAGAAGCACAGAGGGATGTTATTTTGGCATGGAAGAGGGCTCTGGGCTCTGTCCCAGGGGCAAGAGGAAGCAGGACTTGCTCCAGGACTTCCTCAACTCATGTCTCCTCATTGTACACAGGTTAAGCTCCAGCAAAGAGCTCAGGAGCCACATCTCACTCTGCCATGCAGCTCTTTAGGGGAATCCAGGCAGGATGTTTCTGCCCATTGCACTGCAGCTAGCTCTGGAATCTTCTCCTTTTCCACTAGACCCAAAAAATGACTGTGGGGAGGAGGGAAATTAGGCTGAAATAAATAAATTCAAGCCAGCAGGAGGGGATGGGCATGCTGCTTGAATTAGCACGGAGGCTTAATTGTAACCAACTGGGGGAATGGGCCTTCAATTAATTTTTAGGACCTACTGGGGTTTTGCTTGGATGCCAGTCAAGAATGGAAAGGCTTCCATGGCAAAGCAAGGCACAAATTTGCATAAATTAGCAGTTAGGACATGAGGGGAGCTGGCTCCTTTGGGCTGGCGATGGAGAGGACTGCGGGGAGGACTCAGGGGTTGGGGTATTTCTTAGCTAGAGCTTGTTTAAAGAAGTTGGAAGAGGAAGGGTAGACAATGGCAGGACAAGGAGGGTGGATTAAAGCTGAACCCCCTGGCTCCCAACCCTTCAGCTCTGGAGAACCATGGAGCAGATCCCCTCTCAAGGCTGCTTCTCTCCAGGCTCAACAGCCCCAGCTCCCTCAGCCTTTCCTCCCAGGGGAGATGCTCCAGCCCCTTCAGCATCTCCAGAGCCTCCTCTGGACTCTCTCCAGGAGATCCCTGGCTGCTTGAGCCCAGGGAGCCCAGAGCTGGACACAACCCTCCAGCTGGGGCCTGAGCAGGGCAGAGCAGAGGGGGAAATACTCTCCACTCTTCCTTCTGGATCCCAGCACACGGGATTGAACTCCAAATCCCTGCTGCAGCGAAGGCCGGACCACGGCCCATCCCCTTGGTGTCCTGGTCTCCTTTTCCTCTGCTGTTGGATGTGCTGTTGTAATTCCAACCTGGGATGAGGTTTCTGAGCCCCTTTCTTGATCCCAACGTGCTGTTTGCTCTCTGAACTGACTCAGTTCTCACTCAGAAGGGTGAGATCAGCGTTGAGCCGGCGTGACGCCCTCTGAGAGGGAAACTCAATCTCCCCGGCCTGTTCTTGACATTCACTCAGAGGAGACCTTGGGGGGAAATTGAGAGTGGGGAGGGGCTGGCAGGGGCTGCCCAGAGAGGGGGTGGGTGCCCTGTCCCTGGGGGTGTTGAAGGCCAGGTTGGCTGGGGCCCTGGGCAACCTTGTGGAGCTCCAGGCCTGGAGGTTGGTGGCCCTGCCTGTGGCAGGGGGTTGGAGCTCTGGGACCCTTGGGCTCCCTCCCAACCCAGCCCAGGCTGGGATTCTCTGACTCCACACACGAGTAACCCAGAATTTATGGGAGCAGAAAAAGCCCTTCCTGATATTTTGGGGTCTTGGAGGGTGTCCCCCAGCCCTGGAAAGTTTTAGAAATGAAAAGCTGGTGTCTTTGGAATCTCTCCAGCTGCTTCTTCCAACCTTGTGGAGCTCCAGGCCTGGAGGTTGGTGGCCCTGCCTGTGGCAGGGGGTTGGAGCTCTGGGACCCCTGGGCTCCCTCCCAACCCAGCCCAGGCTGGGATTCTCTGACTCCACACACCAGGAACCCAGAATTGATGGGAGCAGAAAAAGCCCTTCCTGATATTTTGGGGTCTTGGAGGGTGTCCCCCAGCCCTGGAAAGTTTTATAACTGAAAAGCTGGTGTCTTTGGAATCTCTCCAGCTGCTTCTTCCAACCTTGTGGAGCTCCAGGCCTGGAGGTTGGTGGTCCTGCCTGTGGCAGGGGGTTGGAGCTTTGGGATCCTTTGGGCTCCCTCCCAACCCAGCCCAGTCTGGGATTCTATGAGGTGGGGGGAATCTTGATGCAGACACTGAAAAAGCCAGGATGCCTGGGCTCTGTCTGCCATGCCACAGCAGGGAGCTTGGGTAGAGAGAGGAGGACAAGTCACTGACCTCTTTGTAACTGCTGTGTATTGAGCTGCAGTGATTTATTTCTTTTTCTTCTTCTGGAGGGAGGTGTGGTGGGAAATGTGACTCCTCAGGACATAATGACTTCTCTGGAAGTAGGGATGAGGTGTTTTGGGAAGTGAGATTATATGAAATGAGACACATGCAGACTGAGAGAACAATTAATGTCAGCTGCAGAATTGGTCTTCAGCTGTATCAAAACTCAGCCTGGAAAACACAGAGAGTGTCTATAGCACCTACTGAAAGCAGCAGACTAGAGCTAAAATCATAGAACCACAGGGTCACAGAAGTATCTGGGTTGGAAGGGACCTTTCAAGGCCATCTAGTCCAACCCTCCTGCCATGGACAGGGACATCTTCACTACAGCAGGTCACTCAGAGTCCTCATCCAACCTGACCTTGAATATCTCCAGGGATGGGGCATCAACCACCTCTCTTGGCAAGCTGTTGCCAGGGTCTCCCCACCCTCATCATAAAACATTTCTTCCTTATATCCAGTCTGAACCTCCCCTCTCTCAGTGTAAAACCATCACCCCTTCTCCTATCACAACAGGCCTCACTAAAAGGTCTGCCCTCCCAACAGACAAACACCACCCAAAATGGTTTGTAGTCATCATATTTCAGCTCCCTGGGCACTGAAGGTTACACAGCCTACATCCAGGGTCCACCTCCTGATGGATCTGCTCTGTGAGGGTCCTTTCATTTTGATCAGAAGGGTTTTAATTGGAGCCCTGGAAAAGCATCAAGGGTTTTGAAACACCAGTTGCAGAAGAAAAACTGGGGAAACTTCAAATTCTCTTCATGAGTAACTATTTTAGTTCCTTATTCTAGTTTTGGGTGGTTCTACTTCTTTTCCTCCTCTGCAAACCATAACAACATTCAAAACACTCCTGTGCTGTCTGCCAGATTAAAGGAAGCCTGCACCTTCTTTAACCAAACCCAGCATAAATCCCATGGGCCACTAAGAAGGGATTCCCATGATCCAGTAGCTGATTAAAATGCTATTAAAATAAAAAACAACAGGTTTGGTTCAACTTTCACTTTCTACATTCAAATGAGTCACAGAATCCCAGAGTCACCAGGTTGGAAAAGCCCTTGAAGCCCCTGGAGTCCAACCATCCCTGTCCTGTGCTGCCCCAGCTCCCTGAGCACCTCATCTCCCCTCTGTTCAACACCCCCAGGGCTGGGGACTCAGCCCCCTCCCTGGGCAGCCTGTGCCACAGCCCCACAGCTCTGCCAGGGAAGAACTTGGCCCTCCCAGCTGAGCTGAGCCTGCCCTGGCCCAGCTTGAGCCCATTGCCCCTCCTGCCAGCTCCTGGCCCCTGGCTGAAGAGACCAGCGCCCACCTCTCTGCACCCTCCTGGCAGGGCAGGGCAGGGCAGGGCAGGGCAGGGGGGAGAAGGGCTCCCCTCAGCCTCCTCTGCTCCAGCCTCAACACCCCCAGCTCCCAGACCATGTCACCAAGCACAACATCTGCTCTTCTTCTGAACCCCTCCAGGGATGGTGCCTCACCCACCCCCTGGGCAGCCTGGGCCAGAGTCTGACCCCCCCTTTCATCACAGACATTGTTCCTGATGTCCAACCTGCAGCTTCAGATCCCATGTGGAGATGGGTATGAAGATCTATGGGGGGAAACTGGGGTGAACACCCAGCTCCCAGTTTCCCCTCCCATCACCTGGCTTTGCCTGGTCAGTGGAGGTGATGAGAAGGGCTCCCCTCAGCCTCCTCTGCTCCAGCCTCAACACCCCCAGCTCCCTCAGCCGCTCCTCGCAAGCTTTGCTGCTCTCCAGCCCCTTCCCCAGCCTGGTTGCCCTTCTCTGGACACGCTCCAGGCCCTCCATGGCCTTCTTGGAGTCAGGGGCCCACAGCTGCCCCCAGCACTCCAGCTGCAGCACCCAGCACCTCTTCAGTCCCAGGGCTGCAGGAAAAACTCTCCCTCTTCCTACAAACCCAAACAGGACGATGGTTCCATCCCCACCCCCAGCTGGAAACGGCCTGAAGCTTCTAGAAACAGCTTTAGGGACTGGGGGTCGCTTCTTGGAGCCACCACGCTGGAGCAGCTGCTGGGGGTGCTGAGTTTTGGCTGGGAAGGACCCCAAAGGTTCAGGCAAACAAGGCCAGGAGAGCTGGAGAGGGGCTGGTGCCCAGGGCAGGGAGGGCCAGGCCCAGGGGAACGGCCTCCAGCTGCAGCAGGGGGATGGAGAGGGGCTGGGGGGCAGAAATCCTTCCTGGGGAGGGGGGAGCCCCTGGCCCAGGGTGCCCAGTGCCCAGCCCAGGGCCACAATCCCTGCCCTGGCCCTGTGGCCACGCTGCCTCTGACACAAGCCAGGATGCCCTTGGCCTTCCTGGTCACCCAATGGGAATCATGTCCCCTGACCTCAGCCTCCAACCATTTCTGGAGCGCTGGAGGCCTCGTGTTTCTGGAAGCAGCTCTGTTTTGTGAAGGTTGCTGCAGGCCTCCACCTCCAGGACAAGTCTCAGCAGGGAAGTTCTATCAGGTGCCCCACAACCTCATCTTTTCTTGTTCTTGATGTTTTTTTCTGGGCTGATGGTGAGGAAAAACCCAGAAACAAAATTCCTGTGTAACAAACCTCAAAATGCTTCTACAGACAGAGACTTGAACATGAGCTTGGAGCTTAACAAGGGATGGACTTCTGCTTTCTTTTTCAAGCAGAGGTTAGGTGCCCCAAACTTATGGTATCTCACTTGCCAGCATCTCCTAAAATGCCTTGAAGGGGCTGTTTGAAGAGAGCTGTGAGCTTCATCATGCCCAAAACTCACACTCAAGTCATAAATTGAATACCTCCAGAGCCTAGAAGTTTCAGACTCCTTTAACTGGAGTTCTGAAGGTTCCAGTGACTCTATTTCACCCATTCTTGGCTGCTCAATCATGTAGGGAAGTGGTAATACCCATTTATTTTTAAAAATGGAGCTTTCCCTTTGCTGGTTTCACGTTGATTAAGCTGTACTTTAATGTCAGGCTGCTATTAGGTTCATTTACCTTCCCTCCCAGTTCTTTTTTTCTGCTTGGAAATGGGATCCAGCTGGAAGAGATTTCAGGGTTTCATTCCAGTTTCTTTCCATGAATTTCAAAAAAGGACTCAGGATCTGGCTTCTTTATCACTTTTGCTGCAAGATGCTTGGCCCCAGTCTCCACCTCCAACGTGCCAGCAGCAATCAGAAGGGCTGGGAGAAGGTTAATTAATAGTCCTTCTCCTTTTCTTAGCCCCACAGAATGAAAACAGCCTCACTTGGAGGCAAGAAAGCCACCCCCATTCGATCACTGGGGTGTTCAGACACCATCTCTTGCCAGGCTTGAAGGTCCTTCCTCAAGCCAAGCTCCTACTTGACTTCAGCAAGGCAGCCAGCAAGCAAGTAAAGGAGAAGATGGGGGGGGGAGAGGGTTATTTTCATGGGGTTGGAGGGTGAAAATGTCACCTCCACAACGCTCAGAGCATCCCCATCCAGCTCAACGTTGGCCCCATGCCCAAATATCTACCCAGCTTCTGCCAGCTGGGGGTAGACAGACCCCCAGATGTCCTGGGTTGGAGCAGAAAGACAACTATTTCAGGCTTCTCTGAGGTTTTCATGAATTTCCATGAATAAACTTGCTGGGTTGGCTTGGTTTTGTTTTTTTTTCCTGTTGTTCTTTGGTTTGATTCAATCCCAGCTCCAGTGGAGACCAGCTGAAAAGCTCTTCTCTTCTTCCCCCCACCCCAACCTGTCTTGATTCAATCCCAGCTCCAGTGGAGACCCTGTCCTCATGGACCTTGAGAGCTCACAGAAGAAATGGGTGTCCCCCCCCCTTCTTCCTCCTCTCCCCTCCTGCAGCACAGAGATGCTGTGGTGCTTGGTGGGGTGGCAGTTAGTGTTTTTCTTGTACCAAGGCTTTAAAACAACACACCTGGGTCCACAAGCCACAGGAGACTGAAGGAATTCAGTCACAGCAGTGTGCTCATGGGTTGATGGAGGAGGCATGAACAATGTCTCCAAGCACAGTGGTCCAGATGTGACTTCCAACCCAGGCACATCATCACTTACCATGAAGGTAGAGGATTACCTTCTGTTTGCCCTTGCTCATCAGCACTTGACAGTGGTTGAAATAGGACACCCAGCTGGAAGATCTGGATTTGTGACTCAATGGGGGCATAGTCAAGTCCTCCAGGTGCTTGGGAAGCTCTGAGGAACCACCCTTAGATACATGAGCCAACGCTGAGAAACTCTGAAAGCTGCAAAATCCTCCCCACCATCCAGTGTTGCAATTCATGAATCCTCTTTCCAAGTGCTGGCTCATCTTGCGTGGTCCATGGTGCAGCAGGAGAGCCCAACCAAAGAGGAGCATCATGGAGTTGTATTTCACCATTACACTGGTGTGCAACACCCCAAAGGGGAGAGAGAGAGAAAGAGAGAAAGAGAGAGAGAGGGGGGGAAATCATCTCTTGGATCACACCACCTCTGACTTCCATGGAACCAGAGAGAGACAACATCTAGCTGCCTCCTCACCCATCACCAGTTGACCACCAGCAGTTGACTGTGAGTCATCACAGGGATGAGAGTGACCAAGAGCATGGAGTAAGCCATTCTCTCCCCATCACTTGGATTTTCTTCCTTCCTCATCTTCAGTTAGATGTCCAAGACTGGAGTGGTTAGAGAAAGAGGACCCAGCTGGCACAAAGCTACATGGAGTCCCTTCAGCAGACCAAGGCCACGTATCCATCTGGCCCAGAGAGCATATGAAATCAAATATCTTCTGACCTGAAACTCCTCCAGCTGGACTTCATTTTTCCCCCCAGAAAAAAATAAGAGAGCTGTGAACTTCTTCAGCCATCCCCTGGCCCCAGACTGCTCTCTTGGCCACAGGCAGCAACATGTCCTACTGAAGAACTACAGAAACATGTCCCTCCCCCCAGGACACCTTTACCAGAGCAACTCCCTGACCAGGTGATGCCTGCTGGTGCTGTTCCTATCTCCTAGACCTCAGCACACCAGCCATCTGCCTCCTTTAGGGACTGAGCAGTGACCTTGCACCACGTCTGCTGGTAATGTGGGGTGCTGAATTACCCTGCAACTTAGATCTGGTCACTCATAGATTGCCAGGGTTGGAAAAGAGGCAAAAAAAAATCTGTTGTGGGTGCTCTCTGAAGTCCTGCTGGGGTGCAGAGCAAGCTGGCCACCTTCCTTAAACATCAGGAGCAGGTCCTGAGCCATCCCCTAAGCTATCACACAGACCCTGACCCATCTCACACTCCTGAGCCAAGATGCTCTGCTTTGCTTGGCCTTTCTTCTTGAAGCTTTCCAGCCATGTTTGGGTTTCTGGAGAACTTCTGGATTTCTATCTACAAGGCTTTGTCTTCCCCATGAGAGCAAAGATTTTTTTCCTTCACTTTCTCTGGACAGCCAAGCCCTCTGTGTGACTGCAGAAAGGGCAGCATGGAGCAAAACACACCCCCCCCCAACTCCCCTAAGAGCCCCAACAAAAAGTCACCAGGGTTGGAGCAGGAAAGAACCAGCACTTGGAAACCCCAAGGGTCCCAGAGCTCCAACCCCCTGCCACAGGCAGGGCCACCAACCTCCAGGCCTGGAGCTACACAAGGCTGGAATAAGCAGCTGGATAGATTCCTCCTGAATTTCTCCATGGGCCACTGCAGAAACATGGCCTAGATGGTTGAGAGCTTGGTATGAAGGCTCCCCTCCATACTCCCAGCAGGTAGGACCTTGGGAATCCCACCTCAGCACCATTGGTGTGGCACAGCAGTGTCACAAAGGAACATGTCAGTTGTAAAAGACTTATATTGGCTGAGGAGACTCACAGAGTCATTCAACCCCAGGCTGGTTTGGTTGGGCAGGGCTCTCAGCCCCCACACTCTCCTCCCTGCCACAGGCAGGGACATCCCACCAGCCCAGGGTGCCCCAAGTGCCATCCAACCCAGCCTTGAGCCCTGCCAGGGATCCTGGGGCAGACAGGGCTGGGATCTCTCTAGAGAAGGAGACTCCACACCCCCCTGGGCAGCCTGGCCCAGGGTTCCCTCACCATGAAGGAGTTCTACATATTGGTGTGGAACTCCCTGGGCTCCAACTTGAGTCCATCACCCCTTGGCCTGTCCCCACAGACACTGAGAAGAGGCTGCCTATGGCCCCCTGGCTCCCACTGTGGTGGTTCAGCCCCAGACAGTGGCTGAGCACCACACACCACTCACTCCCACAGAAGAGACAGACAGAGCCTCTGTGGGGTGGGGTAAGGACAGCTGACCAACAAAAAACACCAGGAATGGAGAACAGTCATGGCCAGTTAGACTCACACCAGATGGAGGGATGATCACACTGTCCTAGAAGAAACCAGCCCATCTCCTTCCCCCACCAGCTGCTTTTATAGGGAAGTGGTGTCAGGTGGGGTGGAACCCAGCCCAGGGTAACTCAGCTCACCTGAGCTGGCTGCTTGGGGAGGTGAACTTTGGCCTGGCCAGAACCAGGATACCCACCCTTCAGCTCTGGAGAACCAGGGAGCAGATCCCCTCTCAGGCTGCTTCTCTCCAGGCTCAACAGCCCCAGCTCCCTCAGCCTTTCCTCCCAGGGGAGATGCTCCAGCCCCTTCAGCATCTCCAGAGCCTCCTCTGGACTCTCTCCAGGAGATCCCTGGCTGCTTGATCCCAGGGAGCCCAGAGCTGGACACAGATGGGGCCTGATTCTTCACACAGAACCTATGTAACACCAACCACCCCCAACTAGACTAATAAACACTGAGGAATGCTCCAGGGTAGTGAACTTGGGTGGCCAAAAATCCATGCTGGGGAACAAAACCCAGCTCCAAGGGGAGATAAAACCTGGGGAGAATTAGGACCCCCACCAAGGTGGAAACCCTGCAAGGGGATGTGTCCACTGAGGGGACACCCACTTTGCTTTGGGCTCATGGTGAAGGAGCACACAACCTTTTTGTGCTGCTGAGGCTCAGTTCAGCATCAGGGCATACCCAGGCCTGGAGGTTGGTGGCCCTGCCTGTGGCAGGGGGTTGGAGCTCTGGGATCCTTGGGGTCCCTCCCAACCCAGCCCAGGCTGGGATTCTCTGATAAGATTCTATGAAGAATCAGCCCAGACAGCTCTGCAGTGTGAAGGATGCTCCCACTGCCAGGCAGAGCAAAGGTTTGCCCTGGGAAGGGCAGTGCAGGAAACCTGGGGCGTTCTAAAGGCAATTTATGTGTCTTTGGTGAGACATAGAATCATAGAATCCCAGATTGGTCTGGGTTGGAAGGGACCCCAAGGATCCCAGAGCTCCAACCCCCTGTCACAGGCAGGGCCACCAACCTCCAGGCCTGGAGCTCCACAAGGTTGGAAGAAGCAGCTGGAGAGATTCCAAAGACACCAGCTTTTCAGTTATAAAACTTTCTAGGTCTGGGGGACACCCTCCAAGACCCCAAAATATCAGGAAGGGCTTTTTCTGCTCCCATCAATTCTGGGTTCCTGGTGTGTGGAGTCAGAGAATCCCAGCCTGGGCTGGGTTGGGAGGGAGCCCAAGGGTCCCAGAGCTCCAACCCCCTGCCACAGGCAGGGCCACCAACCTCCAGGCCTGGAGCTCCACAAGGTTGCCCAGGGCCCCAGCCAACCTGGCCTTCAACACCCCCAGGGACGGGGCACCCACCCCCTCTCTGGGCAGCCCCTGCCAGCCCCTCCCCACTCTCTCTGCACAGAACTTCCCCCCAATGGCTCCTCTCCCCCTTCCCTCCTCCAGTTTCAAAGACACAGGCGAGGGGCAGAACTTCTGCGCTTTGCAGGGCTGGGGTTTGGGGGGGGGGAAGCAGCAGCCGGGCCCAGCCGGGCGCAGCTCGGGCCCGTGTGCGGGGATCTGCTGACATCTACAGGCCGCGGATCCACACAGGCCGCGGCTTGAGGCTCCCCGGATTCCTTCTGCCTCAGCTTTGTGGGGCTGGGTGCTGGGGTAGAGAGGGGGGTACGGGGGGGATTGCTGCTGGGAGTAGCTAGAAGCTTCCCCCAGGCCCTATAGAGATGAGGGAGCCCTGGGCCAGGCTGCCCAGGGGGGTGTGGAGTCTCCTTCTCTGCAGAGATCCCAGCCCCTGTCCTAGGGACCCTGCTTTGGCAGGGGGTTGCACCCCAGGGGCTCTGGGGGGCCCTTCCAACCCCTGTGAGTCTGTGACAAGAGGTGCAGTGTGGGGCTCTGGGGTGTGTGTGGGGCTGTGGGGCACAAGGAGCTCCAGTGTCTTAATAATCTAATGGCAAAGACAAAAGACCACGGTGTGAGAACCACCAACATCTCCATCTCCATCTCCACCTCCACCTTCTCCACCTCCACCTTCACCTCCACCTCCACCTTCTCCTTCACCTCCACCTTCTCCTCCTCCTTCACCTCCACCTTCTCCTTCTCCTCCACCTCCACCTCCACCTTCTCCTCCTCCTCCTCCTCCTTCTCCTTCTCCTCCACCTCCTTCTCCTCCTCCTCCTTCTCCTTCTCCTCCACCTTCTCCTCCTCCTTCTCCTTCACTTCCACCTTCTCCTTCACTTCCACCTTCTCCTCCTCCTCCTCCTCCTTCTCCTCCTCCTTCTCCTCCTCCTTCTCCTCCTCCTTCTCCTCCTTCTCCTTCTCCTCCTCCTTCTCCTCCTCCTCCTCCTCCTCCTTCTCCTCCTTCTTCTCCTCCTTCTTCTCCTCCTCCTCCTTCACCTCCTCCTCCTTCTCCTCCTCCTTCTCCTCCTCCTTCTCCTCCCTCTTCTCCTCCCTCTTCTCCTCCCTCCTCCTTCTCCTCCCTCCTCCTTCTCCTCCCTCCTCCTTCTCCTCCCTCCTCCTCCTCCTTCACCTCCACCTTCTCCTCCTCCTTCACCTCCACCTTCTCCTCCTTCTCCTCCTCCTCCTTCTCCTCCTCCTCCTCCTCCTTCTCCTCCTCCTTCTCCTCCTTCTCCTTCTCCTCCTCCTTCTCCTCCTCCTTCTCCTCCTCCTTCTCCTTCTCCTCCTCCTCCTCCTCCTCCTCCTTCTCCTCCTCCTCCTCCTCCTCCTCCTCCTTCTTCTTCTCCTCCTCCTTCTTCTTCTCCTCCTCCTTCACCTCCACCTTCTCCTCCTCCCTCACCTCCACCTTCTCCTCCTTCTCCTTCTCCTCCTCCTTCTTCTCCTCCTCCTTCTCCTCCTCCTTCTCCTCCTCCTCCTTCTCCTCCTCCTCCTTCTCCTCCTCCTTCTCCTCCTCCTCCTTCAACTCCACCTTCTCCTCCTCCTCCTCCTTCACCTCCACCTTCTTCTCCTCCTCCTTCTCCTTCTCCTCCTCCTTCTCCACCTCCACCCTCTCCAGCCATCTCCAAGCTGGGACAGTTCCCTTTCCTCAGTGAGAAGCAGCTGTGAAGGATCAATAGGATGGGTCAGGGACAGTGATGTCCCTTTCTCAAGGCTCAGCTGCAGTGGGGAACTTCTCCTGAGGGCAAAGAAACCATGAGGGGGTGGAAAGCAGCCAGGAGGGGAAGGAATTTAGCAATTAGTTGGCAATTCCAAGTGATCCCAAAGAGCTCAGAGGCAGCTGGGGGGTCAGGCCCCTTCCCAGGCCACTGGAGAACTGGAGTGTGTTACATGAAAGAAAATCTGATGGGAAAGGTTAAACCAGAAGAAATGGACCCAAAACGTTGGCTAATGAGTGAATTAATTAATGCCAGGGAAGCTTCTCCTCGTTTGACAGAGCCCCTGGGTGCTGCAGCAGAAGCTGGAGCGGGGTCCTGGTGTAGAGGGGGGGCTGCAGGGGGGGCTTCTGCAAGGAGCAGCTTCCCCCAGCCCCACAGAGCCAAGCCCAGCCGGCTCCAGGCTGAGCCAGGCCCAGCCCATCAGCACCAGTCACAGCCCAGTGAGTCCCAGTGAGGAGGGAAAAGCGGCCCAGGGAAGGGAGGGAGAAGGGGGGGAGAGACTCTGCAGGCCCCCAGGGCAGGGAAGGGGGCAGGAGGAGAGCAAGATGCCCCCCCAGCCCCTGGAGAAGCCTGTGGGGGAGTGGGTGTCCCCCCCCCAGCCCAGGGAGGATGAGGATGGAGCAGAGACCCCACCTGCAGCCCCAGGAGAGGCCCCACGCCGCAGCGGGGGGAGCCCCATGGCAGAGGCTGTGCCTGGGTTGGAGCAAGCTCCTGGCAGGACCTGCAGCCCCTGGGGAGAGAGAGAGAGAGAGAGAGAGAGAGAGAGACCCCCCCCTGGAGCAGGTTTGCTGGGGGGCTGGTGACCCCAGGGGGGGGGGACCAGGCTGGAGCAGGCTGGTCCCAAAGGGCTGCACCCCACAGAAGGAGCCACGCTGAGGCCTTTGGTGAGGAGGTGATGCCCCCAAAAGACAAGACTGGTGCTGTAGAAGCTCCTGGAGGACTGTCTCCTGGGGGTGGAACCCCATGGGGCAGCAGGGGAAGGGTGTGAGGAATGAGCCCTGAGTCCTTCAGCCTCTCTGGGCCAGAGAGATGTCCTGGTGCCCTCAGCATCCCCACAGCCCTTGGCTGGCCCCTCTCCAGGAGCTCCCTGTCCTTCCTGCCCCGGGGGAGCCCAGCCCCACACCCCCTGTTCCTCAGGAGGTTCTCCCCAGGGCAGAGCAGAGGGGCAAGAGAACCTCCCTGCCCTGCTGCCCACCCCTCTCTCCACACCCCCAGGGTGCTGCCCTCTTGGCCCAGGGCAGGGTGCTGCTCACACTCAGCCTGGTGTCCCCCAGGGCTCTTCCCAGCAGCTCCCCTGAAGCACCCACCAGTCCATATTTAAGCACGTGTGGGGCCCACCTCACCCTGTGTGGGGACCTGGTGACAATCTGGGATGGCAGCTCCAGTCACCAACACCTCAGCAGACACCAAGGCAGAGGTGCCATCCCCCCTCCTCCCTCCAAGGCAGGCTGGTGCTGTGTGAAGGACCTCTCCACCCCCCAGATGTTCTACCTCAGGAAAAAAAAACCACGTGGCAAAGTTCTGGAGCCCATACAATCACAGCCTGGCCAAGGCACCCATCCTCTGCATGATCACCCAAGAGCTGGAGGAGAAGTTTCCAGGGAAGATGTGAGGTCAAGCTCTTCTGCAACCCACCCACTCACTCGTTCCAGAGATGTGGGGGTGGGCAGCACCCAGGAGTTGGGCTTGACCTGCTGTAGTTACCAGCTCAATCACCTCAAACTGAGAGGACCTGAAGCCTGAGAAGTGGACTGGGACCACCAAGCAGTGAAGCTGAAGTCTCCAGGGACGTGAGGAAGATGCTGAGATGCCTCCACCCAGCCCTCTGCAGAAGAAGCACCAACTTCTGCCACACTGGGACAGTTTTATTAGGAAAATTCTTTGTTAATGACCAACTTTGTTAATTATAAAACACCCAGAGGAGGAGGGGTACACGCTGCACAGCCTGGGGAGGGGGTAGGGGGGGTGGTCAGGGGACTTCAGGGAACAGAACAAGCCCCATGTTAACCTCAGATGGATGTGGAGAAGCCACCAGGTCCTGAGCCACGCAGCCCCTTCCAGCAGAGTTACTCTGGGGGGGTCTCACCATGGATGTTCCCAAATCTTCACAGCCAGTTCTTGGAAGGGAGAGACACCCCCCTCCACCCTTCCTCATTCCCCACGTGGCAGTTACACCAAGTCCTCTGCCTAAAGAAGCACCTTGGAGAAGGCATCCCTGAGGAGGAACAGGAGCATCTGTCCCCTGGGATGTGGTCATGCCTCTCTGTGGGCTGCTGGTGGCTCTGTGGGCATCTTCTTGCTCACCCACTAAGCAAGAGGAGCCTTAGCCTGGCCTTTTCACCCACCCCTTCCTTGCTCCCAAGTCCTGGCAGCCTTGGTTCAAGCTAATGTGGGTGTCTGTCCTGCTCCCATCAAGTCCCACCAAGTCCCCTTTTGGTCCCAAAAAGCTGTCTGGGAAGTGTTCCTCAACGGAGGAACATCCATGGTGTGAGAGAGGACAGAGTCCACCCCCTCTCCTTTAGGCACAGTAGGGTGCAGGGGCTTCTGGCAAAGGGCTGGTGAGGCAGGTGGACAGGAGGCACCTGCCCAAACGAGGTGGCTCCACCTGAGAGCGATGGGATGGCGCTGGCAGAGGCTGAGCCACAGAAAGCCCCTTTGCCTGAAGCTGCCAGGTGGATCTCCTCAGTCAGAGTCACTTCCCTCCTGCTTTGCTGACCCCACAGCAGATGCCAGCTCCTCCTCCTGCCCTTTCAACCGCTCTCCTGCAAGTGAGAAACAGCAGCAGCTTAGGAGACCCCAGGGGACACCGACAGCAGAGGACCTGGGCTGCAGCCCCTGAGCCCACAACCCATCCTGCCACGCTGCCTCAGAGAAGCTACTTGGGACCCAACAGCTTCCCAAACCATTTTGGGAAAGGGGATCAAGCTCCATCACCAGTCCCTCCCTAGGACAACAAGCTCCCAGTAAGGATTGTGTCATCCCAGCAGAGCAACTGGTGACCTCCCCAACCCCTCCCTCCATGGCTTCCCAACGTACGGATCAGCTCAGCGATGGCTCTCTGTGTCCTCTTCTCCAGCTTCTCCAGTTTCTTGGCCACATCTCGCTTCAAATCCCTGGGGAAGAGAGTGACAACATCAGAACAACCCCTCACCCCAAATGCAGGGGGTAGGTTACACCCTTCCTGGTGGAAAAAGAACCTCCCTCCTCCTCTCTCCTGTGAGCACCACGGAGCTCATGGTGTGTCTGTCACCGAGGTAGCTCGTGGACAACCCAATGCCCAGAGCATCCAGTGTCTCTGAGGCCACCATGGTGACAACCCCACCCCCTCAATGGGATCAGCAGAGGCACTGGGAAGGCAGCCCCAGGCCTTGCCCTTTCCTCAACAGCAGGACCAGGCTTCCCATTTGGAACACTTCCAACCCAAAAGCAGACAACCCCAACACCCCAGGAGAGGGGGTCTGAAGGCACTCACCAATCAGGCTTCCTGGGGGCCAAGTTTGCCAGGTCCTAGGGAGGAAGAGGAGACCCCCAGTAAGAGGTGACATCAAGGTTTTGAAGCCTGGCTGGCTGCAGACAGACCCCATCCCAGAGCAGCTCTGAAGGTACATACCACCTCCTCGATGATGGGCTCGGGTTTGGCAGCCTCCAGCTGTTCCTTCACCTTGTCTTCCACTAGATGGGGGAACAGGACCAGCATCAGGGCAGGAGGACACTCAAGGGGACAGTAGAACATTGAGAAACCCACCAGAGCTCTGGGCTTGGTTGATCAAAGCTTCTCTAAGAACTCTTTGCCAATATGTGTAGCTACAACCCCTTCCCCCACCCTCTACCCAAACCCTTTTTGGAGCCTCAAACCCACCTGAAAATGATGCAAACCCCCCAAAAAACCCAGCAAAGGCAGGAAGATACCTGCTGGGTTCCAGTCTCCTTTGTGTCTTTGTGTCCTTTGTGTCTTTTTTTTTGGTCCTTTACTGGAACCAGTTGCTGGGGCAGGTGCTTGAACTGGAATTTGACTCACTGTGACTCATTGACAAGGCCACCACCTAAGAGATCCTGGAGAAGTGAAGCTCCAGCCCAGACCTTACATGAAGATCTGCAGCTATAAAGGGGGGAGAGGGGGGGGGTACTCCCAAACCCCCACACCAGCTCCTGCACTGAGGTCAGGCAAGCTGGTTATTCCCAGTCCAGGGAACTGGGGCTAAAGGAAGGCTGGCAGAGAGCACTGGTTTTACTGGAAATGATCAAAAGTGCTTTTCCCAATTCCATTACCAGGCTAGAAGAGTTGAGGGGAAGTTTGAAACCTCTTTTTAACAGAAGGATAAAGAGCAGTGTCACCATGCCAGAGCTCCAGCACCTTCCCAACAGTGGCCCCTTCCTTTTATTTAAAGCAACTTATCCCAGGAGGACTCCATGTTTCAAGATCAAAGGAGCTTCTGGCCTTCAACACCTTCTCAAGAGCTGCCCAGAGGTTTTGTGGTAGGAAAAAACAGCTTGAATGCCCCAAACTCAGGCTTGAGATTTGATTTCAGGTCCTTCAAATCCAAAAGAAGCCACCCCAGTTGGAATCTCCTTGAGAATCCTTCAATCAGGCTTGAGATTTGATTTCAGGTCCTTCAAATCCTAAAGAAGCCACCCCAGTTGGAATCTCCTTAAGAATCCTTCAAGAGTTTGGCTCCTTGGGAGTATCAGGCTTGAGATTTGATTTCAGGTCCTTCAAATCCAAAAGGACCCACCCCAGTTGGAATCTCCTTGAGAATCCTTCAAGGGTTTGGCTCCTTGGGAGCATCAGGCTTGAGATTTGATTTCAGGTCCTTCAAATCCAAAAGAAGCCACCCCAGTTGGAATCTCCTTGAGAATCCTTCAAGAGTTTGGCTCCTTGGGAGCATCAGGCTTGAGATTTGATTTCAGGTCCTTCAAATCCAAAAGAAGCCACCCCAGTTGGAATCTCCTTGAGAATCCATCAAGCAAGAGTTTGGCTCCTTGGGAGTATCAGGCTTGAGATTTGATTTCAGGTCCTTCAAATCCAAAAGAAGCCACCCCAGTTGGGATCTCCTTGAGAATCCATCAAGAGTTTGGCTCCTTGGGAGCATCAGGCTTGAGATTTGATTTCAGGTCCTTCAAATCCAAAAGAAGCCACCCCAGTTGGAATCTCCTTGAGAATCCATCAAGAGTTTGGCTCCTTGGGAGCATCAGGCTTGAGATTTGATTTCAGGTCCTTCAAATCCAAAAGAAGCCACCCCAGTTGGAATCTCCTTGAGAATCCTTCAAGAGTTTGGCTCCTTGGGAGTATCAGGCTTGAGATTTGATTTCAGGTCCTTCAAATCCAAAAGGACCCACCCCAGTTGGAATCTCCTTGAGAATCCTTCAAGAGTTTGGCTCTTAGGAGTATCAGGCTTGAGATTTGATTTCAGGTCCTTCAAATCCAAAAGAAGCCACCCCAGTTGGAATCTCCTTGAGAATCCTTCAAGAGTTTGGCTCCTTGGGAGTATCAGGCTTGAGATTTGATTTCAGGTCCTTCAAATCCAAAAGGACCCACCCCAGTTGGAATCTCCTTGAGAATCCTTCAAGAGTTTGGCTCCTTAGGAGTATCAGGCTTGAGATTTGATTTCAGGTCCTTCAAAATCCAAAAGAAGCCACCCCAGTTGGAATCTCCTTGAGAATCCTTCAAGGGTTTGGCTCCTTGGGAGTATCAGGCTTGAGATTTGATTTCAGGTCCTTCAAATCCAAAAGAAGCCACCCCAGTTGGAATCTCCTTGAGAATCCTTCAAGAAGGAGTTTGGCTCCTTGGGAGTATCAGGCTTGAGATTTGATTTCAGGTCCTTCAAATCCAAAAGAAGCCACCCCAGTTGGAATCTCCTTGAGAATCCTTCAAGAGTTTGGCTCCTTGGGAGCATCAGGCTTGAGATTTGATTTCAGGTCCTTCAAATCCAAAAGAAGCCACCCCAGTTGGAATCTCCTTGAGAATCCTTCAAGAGTTTGGCTCCTTGGGAGTATCAGGCTTGAGATTTGATTTCAGGTCCTTCAAATCCAAAAGAAGCCACCCCAGTTGGAATCTCCTTGAGAATCCTTCAAGAGTTTGGCCCCTTGGGAGTATCAGGCTTGAGATTTGATTTCAGGTCCTTCAAATCCAAAAGAAGCCACCCCAGTTGGAATCTCCTTGAGAATCCATCAAGCAAGAGTTTGGCTCCTTGGGAGTATCAGGCTTGAGATTTGATTTCAGGTCCTTCAAATCCAAAAGAAGCCACCCCCAGTTGGAATCTCCTTGAGAATCCTTCAAGCAAGAGTTTGGCTCCTTGGGAGCATCAGGCTTGAGATTTGATTTCAGGTCCTTCAAATCCAAAAGAAGCCACCCCCAGTTGGAATCTCCTTGAGAATCCTTCAAGGGTTTGGCTCCTTGGGAGCATCAGGCTTGAGATTTGATTTCAGGTCCTTCAAATCCAAAAGAAGCCACCCCAGTTGGAATCTCCTTAAGAATCCTTCAAGGGTTTTGGCTCCTTGGGAGTATCAACCCTTGGGTTTGGGGCTGGATTGGGTGTGTTGGGACTGCACACACACACACACACACCCCTCAGGTTGTGCAACACAGGGTGTGTGTAGTCCCCAAGGGCAAGAGAGGGAGGAGGAGGATGGAGCAACAAGGGAGGAGGGGGATGCAAGCATCACTCTCACCCAGTAGCAGTGGGAGAGATCCAACCTGCTCCCACCACGCTGCTCAGACACATCAGCACCCTCCAGGGATGGAAGACATTCATCTCCCAAGGATCTCCCAACCTCCCACCAGCAAGCTGCAAGGTGGCTTTTTCACCTTGGGATGGAAAAGAGGGAGGGAGGCAGAGCTTTCCAAACCACCTGAGTGTTGGGAAAGGAAAGCTGTGACCCATCCACTTCCCAGCAGGCTGGCCAGGAGCAGGGTTCTGGGCTGGTTTCTTTGTCCTCACCACCCCCAAATGCTGCTTCATTCCCTGTAGGAACATCTCAGGGAAGGGATAGGACTTGCTGTTGGACAGCAGCTCCACTCATAGAATCGTGGAATGGTTGAGGTTGGGGAGGGAGCCCAAGGATCCCAGAGCTCCAACCCCCCTGCCACAGGCAGGGCCACCAACCTCCAGGCCTGGAGCTCCACAAGGTTGGGAAGAAGCAGCTGGAGAGATTCCAAAGACACCAGCTTTTCAGTTCTAAAAACCTTTTCCCAGGGCTGGGGGACACCCTCCAAGACCCCAAAATATCAGGAAGGGCTTTTTCTGCTCCCATGCAATTCTGGGTTCCTGGTGGTGTGGAGTCAGAGAATCCCAGCCTGGGCTGGGTTGGGAGGGAGCCCAAGGGTCCCAGAGCTCCAACCCCCCTGCCACAGGCAGGGCCACCAAACCTCCAGGCCTGGAGCTCCACAAGGTTGACCCCAGCCAACCTGGCCTTCAACACCCCCAGGGACGGGGCCACCCCCCCTCTCCTGGGAGGTATTTGCTGGTCAGAGCTATTCTAAAGAGGAGAGAAGAGAAGGAATGGGCTTCAACTTCTCTTTGCCTTTCAGGGCTGAGCCTGGGTTTGTGTCCCAGGGAATGATGAGTTGAGCCTGAGAAGGGGAAAGGAGGAACTTGCCTGAGGGGGAGAGAAACACAGCATGGGGAGA
This sequence comes from Rallus limicola, assembly GCA_022605955.1. NCBI lineage: Eukaryota > Metazoa > Chordata > Aves > Gruiformes > Rallidae > Rallus > Rallus limicola. The sequence continues at coordinate 1,793,001 of JAKCOZ010000079.1, forward strand.
GCTCTTGGGTTGGGATTGTGGTTTACAGCTGGGAATCCCTCAAGGATCGCTCAGTCCTGGACCTGCTGAGGGGCTACTCAAAGCCAGGACCTGCTGCCAGCACAGGGAAGAGCCACCAGGAACATGGGAATGGGTACACACCAGGATCAGAGGAGCAGAGAAACAGACTGGGCTGGGTTGGGAGGGACCCCAAGGGTCCCAGAGCTCCCAACCCCCTGCCACAGGCAGGGCCACCAACCTCCAGGCCTGGAGCTCCACAAGGTTGCCCAGGGCCCCAGCCAACCTGGCCTTGATCTGCTCCATCTGCTCTGCCTTCAAGGCTCTGGATCACATCACCAGAGGCACCAGCATCGCTGTCAGCAACGCTTCTGCTTTCCTGCTGCCTCATTTCACCTCCCTCCTGCACCCACCTGAGGCTGGCTTGGCCTGGGGCACCTTCCTCTTCTTCAGGTCTTCATCTTCAGGCTCGTAGTTTCGTAGTTTGAGCTCCCTGGGGAGGAAGAGGAAGAGCAGTGAGATATCTCCACACCAGCCTGGACTGTGGGGGGGATCTTCCTAATGGGGGGCACATCAGCATCCCCAGCTGCAGGTGGAAGGGCTGGAACAACCCCCATGGGTGAGAAAAGATGGGGTCAACCAAGAGTTTGGGGTGATTAAAGGCTCAAGGTGCCTTGCAAAGCTCCTGACAGAGGGTTGGAGCTCTGGGATCCTTGGGCTCCCTCCCAACCCAGCCCAGCTCCCTCAGGTCTCAACCCAGGACCAGGCTCAGGAAGGAAACCACAACCAGGGGAAGAAATGATCCCATGGGAAGGATGGGGTGAGGTGGGAAGAGTATTTGGGGTACAAAGTGGTTGCCCAGTCACCAGGGATGCCACAATGGAGGTGCAGGTCAGTGATGGGGTGCAGATGGGGAGCCAAGGGGTGATGGAGCTGACAGGGACATCCAAACACCACCCAGAAGTTCCCTCATCCTTTTTCACCTCCCTCCAGGAGAACCCAAAATCCAGCAGCCAGGCCTCTCCCACCCCCAATATCCTGCTCCCTCTCCCCCTGTTCCTTTCACCCCTCTCCCAGAGAACTCCAGTCTCCAGTGGACAACCATTAAGACAACCATGGTGGTGTCCATCCCCAGAGCTGATTCCTCACTGAGGTGAAAGCCCAGGAGCTTGGAGGAGAAGCATTCCCAAAACCAGAGCCACCAGGTCCCCCATCCATCCCACCTCCAGCTGCTGCAGGCTGATGGATCCATCCACCAGCACAGGAGCCCAGGGGGCAAATTAAGTGGATTAAACTCATTTAACACCATTGATTGGTTTAATTGCTTTCAAGAAAAGCCAGGGGAGCTTGCTGTCCAGCAGTGGTCCTGCCCTGGCTGTCAGCAAAGCCTTCAGCAGCGATGAGGGTGGCTGTGGTGGTGTAGAGGACACAGAGAATCAGAGAATCCCAGCCTGGGCTGGGTTGGGAGGGAGCCCAAGGGTCCCAGAGCTCCAACCCCCTGCCACAGGCTGGGCCACCAACCTCCAGGCCTGGAGCTCCACAAGGTTGGAAGAAGCAGCTGGAGAGATTCCAAAGACACCAGCTTTTCAGTTATAAAACTTTCCAGGGCTGGGGGACACCCTCCAAGACCCCAAAATATCAGGAAGGGCTTTTTCTGCTCCCATCAATTCTGGGTTCCTGGTGTGTGGAGTCAGAGAATCCCAGCCTGGGCTGGGTTGGGAGGGAGCCCAAGGGTCCCAGAGCTCCAACCCCCTGCCACAGGCAGGGCCACCAACCTCCAGGCCTGGAGCTCCACAAGGTTGCCCAGGGCCCCAGCCAACCTGGCCTTCAACACCCCCAGGGACGGGGCACCCACCCCCTCTCTGGGCAGCCCCTGCCAGCCCCTCCCCACTCTCTCTGCACAGAACTTCCCCCCAAGGTCTCCTCTCCCCCTTCCCTCCTCCAGCTTCACTCCAGCCCCCTTGTCCTGCCAGGCTCTGCCCTTCCCAAGAGCTGATTCCCCTCCTGTTCCTCGGGTCCCTTCAGGGACGGGCAGGCTGCAATGAGGTCCCCCCCAGAAGCAGCCTTCTCTTCTCCAGCCTGACCCAGCCCAGCTCCCTCAGCCTCTCTCCCCAGGGGAGCTGCTCCAGCCCTCTCAGCATCTCCGGGGCTCCTCTGACCCCAGCCTTCTCCTGAAAGGCTGCCTGATGTCCTTGGACCAGGAATGGCTTTGGGAAGGAAGCCAGGAGCAGCAGTTCCTCCAACTCCCCGCTCCCATAGTTGCTATCTCAGTCACCTGGAGCTGCACCAACCAGATTGCTTCAAGAGCACCTTCTAGTTTTACCTCTCTGAGGACAAGGCAGAAGCCAAGCTGGCTAGGAAGGACACCCTGATACCATTCACCAAGTACTTCTGGAGGTGCAAGAGCTGGGCAGAGCTCAGCAGGATGGGTAGGAGCAGAAGGCAGGAGCTCAGCAGCATACTCAGAGCTTGCTTGGTCTACCCAGGATCAGAGGAGCTGCTTCCTCAGCAGCTCTTCACCTCTCAAACCCCCTTGAACCCTTCACATCTCTCTGCTTAAACATCTCAAGTGCTCCAGAGCATCAACACCAGGGAGCAAAAGTCATTCAAGACCACGTTCCCCCCCACCCCTCCAGCTGCACCACAAGTGGTTTCCAACACCCAGATCCCAGGTGACCATTTCTGAAGCACCATGGTAGAGCCCTTCCCTTTTCTTGGAAGCTGTTTAGGGAAGTTCTAGGAGGTTCTCAACCCTACCTCAGCCATTCTTGAGCCAGTTCATTTTTCCAAAAAGAGCAGAGAAACACAGTGTGGTTTGACCATCTCCTGCCCTCTGACCTTCCCCAAGCTGCTCCAGAGCCTCCCCACAACTTTCTGAGCCTTCCATTTTCTGTGGCACCTACTCCAACTTGCTTGAAACCACCAAAACACCCTGGGCAACCATTGCCACATCACCCTTGAAAAAGAGGAACCAGCCCAAGAATTTAAGCTTTGTAGCTCCACATCTCCAAAACTCAAGCTCCTGAGAAGCCAGGCTCAGGTAGATGAAGGAATTAAGGTAGGAGAGATGAGGAAGGTCTCAAATCTCAAATCCTTGAGGGACTGGTGGTTTGGTGGACCTTCTGCTTCACCATGTGGTCTCCAAGGATGAGGAGGTTTGAAGGTGTTGGGGACAAGCAGCCAGACAAGCAAGAACAGCCCCATCAGGAGACTTCTACAGTGATCCAGGAGATCTGGGATCCACGTTGGGGTTCCAGCTGAACTAAAGAACCTACAAGGAACGTGGGGCACTGAGGTTTGGGGTGGGGTGAAGCCTGGTGAGCACTCAGAGGCTCCTCAGCAGCAGGAAAGACTTCTCCTCATCGTGCAGCTTCCCTTTTCTGTTCCCAACTGCAGCCCCTGGTGCAGAAGTTGTTCTCCAGCTGCTTCTACAGGTCCTCAAAGCTTGGTGAAGGCCAAAAAAACCCCACCCCTCAATAAATCACTGAACCAACTGAAGACCCCCATGGAAAGCACCAGATGAAGAGTCCTGGGGTAGAGAGTTCAGGCTTGGCTTTGTTTTTTCCTCCTCCTTTTGCTCCCCTTGGGTAATCCCCCCACCCCCCCCCAAAATGACCTGTCTGCATTTGTCTGCAAGAATCAGCTGGCACATAGAGGGTGCTGCATGAGCACCCATGGGTGCTACAACACTGTCACCCTTTGGGGACACCTCAAGATCTCCTGCACAACAATCCTGGGCCAGATTTAATTTCACAACCTCATTTATTTGGCTGTTCTGTTTCTTTACCCAGCCCAGCCCCTTCACAGGCAGCTTTGAGATCCGGGTGCAGGACCTTCTGCTGCACCTTCCTGGAGGTTCCTCTACCACCTGGGTTGGCTCAAAACCAAGGTGCTCACTTCTCCAGGCTGACTCATGGCATGCAGAGACCTTTCCAGCAACCAAGCACAAGCCAATCTGCATCTGCTCCAGTGTAGAAACCAAGGAACGACTTGGAAGGCTCCAGGGGGGACCTTAGAGCCCCTTCCAGCCCCTGAGAGGTGCCTGTAGGGAAGCTGGGAAGAACTGTTCCCCAGGGCATGGAGCACCAGGACCAGGGGCCATGGGTTCAACTCCAGCAGGGCAGGGGCACAGGAGACCTGGGGAAGAAGCTCTTCCCTCTGAGGGTGGCTGAGGAGACCCCAGGTTGCCCAGAGAGGTGGGGGAAGCCCCATCCCTGGAGACATTTGGGGTGAGGGTGGATGGAGCTCTGAGAACCCTGCTCTAGTGAAGATGTCCCTGCTCACTGCAGGGTGGGGACTTGGTGGCATCAGAAGGTCCCTTCCCACCCAACACATCCCAATGATTCTATGACTTCTGTGTCCCAAACATACCCCACGTTCATCAAGGTTCTCCTCACACCCTCTGTCGCAGGAGGGCAGGGACTTCTCCAGCACAGAGGTCCAAGTTTGATCAGGAGGACAGAGCTGCTGCTGTTGGTGCTGGATTCCTCACCCAAGGGACAAGCAGAGGCAGCCACCCACCAGCACCCACCCTCTGAGGAGCCATCTCCTGCTGCTGGGAGAGGGCTGCCCCTGCTCAAATAGCTGAGCAGGTCCAAGCACATCCCCCTCCCTGATCAGAGCTGCTGAGAAGCAACTCAAGGAATGTCCAAACCTCAAAGACCTCTCTGAGGAACACCATGAGCCCCCCCTACAACTTCTCAAGGCAGCTGGTTTCTCAGGACATGCTTCTTGGAGGAGGATGGATGGGGGGGAGATGAATCCCCAGGAGGAGGAGTGCAAGAGAAGCTCTTGAAATGTGGGTGCCATGAAGTTGTCTGGTCTCCCACGCTGCTTCACTGGGCAGCTGAGCACTTTCCAGGTAGACACAGAGAATCACAGGGGTTGGAGGTGACCTCCAGAGCTCATTGAACCCAACCCCCTGCCCAAGCAGGGTCCCTAGGACAGGGGCTGGGATCTCTCCAGAGAAGGAGACTCCACACCCCCCTGGGCAGCCTGGCCCAGGGCTCCCTCACCCTCACCTTGGGCAACAAGTTCTTCCCCACATTGGGGCGCAACTCCCTGGGCTCCAACTTGAGCCCAGCGCCCCTTGGCCTGTCCCCACAGACCCTGAGCAGAGGCTGCCCATGGCCCCCCTGGCTCCCACCCTTCAGCTCTGGAGAACCAGGGAGCAGATCCCCTCT